>CAJQZJ010001511.1:5518688-5568550 GCA_907164525.1 Lophiomys imhausi | reverse complement strand
CACACACACACACACACACACACACACACACACACACACACACACACACACGAACAAAAAAATGCTGTCTTTGCTCAGCTTGTACCAGAAAGCAAGAAAGTGAAGGTTGTCAGTGGCCTTGAATCATCTCTAAATCACAAAAGAAGTCATTTTGCAGACTGTAGGGTTGATAACATTATTTGTAATAAAGTACACAAAGGCGTACCAAAGAATCCTGGTGTCTTGGGGGCACCAGGCAACCAAGTCTACCCAATAACACCGACAAGTATTCTTTTGTGTGATCCAATTTGATTTCCTCCAAAAACCAGACAAAGAAAGGGGGAAAAAACCCCCACTGCTTCACACTCTAAAGAGTAGACAGCAGGGAAGAGAATTACAGAATGATACTGCAATGCAGAGGAGGAGAATGTCTTTTATGTTTCTCCAAAAAGCCAACAGAGATTTTGTAGTCAAGCACTTGTCTCGTTTACTCTGAGTGGCAGCACCAACATTTCTGCTCAACCTCTACCGAACAGTGCCTGTCAGTTGCTAGGCAACCATAATAGTGCTCCAGCTAGTGTTAGTAACCACCTTATTTCTTGCCTCCCACAATGCATAGCTTCTATAATTGTTCTCATTATGTTTGCCCAGTACACCAAGGCTCAGTCTTCTTAGTCAAGGATTCTTCCTAAAGCTCGGCTTCTTGCTTACTTGATGCTGCAGTAAAAATTTGACGACTGTATTTGTCGTCATGTACTGGTAATTTCTGTAACAACAGGATGCTCATCAAACAAGGGATGATTTCATGGTAGGATCAAAACAGATGGAAAAAAAATCCTATTAAAACCACAAAGAACTTGCCATAGAAGCAAACGGCCAGCCAAAAGAGAAAACAGCCAACCTGATGTCAAACTACCTAAATCGCCAGTTGTAAGTTTCTGAAATACAAGTATCTGGTTGAAAGTATCTGGTTGTCTTTTGTTTGTTTGTGTGTGTGTGTGTGTGTGTGTGTGTGTGTGTGTGTGTGTGTGTGTGTTTAGAAACAGGGTTTCTTCGTGTAGCTCTGGTTGTCTTTTGTTTGTTTGGTGTGTGTGTGTGTGTGTGTGTGTGTTTAGAGACAGGGTTTCTTCGTGTAGCTCTGATGTCCTGGAACTAGTTCTATAGACCAGGCTGGACCTGAACTCAGAAATTTGTCTGCCTCTGCCTCCTGAGTGCTGGGATTAAAGGTGTGTGGAAAATGTTTGTCTTGAAGTTGGATAATTCTCATCCATTATCAAATTAGTCTCAAATTGAGATTGTTTTTCTTTTAATTGTAGTCTACAGACAAGTCTTTAAAAAATTACTCATTTGTGTGTATGTTATATACATGCAGAAACCCATGGAAGCCAGAAGAAGGTATTGGAATCCCTGGAACTGGAGCTCCTGGCAATCGTGAGCAACCTGAGTCAGGTGCTGAGAACTGAACTCTGGTCCTCTGTAAGAGCAGCAAGTTCTCTACCATTGAGCTATATCTCTCTAGTGCACACAGACAAGTAAAGTCACATGCTGAATGCTAATGTGCTCTATCTGTAAACCAGATAAAGGTTTTAGACACTGATTTCAAGAATCTAAATGAGGCCTAACCAACTAATATTAAATACATTATATGGCTTAATGGACAACATCCTCATATATTTTCTATCATTATCTTCAGAACATTCCATTAAATCAGATTTAAAAGCCCATATTATAAATGGGTTTTCTCAAAATTTAAATGGCAAGGCTAGTAAATGGCAATCCAAGATCTTTGGATCTTCTCTCGGGTTATTTCTTGAAATAATATGGTCAGATATCATCACATTCAGAGGGTACTGGGCTTGAAAAGGATGTCGAGGTTGAAGCTACTGGACACCCAGGGAACTACTGGTAATGGTTTCAAGTTGAAGACTGGTGGCAACGGTGCAGGGACAGGAAAGGAGAGCAGTCTGCTTGTACTCTTTTTTCATTATGTATTTGTATTGCCAACTTGAAAAAGGAAGGTCATTTTTAAAGGGTTTTATTCAAATCCAGTGATACACTGCACAATAATTTTAGTAAACATAGACATCATGTATGATGGTGGCCCGTAATAACACACTAGATACCCAAATCTCTATTGTCTAGTTATATTATAGTCATGAGAAAGCTGATGGTGATACTGTGTAAGTGAACCCAATACACTGCCAGCCACATAAAATTTCTGGTACATACAATGATAGACTGTAGACAACAACTGACAACAGTAACGTGTGAACACATTACTAGTATATATGTATTTACTATACTATACGTTTACCTTTGGAATATACTGCTAATTTAAAAAAAAATTATGTGTTAAATGACAGCATTCTCATACATTTGTGTTTTTCATATGATTGCATCAAGAAGCTGTGTTGAACCTAGCCCTGGTACATTCCTTTAATCCTAGCTATTCATGAGGTTGAGATGAGAGGGCTGTAAATTCAAGTCTAGCCTAGAAAACTTAGTAAGACCCTATCTCAAACTAAACTACATTTTTAAAAAAAGGGGGCTGGAGAGATGGCTCAGCAGCAGAGAGCACTAGCTGCTCTTCCAGAGAACCCAGGTTGGACCTAGTACTCACATGGTGGCTCACAGCCCTCTAATTTCACTTCTGGGAAATCTAATGGCCTCATCTGGTCTCCAAAGGTACTGCATGCATGTTGTACACATGCATGCTCATACATATAAAATTCAGGCTCATACATATAAAATAATACAATTCTTAAGTGGGGATAGGAATGTGTAGTTTGAGGGTAAAACTCTTTGTTTTGTAGAAAACAAAATCCTCAAGGCCAAGAAGCCAATGTGCTCATTTACAGTTGGCTGGGAAACAGGTCATGAGACAATGGCAGCAAATACCATAGCAAAGCACACCTCTACGGTTATAGATTTCTGTAGATTAGAAACTCAGGTCTTTTGAGATCAATTCTATGCACCTTAATGAATACTTTGAGTAAATACTAACAGTGCTCTGTTGAGAAACACATTGTTTTTATATAAGCTGCAGTTGAGTATACTGAAACCCTATCTTATTCTTTTTTTTTTTCCCCCTTGAGACAGGGTTTCTCTGTGTAATAGCCCTGGCTGTCCTGGACTTGCTTTGTAGACCAGGCTGGTCTCGAACTTGAACACACAGAGATCCTCCTGCCTCTGCCTCCCAAGTGCTGGGATTAAAAGCGTGAGCCACCACGCCTGGCCCCTATCTTATTCTTAAAAACTCCCTTGGATAAGGTACTTTTCTTGGTGTAACAGTCCTGGTTATCCTGGACTCACTCTGTAGACCAGGCTGGCTTCGAACTCTCAGAGATTTGCCTGCCTCCGCCTCCCAAGTGCTGGGACTAAAGGTGTGTGCCACCAAGCCTGGGGAAAAGTTGAAGTCTCACTACAGTAAGTAAGAATGTAATCAGGTTTGTTTTGATGTGTGCTTGGGATGGGAGCCAGGACTTCACATATGCTACACAAGGGCTTACCAGTGAGCTAGTCCTGCAATCAAATCTTCCATCCTCCTGTAGCCATCTCATTTCTATAGAGTCTGCAATGATGTCTGCAATGAACTCCATCTACTGACAGCCATATTCCTGGCTGAAGAGTCATCTCTGAGGCTTCTCTCCTAACCTACTGTGCACTAAGTCCAGGCAGGTCTTTAACCACCTCGACTCCACCTTCAGTAATTAACCTTGTTAAGAAACCTGTACTGAGCATCTCCTGTATGTGAGGCACCTGCCCGGTGCTGGGATATGCTAAACAAGATATAAACGGACTTGGTCTCAGAGCCTAGAGTGGAAGCCAGTAATCACATAAATAATTATAGAGACTGGAAAGGTACGTAAATGACGTTGAGCTCAGGAGACTGCAGAATCCAACCAGCTGAGGAAGCCGTGTTTAAATTCAAGTGTGAGGAGACTACAAGCTCAGGCTCAACAGGGAGAAGAATCTACCTGTGCAGAATAGTCAGCAGAGCATCCCAGGATGAAAGAATACATGCAGCATGGCTCGGTCAGGCTCCTTCATTTAACTGTAAATACCACAGGAGCAAGGAGCTCAGCCTACTTCCCTCTATTCCCACAGCAGCATGCGGGCAACGCTCATTTGCTGGGAGGCTGGTGGAGCTGCCTCAAGTCTACCACTTTACCTCTCATCTAGGAAAGGCCCATGGCATCTGCATACTCTGAGAAGACTGAGAGAGACAAGTGAGGCCACTTAGTAATGGTCAGTTCTCTCTCCTGCCCCTTCCTTCATACACTTTCCTGTGCAGAAAAAACAGCTGTTTCTTCTGTGCTGGTTAGGGCCTGACATTTTGGTAGTGATCACTAAGATGGATCAAGGATCTGAGGTCACTACAGTTCGTGCCATCACTGTGAATTTGTAGACTGAGGGGCTACTATGAAGGGTGATTACCATAGTTTTACTAATAGCAGCTGTTGTTTTACATGCTTACAACAAGTGTTGTAATGAAATATTACAACCAACAAGTACTGTTACCTATAGTTATGGCTGCTGCTCAGACTCCAGGTTCCTTAAGTATGCGTGACTTGCTGAGCCTCTGGTGACAAGTGCTCGCATAACTCATCTCTCCACCAAACTGCCAGCACACTTTTGCACTTGCCTTTGTGTTTCAGGAAATGTGTTTGGCGAGGTTCACTAACTCACGAATTCTCACAGGTTGAGTTGAGCTGGTAGGCTTGGTTCTGCTTAGCTCTATACCTGTATGTGTCCTGCCATTCCAACTTGTTTCCTTGAAGGAGATTTTAAAGTTCGCTCTACACAGTCTTCCCCACCACCTGGTAGCTTGTTTCTACTGGCTCTTCCCCATAAACAGCACAGGCTCTGTAGACTGCCTAACTCAGCTGCCCACATCCACTCCCTCCTAACCTCCCAGTCTCCTTCAGCAGCCTGAACTAGCTTTCAAAGCACTGATTAGATGATATCAGAGCACTTCAGGGCCTCCTGTTACCTGGCTCAGCTCTGCATATCAGCACAGGAGCAGCAGCACAATATTCCACACTTCCTCCAGCTTGAGTCTCTTTTGAGCTGTTCCCTTTGGCCAGTGTGCTCTTCCTTCATTGGGCGGGTGCATTCTCCCCAGTCAGCGCCAGCCTAAACATCGCCTCCTAAGGCCACTTTCTCTGACTCGTTCAGACACGCTCTAAACACATCTCACTTGTTATACCTTCCTTCCTTCCTTAAATATATTACTGGCGGGAGGGGTAGAAAGAGGGGACTGTGATGGAGATGTAGCTTGAAGTAATAAATAAACATAAAAAAATATACTACTGCCCTCGTTACCCTATTATATCTTTTTTTTTTTTTTTTTGGTTTTTTCAAGACAGGGTTTCTCTGAATATCTCTGGCTGTCCTGGACTCGCTTTGTAGACCAGGCGGGCCTCGAACTCACAGAGATCCGCCTGCCTCTGCCTCCCAAGTGCTGGGATTAAAGGCGTGCGCCACCACCGCCCGGCCCCCTATTATATCTTAAATGAAAATTTATACTAGAGTAGGTACTTTGTTCTTGCCTTCCATGAATGAAATACATATAGTGTCTGAAATGGAGAGAATAATTCAGTATCTGATGATTATGAAGTCTTGATGGTACTTCATCCTCTCAACAAGTATGTAGTGAAAAATGCAGAAAAAAACCAGACCATTACTTAGCGCCCCTATGAACAACAGGGCTGTGTTCTATTTAATTATCACTCACAGCAACTCACACAGATCCTACATGTAGGCTCACTAGACTTCCTGAATGAAGAAATGATGTTGTCTGTGTTGTATCACCTACTGGAATACGTGTTAAGTGTGTACTACACGCCTTTAATCCCAAGACTCAGGAGAGACAAAGGTAGGTAGAATACGTGAGTTCAAAGCCAATCTGGTTCACATAGCCAGTTCCATGCCACCCAGAGCTACACAGTGAGATCTTGTCTAACATACATGTGTGCACAACACACACACAGGCACACATGCACATGCGCCCTGAGCCAGGTTGGTGGCTCATGTCTGTAATCCCAGCCCTGGGGATGAAGCAGAAGGATTACTATGAGCTTAAGGCCAGCCTGAGCTATATTATGAGGCTTTGTTTCAACAAAATAAATAACTGGACAAAAGAAAAGAAATACATGTTGAATAATTTGAAATTTTAAAGAGGATGATGATTTAGCCTCTACACAAGTTTAAAGCTGGTTACCAAAGGTAGAAAGCTGCTTAATGATGGTCAATAGTAGGAGGGAGGCCAGACATTCTTTAATGAAACTATTTAACGTATGTGAGTATTCTGCTTGCATCTCTCTTCACCATATACAGCCACTTCCATCCTGCAAAGCCCTGCCACCACACAGAGGACCTGCTCCAGTCTAGGCACCCAGTCTGTCAACCCATTTAACTCTCACACCGACTGACCCCAAATGTAGTCATTCATTATCTCTTCTTTTTATAGACTAGGAAACAGATTAAATAAATTCTCCAAGTTTATATAGCTGCTCTATGACAGAAATGCATCCTTGATGTTTATATTTAGAACTCTAAAGTATTTTTTCCCATTATGCTCTGAGGCTGGAAAAGTCTTTAGGACACCCCTCTGTCATCATGTTTATCAACCATCTCTTTAGGTCAGTGTTTCTTACCTGAACCAGGCACAAATATTAGCCATAAAAAGTGATATGGCTCTTTTGTTTAGAAGTGTGTTCTTGGGTACCATTTTATTCTTAAAGCACTAATCCCACTCTGTGATAGTTTAATTAATTGTGATTGACATCACTTAGGTTACTGAATCACAAAGACATGCCCAGTGGTTGAGTTCTGACTAGGAGTGAGGTACTAATGTTCTAGTCACAGCTATTTTCCAAAGGGCAAAGCAATTTATCTTTAAAAAGAGAGAGAGAGAGAGAGAGAGAGAGAGAGAGAGAGAGAGAACAAAATGCCAGTGGGTAGGGAGCTCCTTTTAGGGGTGATTAAAATATTCTAAAATTAGATTATTTGATGGTTGTACAATTCTGTGAACATGTTTAAACTGTTAAATTGTAGACTTTAAGGCAGAGATTTTCTGGTATGTGAATTATATCATAATAAAGATGTTTTTAAAAGGGCACATAAGAGGTTTGATTGCTTAAGTTTTAATTATCTAAAGAGAAGTTAATAAAAGAAAAACGTATCAATCTTAATACTTTTTGTTTCTTCTGTATTTACCCTAATGTCAGTTTGCTCAATCACTGTTATTACTATTACAGTATAGAAAAAGAAGTAAATCCAAAGTTTATGCAAATCTTATAGGCATTTAGAGAGACAAGAAAAATCAGTCAATGGTCACACATTCAATAACACATTAGTCACAGGCTTCCTTTAAGGCGCAGTGACAAAGCAGGTTGAAAGCTAACGGCACTTCACAGAACACTTTTTAGGACTCCACTCCATTTCAGATCAGAAATTACAAGACCTCCATGAGACATATAAGGCCCCCTTACCTTGTGACAAGGAACCAAGCCAGTTTACTGAAGTTTGGTGAGGGTCTCATGTATGTCTTAATATGCGGCATGGCACTGCTCCGGCCAGATGTCTCTGCTGACCACTTGCTAGTGACAGAAGAGACATAAACTACAAGTTAGAAAATAATTCAAGACAGACAACAGTCTTATACTAGGGAGCTGCACGAAAGGCAACACCCTATCTAAAATCACAGCAGGAGTACGGTCTGTGACTGTGGTGGCTGATCAAACTGTCCAGACAACAGAAGAACACACAATCATTATGAAGTTAAGGATGTCAAAAAAGGAAATTTAGACTAGCCACAAAAGCATCAAACCCTGTGGACACAGGGCTTTTTGTCCTTTCATATCCTAGTACACACATATGCATGTACATGTGGATTCACATGTGCACACTGGCTAGGCTGTGGGCTCTTGGAAGCAGGGCGCTCTCAGTGCCCCACAGAGCATACTCCTGAGTTGGGTCCACAGAGGCTTCTCCAATGAAACAAAGTGAGTGAAATCACAGGGGTGCTAACAGGGAGGAGGATAACTCAGAAATGCTTTAGTTTCGGCTTTCAGTGTTGCTTCTTGGTTTCCAACATTTCAGGACTAAGGTTCTAAGGCATAATGGCCTCTGTCATGAGGCAGTGATTTTGGCTTGGAAGAGGATAATCCTTCAAGCTAGCAGGCAACTTGCCAGCATAGGATCAGGATTGAAAGAGCCACCATTTTCTTCATCTGAGTGAGCCTGAGGCTCTGAAAGTGAAAGCAGCGCAACATGAAAACGCCTGTATGGAGAGGACGGGACAGAAATGCTTCAGGTCAAGAGGGATTTCGGCAGAAGGCTATGGAAGTAGGCTCCTGCCGTTATTTCTGGCTGCCCAGCTGAAAAGCCACTACTGAAGTGAGAAAGACACTAGGGTTGGTCTAGAACATTCAGGACAAGCAAGTGCTGCAGCTGGAAGAAGAAAAGGACATGCCTTTCTTTCTCCTCCCACCCTCGCCTGTTGAGCTCTGCTGGACACCATCTTTATCCTGGAGACAGAGCATCGGCCCTACATATTATAGTCAGGATGGTCATACTTCATGCTTCAGCAAAATGAACTAAACGCTGCTCTTGCAAACCATAAACTACCCAACATGATCTTTTATTTATCTTTTTCTTTGCCTGCCAATATTTAAATAGAAACCCCACAGAGATAAATTTTACTCTGGTATTAAAAATCTATTCCAAAAATTTTTCAAAACTTTGTTTTAAATTATTTCTGTCACTAACATATGTAGATGAAAGAATAAAGCTGTATTATATAAGGTTTTTTTTTTTTTAAGAACAGATTGACATAACATTCTTAGTCTTAACGAAGTAAGAGCAGCATTGAGAATCAATTACTTACTGAAAGTAGGAATGCAGCCAATTCTGTTTTTCAGCTGTCTGGATGCCATAGGGAAGAGAGCCCCCAGCTTTTAAAGGAAGGAAAAGAAAACAAATAAAAATAATGAAATATAATTTGAGGCGTCTTCATTAAGAAAATCTCTATAGATACTGAGAAGGTAAATGAAAAATAACTGCTTCCATGATTTCATCTTAAGTAATAGTTCAATGAAAGAAAACACCTATGCTTACATAAGGCACATCATCTTCTTTCTCTGTTTGTGGTTCTGCCTTGGTACTGGGGATTGAACCTAGGGACTCACAGGCTAGGCCAGGGCCCTACACTGAGCTATATCCCCAGCAATCTTCTTGCTTTTTATTTATGGTCTCACAAAGTTGCCCAGGCTGACCTGGATCTTACTCTGTGGGCCAGGTTGGACTTGAATTTGTGATTCTCCTGCCTCAGCCTCCAGAGTGGCTGGAATCAAAGGCCTAAACTAGCAGAACTCAAATTATGTAAATTCTCTTCATGGGTTTCTTTTCTCTGGAAAAAGAGACATATAAACAAATTTACTATCGGGAAAAGAAAAGGTATTACTTAATTACTCAGTGGGGATAATATCTACACAGATTTGAAGTATTAGAAAGGACAACAGGAAGAATCTGAGCCTGTTTTACAGCCACAGGCAGGTATGAAGAACATCATTAGGTTTTTGTCCCAGGCAGGACATCTGGGAGGCAGTGAGTGACAAACCCAGTCTGCCATTTCCAAACAGGTGGGCAGAGGAGGTTCTTACAGAATTGGAAGATAGGAAAACACTCAGCAAACAATCTGTTTTGTTTTGTTTGTTTGTTTTTTTAAAGTAAGACAAACCCATTGTAGATTCATCAGTGACTTTCCAAACACACTTTGGAACTTCCCAACAGTAATCTATGTGCAGAGAGGTCTTTAAATGACTCCAATGTCCAATAAGGTATGTCCTGTCTCCTACTGCAAATAGCTAAAAAACCACTCCATTTTAGAACCACTTATAAAATTGCTTCATTCAAAATGCTATGTTCCTTCCCATTAAAAGCACACTTTGAATAGATCTAGCCTTTTAGGAGTAGAGAAAGAAAAACTACCCATGTCCCAGAGTCAAAGTGAAGTAATTTTATTTTGCCATTAAAAAGCAACAAATGGCAAATATACCCTGAATTCTATTAAGATTCTGTTGGGAAGGTCACATCTAATTTCATAAGCAATAAATGGGCAAAATTAGTCATAATTTAGTACATTCTGCGGGCAGTCAGTAGTGAATGCCAATCAGACTTAAGTTTCTTCCATAGGCATATTCTCTGGGGCTTTTGTTAATAACCTGATGGCATTATGCAAGGTGCTTTTGTTTAGCAGTTCAGTGCTCAGCAGTGGAAAAGAGAAACGAAGAATGACGTTGGGAGAGTTTTAGAAAATAAGACTGGACATTTGCAGGTGAAGCCCCTGAAAAATGACACACCGACTGAGTTACACAAAAGGCGATTGTAATCACTAACTCTAGGCCTTAAATGTACAGTGTCCAGGAGGTAAATTTGGAAGGACTACGCAGGACCTCAGACACAGGCAGAGGGAATGATGTTAGCCAAGCTGCCAAGGCAGCAGTGGGTGTCAGGGGAGCTCACTTCAGCTGGACATCTTGTCTTGACAACCAACATGCTAGATACCTTACTAGTAAAAGTGAGGAGAATCACTGCCAATGTGAGGGCAAGGCACTGTGCCCAGCTTGCCCTCCTCAGGAGCACTGCGGAGTCAGTAACACCTGCTTCATCAGCTTCATCTAAGTGAGAGAAAACCAGTCTACACTTCTAACCAATGCTGCTGAAAATACAAGACAAAACAAGCCCCAAGGCATTTCTGGAATATGCAGAGAAATCACAACTGAGCCCCCAGCAGTTACCAGGGTATCCTTCTAAGCTGGTCCGCACATTTTCCACAGAAGGATAGATCTAAAAATAAGCAAAAGAGAAAAACAATAATACTTGGCATGAATCATGTTGAAAGAAAGGAATGTTGACTAGTTTTTAGGAAAATGGAAATTTTAATGACAAATGTTAAACTAAAAAACTTGGAAAGAAATTATATCTTAAAAGATAATCCCTGTCTTACTGGAAAATAACTAAACTGGTAACTAAGCTACAGGAAGCATGTAAATAACTGATGAAAAATTACACTTTAATTTAAACGTTTTCCCCCTGAAATGCCAAATTAATATTGAATTAAATGGAAAATTAATTATTAATTTACAGGTCTCTGCATAATTAGCAGAGCATATAATTCTACTGCAGTAGTAGACCTGGTATCCCTTCCCTTGGTTCAACAACTTGAAAGAAAGCATGGGAAAAACACAGCCAGGCTGTGGCCGTACCGAGGCTCCAGAACAAACTGAAGCCCTCGCCCTGGGTGACACCAGGACCACAAATAAGAGTGCTAACTGCCCCCACCCTTCATCACAGAGTAAAGCATTATGGTAAGGGAGATGGTTTCTTAACTCTTCTGAACTACAGAATACATCAAGGAGCAAGAGGCTCACCAGATGAAGAGGAACTGCACTTTTTGCTGGCGCTCTGCCGTCCTCTCTCAGTGGCAGCAAGCTCTCTTTAAACTCTGAGCACAGCCACTTTGATTCATCAGGTCCCAGGGAACCAATGCTGGAAAACTGGCCCACAATGGGCCAGCACTCGCCTTTGGGCACAGATGGAGCATGTGCCTGCAGAAGCTGCTCCAAAAGAAAGTGCACAGTCAAAGTGGAAACAATAATCACAGAAAAGCGAGTGCAAAGTCACAGTGGAAACAATAATAACTGAGATCCCCTAACTTCTAAGACCTTGGATCGTGCCTTTGGAATGACAAGGAAACCCTGAAAATATCAGCAATCAATACCATGCCTGCAGATACTTTTTTTTCCTTCTTTGAAAACTATTTTTTTTTTTTTTTTTGGTTTTTCGAGACAGGGTTTCTCTGTTTAACAGCTCTGGCTGTCCTGGACTCGCTTTGTAGACCAGGCTGGCCTCGAACTCGCAAAGATCCTCCTACCTCTGCCTCCCAAGTGCTGGGATTAAAGGCGTGCGCCACTACCGCCCGGCTTGAAAACTATTTTTTAAATAGTATTTTTTTTTTTTTTTTTAAGCCACTGTGTGGAAGGGAAAAGTCTCTTTCCAAAAGCCTTTGATTTGCATTAGAAACAAAAGTAGAATAAAATATTTTAAAGGCTGATCTCAGCAGAAATATCAAGATAAGCCCACCCTGAAATCACAGACATCTAGTCTATCTAAAGTAAACTTACATGATGAAACCATTGTGCATTCTGACTTGTTTCCTTTGAGAAGAGCTTCTAGCTCTCACCTTAGCTCTGCGCTCCAGGGCTGGGATGCCACTACAAGGTGGCAGGCACTGGCCTATATGTGCAAGAGCCTGAGGGAAGGGGTGGAAGCACAGACAAAAGTCCTCAGCTTCCAGTGTGCTTGTCTAATATAAAAGGGATATTTACATATAGATATGAACCACCTAAAGCATTGCAGAAGATTAATCTCCATTTCCTGCCTTGACACTTATGCAAAATGAGGAAGAATTTGGAAAATTTACCCACTTAAACACATACTATCAAGAGGCAGCAGACAAGAGGAATGTGGACAGCTTCTGACCTAGTGGAACTCATATTTTATCTAACTGGTGTTTTGTTTACCTTAATATGTACTGCCCTCCTTTCCACAGGTTAGACATTACCACTCGCCCACACACACACATACACACAGTTCTCAGTTTCCATCTGCTGCCGTGTGCTGTAGGAAACAGAACTGAACTGACAACTCCCAGACCCAGTCTCTACTGTGGGCTTAGCTCCTGAGAAACCACAAGATCTGAGAAAAGCCCTGTGCGGGTCTTCAGTGCATATAGGCACTTCTAATCTGGTGCTTGTCCTGGAACTAAGCTGTGGTGAGAAGTGGTTTAAACACTAGCTGCCAGGAGTTGTGATCACACAGATGCTTTCTATAGCTAGGCTGGACACCACTAGTTCACAAGTCCCTCTGCTTAGAGAACACTGTTTTGCATTCACTACTTGACACAATTCTGTCCATTTTATAGATGACAAGAGGCAGGCTGAGGAACAAGTCAAGACCACAAAGCTTGTATAGCACAGGTTGGGATTTGAATCTGAGAATGGTTATTCACCATAAATTAAAAGGTAGAAAGAATATACATTAGATTATTTTAAATGTCAAAATAGTAAGTTTTGTTACCTTCCTAAGCCTAAAATGTCCCCAGTTATCTTTGTGACTTCCTTGAAAGCGTCCAGGGGTTGAACCAATAAGGTAAACACTAAATAAAATAAAATACAATAAAATAATGTTGCATGTTGACACCTCAAACCCACAGAATACACATAAAAACTAACATAATGGAAGAGTTCAAGGAGCCAATTCATTTTAGGGCCAAGCCTCCTTTAAAGTAAGTGTGACTCTGAGGTTCATTATTAGCTAAAAGCAGGACACCTGCATTTAGGTTCTAGGCAGAGAATCCAGCAATTCTATAATCAACCCAGTAGGCTTAAGGCCTACTACCACCTTGATGCTCATGAACCATGAGACATAGAGTGATCAAATCTGCTCTCACCCCTCACCCCCTCACCAGTACAGTCAAATTCCAGCCCACTCCTTCCCAAGGACCCTGCCTTCCAGACTCATGTGGCTTGCAAGCCAGGAGTCCCTTTTCATCCTCCCATACTGGACACATACTTGGTCTCAGAGAGATCATGCTCTTGGATGATGTCTATCCACTCCTGGAGAGAGGGAGCATTATATGCCATCAAATAGCTGATGAGGTCAGCTTTAAAATGGGTGCTTGACTCTCCAGACCTGTGGTCTCCCTGGTCAATTCGTGGGTACAAAGGGCTCAACCATATTCTGGAAGGGGAAAAAATAACCTTTAACACTCAGGAACTCTTACTGTAACAATACCTCTGTACCAACTGCATTCACCCAAGCAAAAGGTGAATTCTTGCCACTGTCTTTACATGGTGATGCAGTGATTTCTGGCAGGAGGATGCAGATCTGATCACATTGATCCAAAAATTTCCTATCACAGAATTATTTCTGAATGCTATCTCTTCATGTAAAACCATGTCCATATCAGTGTAGCTCCTTAGCCAAATTAAGAATCAAAAGCTATCTATACCAAGAAAAATATATATGCAAGTTTATTTTCAGTAAGAAAACTCTTTTTTATAATGTATGTTCTGTAGTTGTTTGAGGTATTTTCATATTCTGTGTTTTCTGGTGCCTAGAATGAGTATGTAGCACATTTAATACAAGCTTCAAGCTGCTAAGCCCTTAACAATGATAAAACATTATTACATCTTTCATCTCATTACTTCCTTTTCTCCAACACAACAATGCATTTGCACTAACTTCTATAACATGGCTGCTAGTGGGAAATAACCATATCTAAACCCAATAGATACAATACAGCATGACACAGTAGATTACAAAACCAATGTGGCTTCTATGGCAAAATCAGAGTTAAGAGTTTAGCCTCAAAGGGATGTTGCAAGAAGCTGTAAGAGGCAATTAATGTAAGAGGTCAGACCCCAGACTATATTTGCTCATTCCCTTCTGCAGCTACTTCCCCTGTAGTTCTAGCTACAAAACCCCAACAGAAATGGCCCAATTCTTCTTTCACACAGCTGCTTTCCAGGGAAGCTGGTGGGCTACAGGCTCCTAGAATGGGAAGCAGGTTGAAAGAGAACTCCAGCTGTATGTCTGAAGTCTATGCCTTCCCAGCAGAGTGATTTCATTCACCCCGATTATCTCAGGGGGAACTTAGCATAGGAAGGACAGGCCTGACTAAGGCTGGAGCCCACATCTGGACCACATCTGTTCTAGCTGGCTTTGCTGTTGTAGGCAGGCCCTGTGACTTCTTTGGGACTTTCTTTGTCTCTGAGTGTAAAGTGACCAGCTAGGCTAGATGTATGAGGTATCCTTCCAGCTATACGTCTGAGCCTAAGACCAAAGGTTCACTAACAGGCACAGTCTGGATGAGAACCATGACAGGAAATAACTTCCTAAACTTGGATACTGAGAAATGAGGCATTTTTAATACTTTGTGAAATAACTTGAGAACACTACAGTGGGGCAAATAATCTGGAATTCTGAGTATAGGTATGAGTACCACATGCATATAAGTGTCCAAAGAAGCCAGAAAAGGATCTGAGTTCCTTGGAACTGGAGTTACGGACAGTTGTGAGCTGATGAATGCCACTGCTAGGAGTCAACGTGGATCCTCTGCAAGGGCAGCAAGTGCTCTTAACTGCCGAGGCAACTCTTGAACCTAACAGATGATTTGAAATGTATGACAAGAAGGACAGCTGGGACGAGCATGGCCAAGACAGACCATTGATAGAGGGAGACTGTACATGAAAAGTGCCTTTAAAAGTTTGTTTTTATGACCTTTCTATGTCTATACCACCTTTATTCGTAATAACTAGAAACTGGAAGCAGCACAGATGTCCTTCAACTGAAGAATGGATAAGAAAAAAAACTGTCGTACATTTATACAATGGAATACTATTCAGCTTTCAGAAACAAAGAAATCAGGTAATTTGCAACCAAATGGATGGACCTAGAAAAGCTTATCCTGAGTGAGCAAACCCAGACCCAGAAAGATACACATGGCATGTACTTACTTATAACTGGATTTTAGCCATATAGCACAGGATAACTATTCTGTAACCCACATAACCAAAGGAACAGGAACCTAGTATAACTATCTTATGAGAAACTCCACCCGGCAGCAAATCAAAACAGATGCAGAGACACACAGCCAAACATTAGGTGGAGCTCTGGGAGTCCTGAGTAAGAGAGGGAGGAGGAACAGAGAGACAGGAGGGGACAAGAACAGCACGTGAAGATCAATGGAACTAACCAACCTAGGCCCCTAGAGGCTTACAGAGACTGAAACACTAACCAGAAAAAGAAGGATGAAGAGGAGGAAAAAAAAGCATAGTCTAGACATAGGCCTCCCTATACATATATAGATGATAGGCAACTTGGTCTTCATACAGATCCCTTAGCAAGTGGTGGTGGTGGTGGGGCAGATCTCTGTCATGGACTCTGGTGCCTGTTAGTGGAATACCTTACCCTAGCTGGGCTACCATTTAGGGACCCTGGCAAGAGGAAGCTCTTAGCCCTCATGTCACTAATGAACTAAGGAGGGTTGATATGTGGGGGGGGGGCGAGGTCCCCCTCACCTGAGGAGGAGAGGAAGGAGAGGGGGAAGAAGATGGGAGAGTGAGACTAGGAGGGGAGGAGGGAGGGAATTTTAATGGAGATGTAACATGAATGAATGAACAGATTAAATGTTTAAAAAGTTTGTTTTTAGTTTTATTTTCCTTTATGTGTATGAGTATTCACATGTATATGCATGTGCACCACATGTGTGCAGGGCCTGCAGCCAAGGTCAGAGGAGGGTGTTGGATCCCCTAGAACTGCAGAAAGAATTCCAATGGTTGAGATCATCACGTGGATTCACCTAACCGAACCCAGGTTGGAAACCAAACCGAAGTCCTATGCAAGAAGAATGAGTAGTAAGTGCTCTTAGTCACTCAGCCATCTCTCCAGTGCCCTGGAGTTTTTTTTTTTTTTTAAATATACACTTTTTATTATCACAACATGAAACCATAAAGCATCAGAGAGAATCAAGAGCAGACAAAGCAAAGAGCAACAGGGCCCTGTACTAGGGTGGCTGGTAGAGGCAAGCTGGGGGAAATGCCTTATCTTCTTACTTTGAGTTTGAACTCTATGAACTATACAACCTAGTTAGTATGTTTTTAGAGTTCTAAAAAGAAAAGACTGAAAGTACCAGCTGCACTCCTACTTTTCAGGCCCTTTCCATGACAATCACTTGAGGAGCTTCATGAAGCAGCAGTCCCCATAAGTTCAAGCTCACAACTCCAGAATGAGCCAGAGGCACTGGTGGGTTCTGAGAGCCACCTTCATAAATCTATTTAGTTTCACAACCCATTTCCCTAAGAACACACTTAATCTAAATCTCATGTCCTTTTCTGATGGGGCTGGATATGAGTCCCCAGGCCCAGTCAGCAGCTCAGACACTTTGCCTTAAAATCTCCCTGGGCAGAGTGGACAAAGGACTCAGCAGACCAAGAGAGTCTTGTTAGCCAGCACTTGGAAGGCAAAGCAAAAAGATCAAGAATTCAAGCTACACAGTCATTTTCCCAGTTAGCATGAGTTACATCAAAGATTCTATCTAAAACAGAGAAAGGTGTGTGTGAGGGTGGCTAGTTGGGGTGTGTGTGATGACAGAACAGCAAGGCTTGTGGCCAAGGCTCTTAGAGACACGGCAGAGACCCCTTGCTCCTATAGGTATCAGAATACTACTACTCTGAGAACCACCAATTAAGAGGAACGAGGGAAACTCTGAGCTGACACAAAGGTCCTAGCAGGCCCAGAGGCTGAGCTGGTAGGCTCCTTATTTCAGCTCAACTATGGGGTCAGTGAGGCTCAGAAGTTTGTCAGAGTAGGATTGTCTGAAGTAGTTCTAGCTCAAGCTATGCAACAGTGAGACATATGCAGGGAAGGACAGCAACAGAGAATGCTGGGATCCTGAAGTGAAGCAATACAAATGCCTGCATGTCTTCTGACAGGGAAGGCTGTCAGCTCTCTCTCAGCAAGGTAGAGATGTACAGAGATGGCTTCAGTCAAAGAAAAAGAATTAAAGCTATTCACCAAGGAGGAAAGAAGTAGCTGAACTTGAGTTGCACATATTCTTGAAATTTTCTCTTAAAAACAAACCCTTAGGCTGGGGAGATGGCTCAGTGGGGCTGGAGAGATGACAGTGGTTAAGGAACTGGTCCGAGAGTGAGGACCTGACTTTGGAACTAAAGAATCCACGTAATACCAGGAACAACAGCTCATGTCTGTCATCACAGCGCTCCTACAGCAAGATGGGAGGTGGAAACTGGAGTCTCCAGAAACTTGTGGGCCAGCTAGTGTGGTGCACATAGCAACAGCAGACAAGAGATTGTCTCAAACAAGGGTGAAGTTAAGGACTGACACTCTAGGCTGTCACCTGATCCAAATGTGCATGGTGTCACACAAACATGCACACAATGATTAAACAAACAAACAAAACCTACTTGTTTACCCTGTCCTCCCATCCAAGTGGATGGACCTACTTCCATGCACATACAGGTGCCAATGAGTGAACTCAGGGGGCTTAAAGAGAGAGAGAGAGAGAGAGAGAGAGAGAGAGAGAGAGAGAGAGAGACAGAGAGAGAGAACATGAAGTTGAGAGGGAAAAGGGGTGGGTGTAGACAGGGGACAAACTAGGGGGTAGATTTGATAAAAAACAAAAATGAAACAAATTATATGCATGTGTGAAATTTTCAAACAATTAAAAAAGATTTTTAATAAATAAATTGTACAAAACACTTGCATGTAATTATTCCTGTACACCAGTTACAGTTATGGATGATTTTGTACTAAGCTGTCAACACTGGCTACCTCAAGAGAGGTGTCTGAGGAGTAGGAGAGTATTGTAGGGATGGAGTTGTGGCTCGTGTAGTGCAAAGGAAAACCACTGTGATTACTTCTGCATGTGTCCTTTCCGTATATGCACACATGCTGCTTGTACAAGTAGAAAAGCAGAAAGACAAAGAGGAAATCAGATAGCATCTGCCTCTGCCCTTTCCTAGCACAAAGGTCTGCCATGCAGTGCAAGGCTCTACAAACCCTTGGGTTTTCTGGTGCCAGTCTTCCCGGATGAGGTTGGAGGTATGAATGACAACTCGGAGGCCTTCTTCATAGAGCAAGAGCATCATTTTCCTTCAAAGAGAGTGAGGTGAACAAAATCATTAACAGAAATTTCTAAATAAACAGATCTTCTAGTGAGACTGCAAGAAACAGCTGGAGTAATGGTTAGCCTCTTATATTACCCAAACTTGTTAATTATTATAAACTCCCCTTCTATACACTGCCTTCCAAAAACTAAAATGACATGTAGAAAGCCATCTTCCAGAAAGGCTCAGAATATCTGGGAGTCATGAACTCACATCCCTTCACCCTTAAATCCGGGGCTATCATTTCACTATGATGGACCACAGGACATCATTTCCCTGTGCTTTGTAAGCAAGGTAGGAGCACAACCTCCTGCTGTGTAACATGCTAGCATGTTTCAAACAACTGCAGTACATATAGCATATGCTTAAAGTATCAGCTCAGGGAAGCCTTGGTTTCAGTCCCTGGCTGCATGCACACATGCAATATAAAGATATAAAATGTACTTCGTACAGACAGCTGCAGTTTGAAGACTGCGAGATGCCCTGTCCTGATCAGACACATATTCCATGTGCCATACTTGCCACCACTGTGATCTGGGCTTGAAGTAAGTCTTCTCATTTCTCTTCGATGAACTCAAGTGAGACGGGGCAAAGCCCTCTCTTTTCACTAGGGCTTCTTGCATCCCTGAGCATTTTTCTAACATTATTTCCAGTGAGAGAGCAAAGAAGTCATTACAAGAGCTCCCAATGTGAAGTGTGAAGACCTGAGTCTGTCCCCTAGAAGCCACGTGAGGTTTGCTGAGCCATTTTGTAAGCCTGAGCCTCTTTTTTTCACGTGGATCATGAAGGATCAACCCTGGCCTGGGACTGATGAAATCAAAGCACACAATGTAAAGGTCAAACATTTGGGCATTCACTCTCATTTGGTGCCCTGGCTTTATTGTGTAACTTGTGCTGGGTGGCTTTTATCTGAAGATTGTTTCCAGTTATTCAGGGACTTGAAGTTTTCTCTCCAGAACTAGAGTGTCATTTCTCAAGGCTGGAACTTTTGTTTTGATTTTATCACTTTTGCTGAGGCCAAAATGCTTTATTACTCATCTATGTATCTCAGTTGACACATGTGATAACAACGTGCCTCTGCTTCTCCCCAAATAAGCCACCCCATGAGTTCAAGTTGGGCAGGAGGAAGTATATAAAAGAGAAGGGAAAGGTGGCACATGCCTGTAACACTAGGGACTTGGGAGGCTGAGGCAGGGTTGTGTCTATGAGTCCAGAGTTGAGGCTGGTAGGTTTCGGGCTACCATGTGTGGCTGAGATTCTGCCCCTTAAAAGATGAGGGGGGAAAAGACAGGAACAGAAGAGAGAATGAGATATTTAGTTCTTGCCTAAAGGAGTAAGAGATTCAAGCTGGCAGACAATAAATCAATGCAAGACTCGAGAAGTCACAGCTGCGGAGCCATCTTCTCCGCTGTTAGGAAACGCAGTCCCTGAAATCTGGGCAAATTGACACACACAGTTGCCACATTAGCAGCTGATTATAATTAGGGATAAGTCAGCTAGGGATTCATGATAGAAGCTTTATAAATATTTCCATTACCACCACCTGGCCTGTGGCACGCGCCTTTAATCCCAGCACTCAGGAGGCAGAGGCAGGCGGATCTCTGTGAGTTCGAGGCCAGCCTGGTCTACAAAGAGAGTCCAGGACAGCCAGGGCTGTTAGAGAAACCCTGTCCCAAAAAACCAAAAAAAAATATATATATATATATTTCCATTAATCAAGGCGTCAATTATGAGGAAACCATGTTTCGATGTCAGTGAATCCTACCCAACAGAATTATGAATTAATTTAAGGGGAGACATATTAATCTTTTCATAGACAGCATTATGTGTGTTAATAAGGTCATAGTTAAAAATATAGGAAGACAAGTAATAGAGTCACCCACAAAAGAGGTGGAGTTTTACAGTCCCTAAGAGTGGGAGTGGCAGAAGGTCTACTTTCAAAATGTGAAGGTGGGCTGTGAAGAAGCAAGGAAATGCACGCCAGGCACCTCCATGTCGGGCACTGGTTTTGGGTGCCCGTGTCAAGCCAATCTCAATAAGTATTCTCATTCTATAACTGTAGAATCTGTGTCTGGAGGAAAAGGGATTATTATCTAGGTCACCAAATGAGGCTGTAGAAGATGGCTGAATTCACAAATGCCCTTGCAAGCCAGGGAACACTGTGTGTACTTCTGATGCGGCTACAAAGAGCATTCCCATTCTAAAGCAGCATGCAGCACATCGTGCCTGGGATTGCTGTGCACCCTGTGGATGCGCCATAAAATACTTCTAGTGTTGTTGTGTGACTTGCTTGCTGACTATGAACTCTGTAGAGGGGTAGGATAATCCTGGCTATTTCTATGTGCTCTGCACATGGTACCCAGCCAATCGCCCGCTCAGTGCAAGCTTGCTCAGGTGTGTGTCATCCCGGAAACTGCCTCAGTCATCATTGTTAGCTCCATGCTGGGAAGAGAGTTTTATCCCATCACCAAGAGCTGGGTTTTTCTCCTTTTCTACTTCACATGTATGCTTTGTGCTCTTGCCAAAAGATGAAAAGCTAAAGGACAAAAACATTCTCCAGACTTGAGACTGAGTAACATTGAAGGTATTCGATGAATAATTCTTCTCAATTTTTGGTGAGGGGGGGACTTCACAGAGTGGCCTTGAACTCCTGATCCTTCTGTCTCAGCCTCCCAAGAGCTGGGATTACAGGACTCTATTCCAATAACTTCTCTGAATTGAGAACTATTAGATCTACCTTATAAAATGCACATGTATGAGCTGCTTTAAGGAGCAAGGGATGAATGGGGCAAAGGAAATAATGAAGTCAATTGTAGCTGTGAGCAAACAAGAACAAATTAAAAACTAAAGTTAAAAATGAGTTCTATTCCTATTTTCATCCCCAAGGAACGTAAACTCATTTATTCTAGGTCTCAGTTTTCTGGTGTATGACATTAAAAGGACCAAATAATTTTGACATAATGAAACAAAGGAGTTTCTCTCTGCTTCCTCCCGTTCCATGCCAGCTTCTGAGGAGGCAGTCTGAGCCCCCCAGTTCCTCCCAGGAGCACTGGGACAACCAACACATGACAGCACAAGCTCGCCCACTGCCTGCTGGCCCAGAGGTGCACTGGACTTTGCACTTGTGAAGCTCACTGTACAGCGCAGACCACATGGTCAACACAGAAACCTGGCACTGGTGGCCTGATAAATCATGCCAGAGCCCGAATGTTGACAGGGATGGCAGAAGGCCTTTTAGAATCAAGGATGTATTTATCCCGATGTTTCAGCTAAGGGTGGGAGGCAAGGACTTCCTGTTTGGTGCTCTGCATTATGGCTAAGCTGCTTCCAGTGATGGCAATCTGTATTCTGAGCTGAAATTGGCATCCTGTGAGCTCAGAGCTAGAAAATGAATATTTTATGCATGAGTCAGTACTTGAGTTCATTCTAAACCCTCAAACCCTGTCCCTGAGTGGACAAAGGTACCGATCAGGGGCAGTCTGTAGATGTTAGCATATCTACTCAGGACAATGACATCAGATAATGGAACTATTGCTTAGTGGAGAGGCCCAACTGTTTCTGCTCTGGCTCCTTTTCACAAGAGAAGTTAGCCACAATGCTGTTATTTCATGTCATTGCTTCGGCAGGAAGTAGCGTCAGGCCAGACTGAGGACCAACATTCACTGCTAGGGGACTGCTTCCTATGGGGGGGGCAGCAAGCCCCCACTTCCATTACTGGTTTAAAAGGCAGAAGAGGCTTTGTCATAGTCTTGACAAATCCTTTCCAGAGAAATGAGATTTGTAAAAGTATTAAAATAAGGACAACCACATTTCGTTTTGTTCTTCTCACTTGTAAAGCCAAATTACTCTAAAAGGACTCAGTGAAACTACTGTAAAACTAAGTTAAGAAAAACAGACCCAGCTCACTTGCCACAATGTGTAATGTGTCAGGTGGAAGGAGCGGCCCATTTTTCCTGTCTGCCACTGACATCTCAGAGGGGCTCACCAGAGCTGGAACAGGCCTTGCAAACTGGGGCTGACTAATAACAGACTATTCAATATAAGTCATTCTTGCCAAATCACAGAACTTTTTAAAAGCAGGGACACCGTAAGCACTGACTTGTGCACACAGAATTATCTACAACCACAAGGACCACTCTCGTCATTCTGTGCTTCCAACAGCCATGACAGATGTCTTGAGCAAAAGGCAGAGACCTCAGAGTCACAGGGTTCACACTTGCATGTTGACAGTCTGAATCTTGGTATAGGTTGAAGTTTCTTGATTGTGCCCTTTGATCAATTAAAATCACACCTTCCCCATTTAATTTCCAGTAGACAGAAATATTAAGTATTGAGACTTTCTAAAATAAATTACTTTTTTTCTGTCCTAGGCCAAGTTGGATATTGCATTTGGAACGCACCACACGTAAGCAACTTTTATGAAATGGGGGAAGGGACCAAGCCAACTCTTAAACAAAAAACAATCAACAAACAAAATAAACAAACAAACAAAAAACTGTTTTACTGCCCTCTATTGGACAAACAGGAGATAACTTTTATTATAGCATACACTAAGGCTCATTTAAAGCTTTTTTTTTTTTGGATATCCAACATGATTTAATACATACTGCATTTTAAATTACAGTAACTATGAGTAAGAAGTATAATTTCTTTAGTTGCCAAAAAATAAAACAAATGTGATTCTAAACAAAGTTTTATGTGAGATATTTGGCTTCTATTGAAAAATTAATATGAACAAAGTTTTAAGAACACATTTAAAATAACATTGAATATAGGAACAATATAAAGACATTCTGATGTTAAAAGAGAAAGTTTCATACAATGGCAGCAAAAGCTGGAAATACATGATGTCAAACTGCCTTTTATTCCAGAATGACAGTTTTACAAGTAAGTGCAGGTGTGTTGAGATTAAAACATTTTATCTAACATCTAGCACAGTGAGACCCTGGGTAAGCAGAATATGCCAGAAAGAACAGGCTATAGAATAAACAAAGCAGCTACGTGATCAGTTTAGGAATACACCACTTGGGTACAAATCCTGCCTCACAATTTGCCTGACTTTGGAAAAAACCAAAAACTTATGTTCTATGATTTTGCTTTTGCCTGTTTAAAATAGGCTATCGTTATGAGATTTAGAGTTATCAGAGGAGATGAGAAAATATGTATAAATGCTTAGAAAGAAGCTGGTTTGTTGTAAGCAACACAGACTTGTGAACTATCACAGTGCCCTCTCCCCACCACTGGCTGGAAGGACAGGGCTGGCTGCCCGCGGCAGAAATGGGCCACTGGAATATGTAAGTAGGTACTATACAGTAGGCAGACACTCCTAAGAGGTAGGTCCATGCAGCCTGGGGAATTACAGGTAGACCAGCATGCATTCATGCTCTTTGGATAGAGAAAAAACCTATGGACTTTTTGTATTTCATGTCTTTAAAAATTACAAGCTTACTTTATCAGCTGATTTTTAACTGAAAAAGAACAGTGGTTAAGAGAACTGTCTTCTAAGTTTAGTTTGGCTACAAGTTACAGGCTTTCAGGCAAGACTAAGCACAAGCAACAAGGCTGAAAGGAACTTCAAATAGATATTCTTTAATGTGTACCTTTTCTTTGGCTAATGCACCATCTCTTTCAAATGCTGAAATGAATGCCATTACCAATCTATTTTATACTTGAACAATTAGATTTAAACAAATGGGATGGGAAATGACAAGGCCAGAATGAGCATCATGGAATGACCTTCTGGGCCATCCTCATCCTTCAACTCACACATCAAAGCCCAAACCCAAGTGTGTCAGTGTCAGTAGTTACTGAGAGGGACTTGATGGCGGAAAATGAAGTCATACGAAAGTGTGTGGGGGTCCAATAGAATCAGTGTCCTCACGGATACCAGAGTGCTAGAGAACCCCCACCTCTCTCTGCCATGGAACATACTGTGAGAACACACTTATCTACACGGCAGGAGGAGAGCCTTTATCAAGAACTGGAGTGATCTGTACTATGATCTGAACCCACATCTTCTTGATGGCTGTTATTTAAGCTGCCTAGTCCAAAAAGAAAAAAAAAATGTTTTCCATCTGCAAATATTATTATAGTAGTCCAGGCATATTCATACACACAGGCATAGAGCTGAGACAGAACTCAGGGAAAGTGACCCCTCAACACCACCACCTCAATTTCTAGCCCCTTGCACTAAATATATATCCAATTGATTCCTTGATGCATGTTAGTACCAGAAAAACTCAAGATGGAAAGGCACTTCAGTAGGCCAGGGCAGGGCCACAATTCTCCTGTATTTTCCACAAGAGCAACATTTCTCAACCTGTGGGTTGAAACCCTCTTGGGAGTCAAACAGATATCTGCATTGGAAAACACAGATATTTACATTATAATTCATAACAGAAGCAAAAGTTATGAAGTAGTAATGAAAAGAATTTATGGTTGGGGTCACCACAACATGGGAACCGTATTAGAAGGGTCACAGCACTAGGAAGGTTGAGAACCACTGCCCTAAAGTACTCTGTAAGATTCTTTGCAAAGGTTTGAGACAAGTGTGTCCTTGTGCCCTCTAGTGGTTGTCCTGTTCTCCAAGGCTCTTTTAAACCTTCTGGTATCAGGTAGCTGTTGTCTAAAGACTACCTCATCTTGGGCTTTCAGTTTACTTTTTGCATGATGGGAAGCAAACCTCTTGTTGGTGGAAATCAAAGCAAACAAGAGAATTTTAGGAAACAAAGGCATAAAGATACCTCTGTGCATAAGATGAACCACACACACCTTTCGTGGAAGAGGATTTTCTTAGTAATACTGAGGATGGAACCTCCTTGTGGATACTAGGCAAGCAGTCTAGCAGAGCTATATCCACAGTCCAGAAGGCATGGTTTGAAGCCACACTGATATAATGTGCAATGGGTTGAATCAGAAAAATGCTGTGAGGTGTTTAAATCCAATCCAATTATTTTCTCTTTAAAATGAAAACATAGATACCATTCAGAGCTGGAAGGGGAGTATCAAGTGTGAGTCAAAACACTCACATCATGAGTAAGAAAAAGAGACCCTAGAAGGAAAATTGCAAAGAAAAGGATCCAGATAACATGTTTCTACTTTCAGAAATCTTGGTGTGCACACATGTGTGTATGGTACATGCAGTGTGTACAGCCATCCTGTACTTGGCAGTCATCAGAGGAGGACTTCTGGTGCTCTGTTTTCTTTCTGACTCTCTTGAGAGTCTCTCACTAAGCCTGAAGCTAGGCTGGAAGCCAACAAGCCCAGAGGTTCCCCCCTTCTCCATGGCACACAGTACTGGGTTACATGTGCATGCAAGCCACTGGTTTTTAAAGTGGGTACCGGGATTAAACTAAGTCCTCCCGCTTGTGCAGGAGGTACTTTATTCAGTGAGCCATGTCCCCAGTCCAAGACCAGAAACCGTGAGCCCACTTCACTACAGTGAAGACAAGGAGAGAAAACTGTAGCTGTGTTTCAGTATGGTTCCTCGAGAATGGCTGGTGATCATCCTGACAGACAGGAAATGGGGACTGTTCTGTTACTTTACAGATACCATTTCCACAGGAAGAAAAGCTTTTTAAAAACTCCCCTTAATTCCTTTTCTTCCTATTCTGCCTGCTTGTTGCTCAAAATAGCACATGGAATAAAGAGATCTTTTCAGACGTAGAGCATAAAGTAACTGCTGTAACAAGCCAAGATTCATCAGTCACACTGCAGGCTGACTACCCGGCAGACGGCAATATTATGGAACAGACACAGAAGCTGGACAATAGCTTTTGTTTTCCCATCTTCTATTCTGCTTTAGTTCCAGGACATGATCACTGGATGTCCCTTCACTAAGCTGAGATCTCAGTTGCCTAACAGGCTTTTAATCAAGGGTCTTGCCATTTCTCTGGCTGATATGAAAAAGAACTTAGGACAATTAAGGTATGAATGGTTGCTAACGCGCAAGTCAGAGGTGTCATGGAAGCAGCTATTAGTTGCATTCAGAGAAAGAGGTCCAAAGGTGTTGGATTGTGTTGGGAGACCAGTCCCATGCTGAAATCCAGGTTGTAAGAAGTGCAAGACAAACTAAGCACAAGAGAGTGCTAGATGTCAGAGCACAGATGCTGCACTGAGCACAAACAAGGGAAGAGAAAGCTTAGCTCCGAGACGTGCTATTGGAATAGGACAGCTGACCTCAAATACAGGAATCTTTGCACGACCCAGCAAGAAATGACTTGTTCTGTGTGGTTCCAGAAAGCAGGAAAACTAGACCAACATGTAATAGTCTCTAGAAGGAAGACTCCAAGCCAAGGTAAAGAAAACAACTGTCCCAGTCATGGGAGTCCCTGCTAGTGGTGTGAGTTTTCAGGACTGTTTAAGCCACAATAAGACAAGTTAATTATCTGCTGGTAAAGCTAAAGGGGGGATTGCCGTCCAAGAGGGAGGATGCCCTCAACCACCTTGCAGACTGAGCATGAGATCAAGGCAGGAGGCAGCTTACCTGGCAGAGGGAAACGTTTGCATAGGGCTTTGCCTGGGCATGTAAGTGTGCCTTGGCTTCCCTCTTGTCACCGTGCACAAGCAGGATTGGCTTCTTCCTAAGAAGAGATCAGAAATGTGTAAAATGCATTGTTCCCAAAACTGGCTTCTTACTTGGCTGAGGAACATGAGCTGCCTAATCCCTGTCATTTGTTTCTAGCCTTTGTGGCTAACATCATGTGGTGACCGTCAGCGCTCACTCATTAGTTCCCAAGCCTGGTTTGCTGTGATACAGGTGAGTTGTAGCTCTACAAAGTTCTTCAGTATTTATCTTCCTTGATTCAAAAGAGCAGGTCTGTGCAAATGTTTAGGATGGAGTCCGCTGAAGATATGGGCTGGTGAGATGGTGCAGTGAGTAAAGGCTTCCACCAAGGCTGATGACCTCAGTTTGACGCTCCGGAACCTATGTGGTGGGAGGAGAAGACCAACTTCTGCAACTTGTCCTCTAACTCCAAGTGCATCTTGGCATACCCACACATACATGTACTTACCCACACACACTAAATAAATAAATTAGTTTTAAAAAGTCAGCAACGAATGCTGTATAGTGGTGCTCCTTTCCTCTTCGTCTTAAACCAATAATA
Organism: Lophiomys imhausi; assembly: GCA_907164525.1. Lineage (NCBI taxonomy): Eukaryota > Metazoa > Chordata > Mammalia > Rodentia > Muridae > Lophiomys > Lophiomys imhausi. Next base: position 5,540,706 of record CAJQZJ010001511.1, on the reverse strand, counting down.
GTTTTATATTTTACCCCACACCTATTTACCAAGATCCTGTTAAATGCTCTGCATACTGTGTAAGATCCAGGACACAAAAGCAAACAGGTCAACCCCTCAGCAAGGTGCAGGCTTGCTACCAATGATCTAGAGTCCTAAGTACACCGCACACTTTCAAATTTTAAAGAATGTATGTAACTCAGTGCGTTGCCCAGACTAGCCTCATACTGTAATCCTCCTTCCACAGCCTCTCCAGTGCTGGAGCACAGACACAAACCACATACAAACCACCATACCTGGCTTTAAAAAGGCTTTTAAGAGATATTTCATGTTCAGCTAATTCTTGGAAATCAGTGTATCTTTACAAACTCTCCCCAAACAAGAAAAATAGGAGTTTTCTCCAACAAACTCCCAAGCAAGATAAACAACCGAAGCCGCTCTTAGGTCATACTGCAGAAGGCATGAAAGGCAACATTCACCTGGAAAGCACCACCGGGCACGCCCATTCAGAAGAGTGTCTGTCTGCACCATGCCCAAGCGAGCTTTGCTCCAGCAGGATTGGCATACAAACAGATGAAGCATGCATTCCAAATGCTTCCTTACTTAGAGATGGTGTGGTCAACATGCCACATAGAGAGAAATGTAAGAAACATCTGTGTTTTCGAGTCACACGTCATTCCAATATCAGTTCACTAAGCATTGAGGACAGATGTTGAAGCACTCATTTATGCTTTCAGATTTATTGTTTTGTGGACTAATTATGGAAGGGCAACACTTGGACACAGTGAGATGGATACCCACACCACCTGCAGTGTTCCACAATCTAATTCTGGGTGTTTCTTGAAGTTGCCACTTCCATCATTCTTTAGCCTTGTATTATCTTCACAACTTTCCAAAGATGCATCTGGTAACAAGGGGTGGACAGAAGAAGGACTATACCCTTTGACTTTGCCAGAGCTACTGTAACAAAGTACCACAAACCAGATAGCTCATACCACAAAAGTCTGGTATGGCAGTTCTGAAAGCAGTAAATCTGAGATCTGGTGCCAGTAGTCTGGTGCCAGCATACTGGTTCCTGAGAAGGACTGAGGAAGAACCAGGCCTCACTCTGGCTTTGGGGAAGCAGGGATGGGAAGCACTTGGGGTGGGGTGTTTAAGCATTGCCTGGCTGACACACTGCAGTCTCTTTTTGTCTTCCGTCTTCTCTGTCTCTGTCATACTGCTTCCTTTTAATAAGGATGCCAGCACGTTGGATTAGTGGCTGCCTTGTGAGCTCATTTCAACTTGACTCATGATTTCTGTAAAAACTCGACCTGTAAATATAGTCTCATGCAGAGGTACTAAGGCTTAGAAATCCAAAACATCATTCAACCCATAAGAAGCACTAAAGGAATTATAGCCTACACTTTGTCAATACTGTGGAAAGGTGACATTTGATTTCAAGGTCCTCAAGAAGCAAAGGGGAAAGGACCAGAAAGCAACAGCGTAACACTCAGAAACACACTGCCAAGAGGAGCTGGAGGCAAGGACCAAATCACTCCCATATATCTAGTGTCCCCTGTCCTAGCAAAACCTTGACTTCATGTAAGACAAGCTGGGCTTAGTTAGAAGACCACATATTGAGCCTTCGAGACGGCTAGTGTCCAGTGACTGGCTCTGTTCCACAAAACAGGAGAGACACGGGACCACTCAGAACAGCTTAGAGTGCTACGGATGGAATGAGTCCTCTCTTTCTTCTCTTCCTTTCTGCTACCTGGAACACAGACAAGTGGGCTGGAGCTTAGGCTGTCATCCTGAACCATGAGGGTAACTCTGAAGACTGAAGCCAAACACCAGGATGGGACAGAATGACAGAAAAGGTGGGTAGCTAGGACACAGAAAAAACCCTGGTACTTCCTATCTAAACTGCAGATACCTACCATTTGTAGTTTAGGCTGGAAGGATTTTTTTTTAAGCTACTGTTATTTTGAGTTTTCTGCTAATATGCAACTATAGCAAATGTTCTTTTATTTGGTCACATACAAGCCTTTTGCGTGGAAAAGCTGCTGGGGAAATCTCTACATTTCACCCTCTATAATGACACAGGTTTCCACAGTATGTCTTAAATACATCAGGGACTTGATGAAGCTGGCGTTCACTTTCCCCCCTCCCCCATGTGTTTTCCTCCATCCGATTTACTGTTAGGGGATTCTGCACAAATCTGTGTTATGAACAGAAATGATTTGTGTCATCATGTGTGGCTACATTTACTTGGTCTGTATTCCTTCACAGGAGGCTGAGGAGTTGCCAGAGGTAGCACTCAAAGTCTAACTGCACCTCAGCTTTGGAAAGGAAGGTCATGATCCCCTTTCGGAACTCCAGAGATAGTTCTGAAAGATTGGCACATAAAGACCACTAGAAAAGAACAGCTTTGGTGTGCTGAGCCAAGTGTGGCATGCTGGCCATGTCTAGGTACATGTACCTATCTAGATACCACAAGAGATGACTGTTTCCTTCACATTAACTTTGCCCATGAAGTCCTGTTACTTGAGTTGAAACTCGTCCTTATCTACTTCTGGACAGAGCAAAGTGAGAAACACTTAAGTGTATGAAGAGAATGTGTGTGATTCAATAGGCAAAATGTTGTTCTCAGCAGAGGTGTTAACTCATTTGGAAAGTGTTTCCATTGTACACATGAAGAGCTGAGTTTGATTCCCAGAACCCATATAAAAGATGCCACGCATGGTGGTGAGCATTTGCAATTGCAGGGCAGGGGAGTTAGCGATGGGTGGATTCCTGAGGCTGGGCCAACAACAGAACCTGTCTCATAAATAAATAAAATAAAATATAAAAGAAGAGGAGATGGCTCCAAAGATCAATATTCTACACACAACCTACATGGCCCCCCATACACACGAATGTGTGCAGACACATACATATACACATGCACACACATATACACACATACGTGCACACACGCACGCACACACACACAACTAAATAAATAAAATGCTATTCTCCTAAAACAAGTTTTTCTGTTTACAATGATGCCAAGTGACACACAGAGAAAAGATGGATGGTAGTCTGAGAAGTACAAGTCTCACATTCTCTAGCACTAGTTGAATGTCTGGCATCATAGGACTCACCTGAATTCTGGTGGGTACTGCTTTATGAGCCAGTCCACATCAAAACAGTAGTTAAACTAGATGGGGAGAAGAAAAGTAAGTCAGTCACAAATATGTTCATAAGAACGGTTATTAAACTAAAAGGATTTCTAAAGCAACTGTGTGAATAATCAGCTATGCTGCAATATGCAAAACTAACCCAAACCGAAGAACGCTTTGGTTAAAGGAACCAGCATAAATGGAGTCAAATGTCTAAAATAGGTTCTAATGATATTATCTGCACATACTTTGGCAAAGTTCTTATGGGATAGTGATGTTACTACATTATTTCTAATAGTCCAGGCTCACAAAGTTTCCCTGAGGTAGCAGAGACAAAGATCCCAGGACTTTTAGGAAAGGCCATTTCCTTTCAGCCCAACTTATGAGCTGTCTTGGTATACTCTCACTTGTTCATCATTAGTACCCACTAACCACAAGTTCCATAGTGGTTCTGTATAGGAGGAAGCCTCCTATTAATGCCTGGCCACTCCTAGGCACAGGAGCTCCAGTCTAGCTGAGACAGAATGCAGACACATCCCATTAGAGATCAGGGTCACATTATACAGGAAAGCAGTACATTTGCTTGCTTCAGAAATAAGACCCCTTTTCTGACTAGTCCTTGAGCTTCTGAACCATTATGATGACTTGCCAGCACCAAGGGACCAGCTCAGTGCAATAGGAGCCCTTGGACACGCAGAAGTAAACATAAATTCTACTCCTTCCTTTCTGGTTGGTGCAGAGCATCCAGTTTTCTAAAGCAACTCAAACCAGACTTGGTCTTCACCATGACACCCACCCTTCCTCAGGGGGCTGCACCAGCATCCTATGAGGTTGGAAGTATGTCCCGGAGTCTTCCAGGTAGGAATATGCACAGTGACTTCTTGGGCAGTCTTTGTGGCCCGATCAAGAGTCAAGTGCTTTCCTGTTGGTGGAATCCGTGCTCTCTGCTGATGAGGTACAAGTGAGAAACTACTGCACCTGGATACAATATGGCCAGGCTCTAGGCAGATGGCAGCTTAGCAGACATTGTATAGGACTAAGAAGCTCATCCGCCGCCACAGTTTCTTACAAAGTTGCTTAACTATCTGTCTCTCATCACCCAAAGAAAACACAATTTACCATAAACTCACCTGAGCTGAGGAGACAAGTGTCCCAAAGAGAGGGGATAAAATATCTACAAAGACAAAACAAGTGGAGTCTCAGATAAAAATCCTCTAGATTTCAGAACATGACAACTATCCTTTTCAGCAGCCAGTGACAGTCAAGAAAAAGCTACAAGTCTAGATTGTAATTTTCTATAAAACCCATGAAAACATTCCTTACACTACTTAATATTACTATACATTCTTTGACCAACTAGAATGCAAAATTGAAATAAAAAAACAAGTCCTGCATGGCTGCTCAATTTTGGGTTCTGTTTATACATCATTCATGACATGCATTTTTCTTCCTAGAGCTCTGAATCTTTATCTCTTTCCATACCATCTAAGGACCCAATGCTGCTCCCCTGTAGCCATAGGGTACTTTCTTTCCAAAACAGAACATTCACATCCTTAGTACTCTAGGTCACCTCTGGCGACATCCCACTTAGTTCCTGTCAAGCCTGACTTCGGACATTAGAATGGGCATTGTTTGTTAACTATGTCACAATGAACACCATCTTCCACCTGTACAGGACTTGTTAGGGGACAGACACTGTTCTTAGTACTTTCTATGTATGAACTCAATCCTCGCAGGGGGTTCTTGAGGAAAGGTGTTACTCTTCCATTTTGGACAGTCTCAGAAGGAGGCTGTGTGTGGCCATAGAGCTGGAAGGATCGGTTAAGGTTTGAGCCAGGATATCTGGCTCTAGGTTGCCAGTACCTAATGAGTTGTCTCTGAGAAGGAAGTGGGCTAGCTGACTTGTCTGGCAGTCACTTGTGCTTCCTGTCCTCTAGACACTGAGCTAGATGCTTGGGTACAAATAGTTTGAAATGACTAGTGAGGAAGCTCTTCATCTTGAGATGGCAAAGTCACATTCTTCCAGCTGGCCCCCATATGCACCTCTAGCTGTTTAAACTTTGCCCATCTTCAGGGTCCACTGGATGGCCCCTGCCTGTCCTCCATGAGATCTAGGGAACCTACAATTATGGCTAGTGTTAGGAGGATACATCAAATAGCATGGATTTAGACACAAGAACTGGGCTAAAGTGTGGCTCTACCATTTAACAGCCTTGTGACCTAGGGTAAGTGATTTAACTTTTCTGAACTGCAGATCTGACACATGTCCAAGAATATCTGATCATCTTATTAGGCTGCTCTGATGATTAAAATGTATCTAAAACCCTCATGATGTCATCTCCCCCTCCTTAAATCTTGGTGCTGACAGACATGTCATTACTATTATATGACACAGAACAGTCATCCCAGACTCCTCTGTTTCCTATGTCAGCCTCTCGCAGACAAAGGAAAACCACTGACTGGCATCTATCTCATATATCTTCAGGATACCTACATATTAAGAAACGCTCAAAAATGTGTAGAGCTGGACTTACTACTATGGAATTAAACCCTCCAAAATTTACTGCCGTACAGGAGAATAAAGGGTAGTATTATACATTTGATATGGAAAAACTATGTTGAGAATAAGAGCCAGAAAAAACATTGAGAGAGAATTCTTATTGTGTCTATCTGCCGTACAAACACACGCATGGTTCTCTTCATATATCTGTTCTGTTCTGTTCTGTTCTGAATCCTCATCCCACACTGTCTCAACCATAGAGAAAATGAGTGGCAAAGGAAGGAATCTGTGTCCTTTGAGTCTACATGTTATGCTGATCCTCCATGGAATGCAGAGAACCACTTGAGGCCATTCTCTGCCTCACACCTGAAGCATCCACCTGTGTACAATTGTCCTCATTTTTGCTTGTCTGTCCTAGGAACCAAAACCAGGCTTTCACACAGAGATTCTCAAACATCACTAGGCATTGTTACTCTCTGAAGGGCTAGGGAAGGCATTGGTGGCAGGTCCTGATCCCCAAGAATTTGATTTGATGACTCCAAGATAGAGAGTTGAGAACTGGCATTTCCAAGGTCCAGGAGATTCTGATACTGCTGGCCCAGGGACCATACTGAACCACTATGAAGCTTATGGCACTTAATAGTGCTACCAGTCAAGTTTAATCTTCACTTAAACAATTCTAAGAATGATCCCAAGCATTACTAGTGGCTGAGAAGGACCCTTGGAATGCTACCTCATTTAGTAAATAGTTTGCTATCACACACACTCAGGGTAAAGTACCTTCAAGTAGTTAAGATGGTTCTTAAAGGCCATTCTGAGCTGTGCCCCTTGCTTTACCAAGAGGAAAATGGCTCACCAGCTCCTAAAAGCCCCTGTCCTTACCCTTGATGTGGAGGGCTTTGGAGTTGTACTTTGCCTTAATTCCTGAGACTCTAGTGAGGTAAAACTGGAAGGGGTTCCCTTTATCCAGCATGTCCCAGATGTCCTGGCCTTTCCCTGAGGTCTCATAATCGCCGCTTCTCCTTTGGGTCCTAGGGCTGGCAGGAGGGCTGGGATCTACAACTTTCTGGGCAGCAGTCACGTTGGGTGAGGAGACATGTTTTCTCTCTTGAACCACCATTCTCTCAGGCTGTTCCTGCTGTGTCTCTGGCTGCCGTTCATCATCGCTGCTGGACAGACACCAGTCAAGACCTTTCGTGGAATCACTCTTCTGCTTTTTGGGGGGCAACACCGAGTCTGTGTTGCTGAATTTCACAGGTGAGATCTGTCTCTTGTGTGCAGCCTTGCGTGCCTCTGAGCAGGTGTACATGGGCTCCTTTGCCGCTCCCTGCCCAGCCTGGGGGAGACAGGATGTTGATGGTTTATCAGCTTTAGGCTTTTCATTGTCGCTTTCATCACTACTGGATATTGTCCACTTCCCGTAGCTGCTTTCCTGAGACATACTTCTGAAAGGAATGATGGAAATATTACTTTCTACTCAGTAAGCAACTGGCAACGTAACTTTTTGGCTCTCAAGTTCACCAGAGGGTGGTCTCTTCTGTGGGGCTGACAGACTAAAGAAAATGCCCTAGCCACCTTTTCCTTCCTGCTGTCTTTCAGTCTAGACCCTGGTCTTAGAAGCCCTAGGAAAGGTAGTTAAGGTGAAGGTCATCTTAAGGAACTTTTAAGAGTAGTTCTGGCCATGATCATTTTTTATTTTATTTTGGTGTTAAGTGACATATAAAAAAAATGAGAATTACAATGTAGGGTACATCCCTCTACCCACTGAAGTCTCAGCCCAGAATCAAAGCAGCAGCATTTCCCACAGTGGAGACAACTGGGGCCTGCCATTGACTGACCACATAGGACATCACCCACAGTCCACTTCAATCTCTGCTTAAATCAAGGAGAGAGCTATAGTGTCAAAAGAATGCTCCACACTTAGCTTTTGGACTACAGTGGGCCCTGGACTATTCTACAAGCACCCATCACACTTGTTTCCCTTTCAGCAGAATGCAGCTCATGGCTCCATTATAGACAGCTACATAGCAAAATAAAGTCTACTTTGTAAAAGTATTTACATAGGATTGGATTCAAATACATATTAAGCAAATAAAAGCATATGTGTAAAGATAATAAATACAATCTAGGGAAGCAAACATTGCACCAAGATTAAAAAAAAGTCTTTTGAAATCCCTTCACCAGACAGTAACTCAGAATATCATCAGAGGTTTTACTAATGACTAAAAAATGTCCATGGAGGGCTAGTCTTGACTCAGTGGATAAGAGAGTTTGATACGAGATCTCATCCTATCACCCAACTAAAACCCCCCTATGACTGTAACCCCAACTTTGTGGTAGAGAGTAGAGGGTCCCAAGAGTTCAATGGCCAGTCACTTTGGAAGAAACTGCCATCTTCAGGTTCAGTGAGAGATTCTGATGAACTAGAATAGGACAGAGAACAGAGGAAGACACTCCAGAACTTCGAGTATACACACACACACACACACAGACACACACACACACAGACACATACGGGGCACAAAGTCGACACAATAAAGCACTCCATTTAGAACTCTGCTTCCTCTACTCCAGGGTGAGCAGGCCCTGTGGGGGTATTTCTACTACTTTATACACTGCTCCTCAGCCCTTTAAGACCCAGGCACCAGACTCCTGCATGGAAGCCCTCCCTCTCTGAGCCCAGTAGTTAGCAGAATTAAGAACTACAAGTACTTAACAATATACAGCTTCTGTCGTAGGCAAGTTTAATTTCACGATGAAAGACAGAAATGAACACATAAAAAAAAAAAGCCTAAGTCAAGATGACTACATATGCTTACTACATTTTACAGGGATAACCTTTCTTTGGAATCATTTCTGGGGTAGCACGTGAGACCCGAGGAGGAAAAGCAATCCGCGGGCTAAAAGACAGGTGAGCAACATTCCAGACAGATGGAATCCAACCTGCAAAAGACCAGGGGGTGGTAAAGAGGTTCTAACTGTAATGTAGGAATGGTCCAGAAAGAAAGGGGTGGGGGAAGTGAGGCAAGGCTGTTAAAATGGGACTCCCATAGCTTGCTTTACTAAGAAGAGTGCCTTGGTCCGTTTAACCTTTAAACATGATTATATCCAGTACAACTGTGAACACGTGGCGATAAAGACGCTTCTGCAGGAGCTGGGGTGCGGGGTGCTGAAGATCCTCACGGAGTAATTTGGGGGTACGGTGAACAAATCGTGAAGCTCCCAACTTTCCCCGGGCGCCAGCTCGGCCCTGAGCTGTCCTCTGAGAGGGCAGACTCATTTCCCCCTCAAGACAACCCTATTTCACGGCCGTCCCCCCTGGTGTGGAAACTGAGGGCAAAGAGGTTCAGAGCCTCTGCAACGCGCGCCAGGGGCCAGGACCGCACCGCCCGAGGCTCAGGGCGGAGGGGGACCCTGCCCAAGCCTCGCCGCTCTCCTCGCGGTCCGCACCAAGCCCTGCTGGCCTCCCACTTCCACGTCAGGTCGCAGCGGCCAGCGCGCCGCCATCGGGAGGGCGGGCGCAGAGCGACGGCCGCCGCCAGAGACCGCCCTGAGCGGGCGCCCGCACCCGCGGACACCTACCTGACCCGCCAGCCCGCCGCCGCCGCCGCCGCCGCCGAGACCCCGCCCCGCGGCGCGCCCGCGCATGCGCGCAGTTCAAACTCCCGGCGCCTCTCTGCCCTGCCAGCGGGCCACTTCCCTCTTCCGGAAGCCCGTCGCTGGGTCCTAAATATCGTCTCATTCGCGGGAGAATAATAGGACTAGCAAAGCCATGAGCGGAGCTCCGGAGAAACACACTCCGAAAACGTCAGCTAGCTTCTCTCCTGGTTAATTAGCAAACAACACCCCCTTGTAGGCACCCTCAAGGCTGGGGTAGCGGCGTACTTTGGGAGCTAGGTGAGCGGATGTAAAAGGCAGCTGCTTCAGACTTTAAAATCTGCTGGAGGATAAAAAGTTAAATGAGTTACCAGAATACTCAGCTCCAATGAGTGTTTTGAAACGGGCGTGTTCTTGTCAGTCTCATCGATCGGCCAGAAAGGTAGAAGGGTGTGATTATTAGCCGGTCTGGAAAACGAATCTCTAGTCCATATTCCTCATCTTGTATAAAGATGTCTTCTGTGGACTTCTTGTGCTATTCCTTGAGTCAGCCTCCCGTCAGGAATCGCTTACCGGAGGTTGAACAATTCTGTGCAAACACTCTAATGGGTCATTTCGTTTAATTGTCCTAGACACAGGGTTGAGTGCGGGGGTTACCAAGAGGGCGAAAGTAAACATAGTAAATGCTCTGAGAATGGCATTCAATGACTTGTTGATTTAAGTGACTCTTGGAGTTCTCTCAATTTGTGTGTGTGTGTGCTCTCTTCACATTCTTCTTGTGTCTCCTACCAAGTCTAGCAAAGACATAGGCCAAAATAATCAAAGGGAGTTTATTGCAAGTTTGTAGAGAGCCTGAAAACAATCAGAATGCGTTAAGAAAGCGCAGAGGCATAAATATATCTGATTATATAGGAAGTGCAGGGCCCGCAGCTTCCAAAACTAAGAAATGACATACCAGTGGCTGCCTGGACAGTTCTTTAATTTAAAAGCAGTTTTCAGTAGGCATAGATTTTTGTTCTGTGCCCTCAGGCAGATACAACCACCTCCAAATTTGAGTTTGATTGGATATGGGTCATATGTCAGCTGTTCGGTTTTTAGATATATTTATCCCTCTCAGGACTCTGGTGGTTGAAGAATAGATGGCTAGAGTCTCATAGTTAAATTTTGAGTTGTTTAGGAATCAAGAGGGTGTTCTGGATCTAAGAAGATATTTTTAGAATTGTGATGCAAGTTAGTATGAAAGCTGAGTTAGATATAGAACTTTAAACACATGGGGATGGTTAGATAGTAGAATGTTAAAGTCAGGTGTCAAATACATATGGACTGGACATTGGGAATGTATGCTAAGCCATATAACTCTCATAATTGTGGCCTATTTATTTCTGTTTTGTATTGTATTTATTGCTATAAGAGAAAGAACCATTTGTTGGACTGAAAGGGGGAGCTGTTGGGGGGGGGACATACCTTAAACTAAAAAAAAAAAAAAAAGGGGGGAGGGTAGGGGGGGGAGGGGAAAGAGGGGGGAAGGGTGGGACTGGAGGGGGGAGTAGGGAGGGGATTGTGATTGCGATGTAACTTGATGAAATAAAAATAAATTATAAAAAAAGAAAAAAAAAAGAAAGCACAGAGGCAGGAGATCTCGCTCACCGGCGCTCAAGGAGTCAAGAAAACTGAGAAGGGGCGGGACCAAGAGCTGGGGGCGGGTCTTGGGAGCCCCACCCCCTTGTCAAACAGTGCCTTTGACCAATGACACTACGAAATCAACGCCAGTGGCTCGGAGACTGGCCAATGGGAGGATACGTTGGAGTTGGGCGGTGAAGTTGAGTCCCAGCGGTGGAGGGCGTGGCCGCGGCGGGATGTTACGTGTTCCCGCGGGAGCAAAGGAGCTACCTGGCCTGTAGTCCGTGTGGGTGTCGGTGGCGATGTTCCTGTCAGAGGCGGGCGCCAGGCCGCGGGCTTGCGAAGCCAGCGCCCCAGAACGCAGGAAGTGGGTGGAAGTAGGTGTGAGAGCGCGCGGGTCAGCCTGACGAACGCCACTAATGTCACTGCTCTTGGGTATCCTTCAGCCGGGTCCTAGTCAGCCCTGAAAAGAACTGTTTTGAAAAACCGAGGCTTAGCTGTAGGACCCTGGTCATTTCCCCGTCCACCACGCTAATCATCTCTACCTGCGTTCGCTTCTCTTCCCATCCCTTTGCATCACCTTCTGACTCCGAGGACTGAACTTTTGCGTACTGTTTATTCCAGTGGTTTAGAGGAATTGATTTGTCACCTTAGAGGTCAAGTCTCTTAAACTTTGGGGGTAGGGGACAGAGAGAAAGTCTTAACTCACAGTTTATATTGCTTGAGAATTAAAACTAGGGTAATGAAACCGCATTTTAAAAGAACTCTGCAACCAGGTTGAGTTTTAGATGTTTGTGTTTCTGGTTTCTGGCTTACTAACTGTAAATGTTTAATACTCCTTAGGTATTTAAAGCATGTGATGAAGACAACAAAGGCTACCTAAGCCGAGAGGACTTTAAGGTTGCAATTGTAATGCTGTTTGGATACAAGCCCTCCAAGGTTAGAACTTTATTTTTTTCTCTTGCCCACTTCTGCTTCTCTCTTTCTTCTTAACTCTGTTTCCCCCATTCTCTTCTCCCATCTTTGGATGGGGCACAAAATGCTGTAGAAATGAATCCTAAAAAAATTGGCCCAGAGCACTTTCTGATATCTGTAGAGCAAATCTCTGATTTATAAGGCTTTCCCAAGGTGTCTTCAGTGCTGAATTCCTACCCTCGCTCCCTTTAAAGGCCCAAACAGGCAAGAATTAGATATCTATGCCCATGGAGCCAAAAAAAAAAAAAACCCACCTTCATGAGTCTCCTAAAATTTATAAGAAATATGGGATGATAGAGAGGGAAGGCTGGAGGGGGGGTGGTGTCGTAATATGAGGAACTCACCCACTAGCTGATAGGTATAGTAGAATTTCTGGGTGGCTTTGTTTAATTGTTAAAAATAATACATTCATACCATCCCCAAAATCCGTTCTCTTTTCACTAGACTAGGGTTCCACTTACCAGGAGTTAGCCAGTTTCTTCTGTATTGTTCTACATACATGTATAGGCACAATCTTCTACTGAAAATATTAGTTCCATACTATTTTATTTTGACATGCATTTTCCACTTAGCACACACCATTACTACTTTGGAAAGTAGTTGTATAGTATTCTCTTTAGCCAGATTACCTTTTGTTGTTTGAATTTCAGCTCCTGCAAGTATTGTTACAGTGAGCCTCCTTTTACATCTACACACACATATATATGTATTCCACAAAGACATAGCCTATGTGTGTGTGTGTATATATATTAATCATGGATGTGTAATTGCAGTACTTAAGAGCATGTGCAGAGAGATTAGGAGTTCAAGGCCAGTTTGAACTACATGACAAGACAACATTTTAGAATAATGGCAAACAAACAACAATACCAAAATTTGTAGAAATATAATTGCTAAGATAAGTTTCAGGATATACACATTTGAATATTTTATTACATTTATTCTTTTCTTTATTGAGAAAGAGAGAGGCAGATAGATTGATTGATTGTGGCCCAGTGAGTTTCATTGTGGTTGTTTATAAGAACATGTACACCTTACCAGGATCTACACCACTGAAGAAAATGTCTCTACCTCCCCTATCAACTGTTAACTCTGTATAAATCCTCAGGGAGGAGGGGTCCCATGAGTACCTCTGCCTTCCATGGCAGGGTGTGACTGGCCCAGTCTTGTATAGGTAATCCCAGCTGCTGTGAATTCAGTGGTGCAGAAACCATCTTGGGCCCAGAAGTCCAAACTGCACATCACTCCCCCCCACTCCCCTCGACTGTTACATTCTTTCTACTCTACTTCTTCCAGGACTTTCTCTGAGCCTTGGAGGGTGTATCTGACATATGGTTGTTACTCTCCAGAAAAGGCTACACACTTCCTCAGTAATTAGATCACAGCTGAACCCCAATGAACCTTTTATTTTAGTAGGATAGTTTCCTCGTTACTCTTGTCTTTGTGCTGTTCTGCTTGCCTGTTACAAGTAGTCTAGAGATGGATCCATCCTTGTTAAGCTACTGAACTGGAACTAATCAGAGTCAAGACGCTGTCCAAATACAAAAGAGTAAACTACAAGCATCAAGCAGAAGGAACACTCAAGTGTGCCTAGAATGCCTTTGTTTCTCAGTACTGACAGTCTGGACTCTCCTGCTGCTCCCTGTCAGGGTAGCCAGAGCCTGACATCCCATCTGTACCCTTCAGTGTGCTTGAGTGCATCGCAACTTCACAGTAAATATATTCTTCCCACCCCCACACAGGTTTTGCAGACAGTGTGGGAGATCGAGAGTGGCTGGATTTGCTCAGCTCTTGAGAGGCCAGTTATGAGTTCAGAGTGCTAGCCTGGACTGGCTCTGAAATTGTAGCTGCTCTGCTAGCCTGCATTCATTTCACCTGAAGTTCCAAGGCACATGGCCTGGAAAGGCTGAATGTTTTAAAGCGTTGTATTTAACCTGGGCTCACCTGGAAAGATAGCTTATCTCAGTTTGCTTTTATCTCCCTTGAGTTTATTTGTTTTAACTTAACACTATGCGAAGAATTTAATGACAGGTATAATTAGTGTGCTAACCTACACACACTTGATGAGGTTTGACAACTTTTACTTTACATATTGGGTTGAGGGCTTACGGTTTTAAAATCTTTTTAAAAACGTACATTATTTATGTGGATGGACATATATGAGGGAGTTTGTGGAGGTAGGAGGACAACTTATGAGAGTCTGTTCTTTCCTTTGATTATATGAGTCCCAGGCATGATAGAAAGTGTTTTCATCTGCTGAGACACCTTACTGGTCCTCACATTTTATCTGTTAGGCAAATGACATATTTAACTGGTTACAGATCACTAAACAATCAGGTACAAACGTAGCGAATCTCTTATACACTTGCCAGACATTTTACCAGAGAGGAACTTTTATCAGAGAGGAAATGTGCAATGTATTCCTTCCTGTAATTTAAATTTTATACTAGGTTCAGTGCGGGAGTTTAATTTTTAAGACTGTTTTGAACACATAAAATATTAGCAAATTAAATGAAACATATAAAAAATTCCTGTCACGGAATGTGTATATTTTGAAGAATTGACTATGAATTGTTATTTTGAGCAATCTTGACACTATAACAGCATTTCATAGGAGACTTATATAACTCATTTAAATACTTTGATGTTTTCACAACAAAATGTATTAAATCTGCTTAATAAAAGGGGTACTTGCTAGCTGCTGGGGGGATGTAAAGTTGAATACACACGGTCTCTGCTTTGAAGCAATTTCACTTTTGTGTAGAGCTTAGGAAACTGATAGGTATCAAGATAGAGAAGATATATAACAAACAGGAAGAAGGGAGCCAGGTGGGTGGGCAGCCATAGCAGGTGTCATTTAGACTAGGGAAGTTTGACTAATGTTCTGTGAAGCATCTAGGAGCCCTGGGGCAGTAAAAGAAGCTATGTCCTGGTGTTGGCCTGGGTATGCTGGCAGTAAGAGCAGTGGCATCACCAAGTACAAGGGAATTCAGGCGGAAGTGGGTCCAGAAGGGTCAGCTGAGATGAGGGCAAATTGAGTTTGAGGTGGCTACAGGTGTTCCCTGTCTATTTGATTCTTAGATACTGTATTGAGTTTTGAGGTCCTATCTCTAAAATACAGGAATAGCATTTGGGTTGAGTGGTAGGGGCTGGAAGTAGATTTGGGGCTCAGTTTATAAGGGGTAACTCAAACTGTAAGATTGAATGGCATCCCATAGGAAGCTTCTGCAGGATGTGAACAGAACCAGTTCAGGGAAGGAGCTTTGGGGAAGCCTGCATTTAAAGATGGGCTGGGAACTATGACAAAGATGGACCAGAAGCCATTGGGAAGGGACCTGAGGAAGTGCAGGGACTCAAGATTATGGAAGATTCAAGACTGGCACCAGAAAAAAAATTGTCAGTTACTGTCAAGGCTCAGCTTCCTTAAAGCTTACAAAACAAACAAACAAAACAAAACAAAACAAAAACAAAAACAAATAACCCTATCACCAATGGGAGGGAACTGTTCCTGTGTTAGTATTTACGTAAAGCAGGCCCAGAGATTTGCATGTAGTGTGTTTTCTCACTACAATGTTTTATGTTGTTTACGAAAGAACAAGCAAAAGGTTAGAGGAGACCAGTTAACAGTGATATCCACTAAGTTTAACAATGTCTTCTTTGTAATTTATATACTTCATGTTTCTGCACTGATCATGTGTTATTGTTTCATTATATTACTTCCTTTATTGATAAGCTCTGAATATGTAGACATGCTGCCTTCAGTCTCTCAATCTTTCCTGTTCAGTCTCACAAGTGGTGGGATTACAGGTGTGAACCACATCTGGTGTGGATTACTTTTAGCATCAGGAAAATTGAAAAATAAAGCTATTGTAACAACTACTTGGGTTTTTTATTATAAAGCAGAAAGGTTTTATTTTAGATTATAATCTGTATAAGATAGCCAAGTTGAATTCGTATATTTTAGCTATTGGTAAGGTGAATGAAGTTTTAGGGGGCATTATGGCAGGTTAGTGTTTGTTGTAGATGTTAATGAACAAGAAAAATGACCATCATAATGTCAAATGAGGTTATTGTCTACTAGGTTCAATAAAATTGGCTTCCGATAAAATATGTGTCTTCCCTTATCCCAGATCTGTTAAAGTTTAATGTCCTGTCTTTCCTTTTTTCTAGATAGAAGTGAATTCTGTGATGTCTTCAGTAGATCCCAACACTTCTGGTAATATGAAAGTTAATTTTATTATTAACATTCACAAAATTAAAATTAAGAACAATGTAATTAAGACAGATTGTGCATTGTATTTAAACATGTCTTTGCATCTCAGTATTTAAGAGAAAAGCTTTAAATTAAAAAAGTTAGTGTACAAAGTAATGAGGTTTATTATTGTATTTTCATACACATTTTGTCCTTACTTGTCATCTTTCCCCATCTCCCTCTTGCTGGTTCCTCACCTCACAGCCCTCATCTGTTTTCATGTCCCCTGTGTTTTTTATATTTCTCTTTTTTCTTACTTTCCTCCCCATTTAAGATCTCTTCATTTCCTCTCATGGTCCCCCTTCCAGTTTCATGTCATGTACTGACCACCCCCCCTCCCCATCTAAGATTCATATTTGAGTGTTTTTGTTATCCTGAGTTTGGCGTATTTCACTTAACATGCAGTTCCATTCATTTCCTGCAGATTCCATGATTTCATTTTTCTTTGTGGCTGAATAAAATTCCACTATGTGTTGAATTTTCGTTATGCATTCATCTTGTGATGGACATCTATGCTGGTTCCATTTATTAAATATTGTTAATAGTAGAACAGTAAATGTGGATGCACAAGCATCTCTGGAAGGACCCAGAAGCAAGATAGCGCAGTCACACGGTAATTCTAGTTTCAGGTTTAAGAAACCCGTGCTTCTGTCTGTGATGACTGCATCAGTTTGCACTCTCACCAGAGTGACAAATGTCTCTCTTCCTCCACATCCTTGCTGCCATTGTGGTGTTTCTTTCTTCTTCCTCCTGTAGATTCCTTATACATTCTCTTAGGTTTCATAAAGACATTTTATTTCAGGTGAATCTTGTACTTTGTATTTACTGTCTTTCCATTCCTTTCCTGTAGCCCCACTTCTGTCCCCAACTTAATCTCCTTCCTTCTCTCAGTATTCTTTTTGCTTTTATGCTTTGTGTGTGTGTGTGTGTGTGTGTGTGTGTGTATTAGTGGAGTATGTATCTAAAAGAATTCTAGAACCTGAAAATAAAAGAAAATTAGTCTTTCTGTGTCTGTTTTATTTCACTTAAGGTGATGGTCTCTAGTTATACCCATTTTCCAGCTAACAATGTAATTTTATTCTTCTGGCAGAATAAAACTCTATTGTGTTTATGTACCATATTTTCTTTATCCATTTTTCTGTTGATGGACACCGGATAATGACATAGCTTTGTGTTTGTAATAGTACTGCAAGAAACATTACAAGTAGTGTACTAGTCAGGATTCTCTAGAGTAACAGAACTTATAGTGTGAATTGCTTTCTCTCTCTCTCTCTCTCTCTATATATATATATATATATACACACACATATAATTTATATATGTATGGGATTTATTAGAATGAGTCACAAACTGTTGTTCAGCTAATCCAACAATGACTGGCTATGAACGGAAAGTCCAAGAATCCAGAAGTTGCTTAGTCCATGAGGCTGGATGTCTCAACTGGTCTTTAGAGTGTTCTGGAATGCCAAAGAAGTAGGCTCCAATGCCAGTAAGGAATGGATGTGCTAGCAAGGCAAGGACAAGCAGGCAAAGAGCAAAACCTTCCTTCTTCCATGTCCTTATATTGGCGTCTAACAGAAGATGTGGCCCAGATCATAGGTGTGTCTTTCTGCCACAAGACACAGATTAAAGGTGTGTTTTCCTGCCCTAAGATCTGGATTAGAAGTGTATCTTCCTACTTCAAATTAAGCAGAAATCCCTCACAGGTGTGCCCTCCAGCTTTGGATTTGGGTTAATTCAAGATGTAGTCAAGTTGACAACTAAGAATACCCACCACACATGGGTATTTCTGTGATATGTTATCTCAGAGTCCTTTAAGCATATACCCAAAGGGGTATATTCACATTCTGAGCCTTATTCAATAGTCATTTAAGTCTTAGAGGAGTACCACAAGAACTGAACAGGATACAAGTAAGAAATGACTCAAATGATGCCTATTTGTTGCTGATAGGAGACTTCATCAGAAAATTCCTAAAAATGACATATTCAGCAAAGTATCAGGATACAAAAACAAAAGTCAAAAGTCAGTAGCTTTTCTATATATAAATAATGAACATGCTCAGAAAGAAATCAAGAAAATAATCACATTCATAATAGCTTCAAACAAACCAAACCAAAACAAAAAAGACTTCTATGGTACAAATTTGAAAACATTGAAGAAATTGAAGATGAAGCTAAAAAGTAGAAAGATCTCACTTGCTGGATGTGGTGGTGCTTGCCTTTAATCCCAGCACTCGGGAGGCAGAGGCAGAGGGGGTCTCTGAATTGGAGGCCAGCTTGGTCTACAGAGTGAGTTCAAGACAGCCAGGGATACACAGAGGAGGAACCTTGTCTCAAAAAAAAAAAAATTACTCATAGATTGGCAGAATCAACACAGTGAAAATGGGTATACTAGCAAAGACAATCTACAGATTTTATATGTACCCATCCAAATATCTTCACTTGACTGTAGTTAAGACATCTAGGTGTTCGGGACGCCAGACATGACCTGTGTGCTATTCCAAGAGAAGAATACTGTCTTCAGAAGCAACTACAGCCATGGATAGGCCCAGTATAGAAATACAGTAATAGTCAATTTTAAAAAGTCACCCCTTAAACACAAACTGAGAGTGAAGGGTCACAGACTGTGCTTTGTATACTAAGATATTAGTTACTTAAGGTAAGCAAGTAGTAACAGATAGAATGATTTGACAAGACTCTGTGTTAACTTGTTTCAGAAACAGAAGCACTGGGGAAGTGATTGGGAAATAAGTTGTTTATCATGCTTAACACTTTCTTTTTTTAAAAAAAGGTGATGTATTAGTAATTAAGTAGTAGAGTGAGAGAGTTGGAAAAGGGGGAATGAGAGAATAAAGTATGAATAGATGGAAAGTTAACGTATGGGCTAGAGGTGGGAGCGTGTTAATGGATGAGTTAGAGGCATGATAAATAGTAGAGGAAATACAGGATAGGTGCAGACAAAAGATACTCAGAGAAGCTGTAGGAGGAACCATAGAAGTTATTTTCAGACAAGTTATAAGCCAAAACAAGTATGATAGTTTTAATTATCACCTTGACAAAACCTAGACCCCCTTGGGAAGAGACTCTCAGGGTCTAAATCCAGGTTGGCATGTGGGCATGTCTGAGGGCAGGATTGTCTTGATTGTATTGCTGTGAGAAGACCTGACCCACTGTGGTGGCACCATTCCCCAAGTTTGGAAACCTTGGACTGTGTAAGTGGAGGGAATGAGCTGAGCGCCAGGAACACAGGCATTTATTCTCTGCTATTCACTGTGGCTGGCTGCTTCAAGTTCTTGCCTTGCCTTTTCCCATAGTGATGGACCATAACCTGAATTTGTAAGCTGAATAAACCTGTGTTCCCTTAAAGTTCTTTCTGTCAGGACATTTTTTAACCACAGCAAAAGAAAGGAAACTAGAGCAAATAAAGTAGATAAGTACTAATAAAACTAAAAATTAAAAAAAAATGCAGTAGGAGAATACTGTAACCTCAGTCAGTACTTCCTACTTGGATGGATGTGGTTCCTCCTCTCTAGAATGTTTCTTGTGGTACTCTCTGCTGATGTGGAGAGGGCTGTGAATTTCACTATCCACACAGTTTAAGTCATTGTGTTCTTCCTGCTGTGTGGGACTCATGTTCCTTCTAGAATTCCCTAGGCTGAGCCCCACACCTCTCACTGCCAGTTACCGACTTCATCTCTTGCATTTTGGGATCATGCTTCTCATGTGGAATTCTGTGTACTTGGGGCTCTGAGAGTGTGGAAGGCCTGGCTAGTTGGTTTTACCTTTGTGGCTATGTGTCTCTTTTTTGCTGCCATATTTACTCATGCCTGCTTGAGGCAAATGTTCAGTGCACTTCTTATGTTCTCTGACACTGGCTGAGGCAGTGGTGGGGACGGTTCCTTCTCAGGCTAGTCTCTCAGGTGGAGAATAACATATTCAGGCTCCTGTACTGCTTCTGCCTCCATTTATGGAGCCCACTCAGCCCCAGCCATCTTTTCATTCATACATAGCATGTCTAGCCCCTGGTTGCATCTCTGCAACCTGCCCGGTTTTCCCTTAAGTATAGTGCCCATGTTCCATGGAAGAAAGCACCTCCTGCAAGTCACCCCTGACTCCAGTGCAGATGGGCATTGTGGTATAGCCGAGTACCTGTTAGCGCCACCCCTGTTAGCACCTTGGCTGCTTCTCTGTGAATGTCTCACGTCAGCTTAGGCTTACTCTTAGCAATATGATGCTTACCAGGTTGTACAGAGGCACGTTCTCACTCACAGCTGTAGTTAATTTTAACTGTCAGTTTGACACAACCAGAAATCACCTAGAATAAGTCCTGGTGACTGTTGGCTAGCTCAGGTTGGTGCCCGTGGGCATATCTATGAAGAATTTTTCCTAATTGGGTTATTGGAGATAGGGAGACCCACTCTGAATATGGACGGCACCATTTCATGGGCTGGGCTCTGAACTGTATGAGAGAGAATGCAAGCTGAGCACTAAGCAGTCATGTGTGTGTTCACTTTTTTCTGTTCTTGACCATGAATGACATGTGATGAGCTATCGTAAGTCTGCCACAGCAACTTCCCCACAGGGATGGACTGTGACCTGGAATTGTGAGCCAAAATAAACTCCCCCAAGATTGTTTTTGTCAGGGTGTTTTATCATGACATCATAACTTAGACTGAGACATCCACTATCTTATCAAGGAGTTCTTTTCCTTTTGATTTAGTTAATTTATAAGCATGATGAGTTTATAATAGAATTCAAAAACATGAAGACAAAAATGTCACTTATAATTTAACATCCACAGGATGATTCTGTTAATTTTTCGCATGCGCGTGCATGTGTTTGTGTGTGTAAACATTTACCTATCTTGTTACTGTGATAAAATACCTTACAAAAGCAGCTTAAGGAGGAAAGGGTTTGCTTTGGCTCATGTTTCCTGGGCGCAGTCCTTCATAGCAGAAAGTCATGGTGGAAGGAAGTTGAGGTGGTTGGTGACATCTCCATAGCCAGGAAGGAGAGATTAATGAATGCTTATTCAGCTTCCTGTCTCCTGTATTCAGCCAAGCCCTAGCCACTGGAATGGTACCACCCACATTCAGCCAATTTAGATGCTCCCTCACAGACATGGTGAGTTTCCATGGTGATTCTAAATCCAGATTAACTGTCACAGACCGGGTCTTACTATGTAGCCAACAGTGGGTTCAGATATTGATCTCCTATCTGAGCGTCCTGTATGCTGGGAACACAGGCACACTCCACTATGTTTGGCTCTGATGCTGTTTTCTGACCTGAGCAGCTGGAGGACTAAGAGGAACACTGAAATATTAAGAAGGACTGTTTGAGGAAGATCAAGAGTTCATTTTTTAGGATGTTAAATTTCAGAAGTCTTAATCCATAATCAGATCAATTAAGTGCTTGCAAGTGGAATGCAAGAGAGCTCTAGGGTGAAGAAATAACATTGGGACTATTGGCATGTAGATGATTTTTAAAATTATGCATGGGATGAAATTACATGGACAGAGATAGGCAGACTGAGATCTAGGAACTGTACTTAATGGAGGAATCATTTAAAGGATGAGGAAAGGGTAAAGGAGACTTAGGAATGACAGACAGGAAGTCCGAATGTTGGTTTAAAAGCCAGAGGAAGTGTTATTTCATGAAGAGAGTGGCTAGCGTTACTAAGTACTGCCGATAGGTCAGGCAGCAGGAGTGAGGAGTGCCCACTGCAACCTGGAAGTGTGTGCAGTTCTCACAAGCAGAACTACAGTGTGTGGTGATGTCACCAGCTGGCCGAGAGCACGCCGGAGATAAAACAGGAGTGTGACAGTGTGACTAGTCCAGTTTTACAGGGGATATTTTGTTTGTTGTTTTTAAAAAATGGAAGAAGATGTATCTGTGCTTAACAAAATGGTCTGATGAAGAAGAAGAAAAAAGGAGTTGGGGAGGCAGAGAGAG
>CAJQZJ010001511.1:5475027-5492118 GCA_907164525.1 Lophiomys imhausi | reverse complement strand
CCAAATATGACCCCATATATACATACGTCCCCTTGGACTGCCATTCTCCACGCTAGGCCAATGTTCCTGGCCATGTGGAATGAGGTTCCATTTTCTAACCCACGCTAGGCCGATGTTCCTGGCCATGTGGAATGAGGTTCCTTTTTCTAACCCATGGCATGTGCCTTCTTCCTGCTGCTGGCTGGAATGCTTTCTTCTTCTGTCTAAAGCACAGGCTTCCTGCTCTAATCTCAGGAAGTCCCACCTTTCTCTGTCTTTGCCCAATCTCAGGCCTCAGCATTTTATTTAACCAATCAGAGTCAATATAAGTAACAGACAGCAAACAGGACCAATTAACATTTAGAATGCTTAACATTACCCCAACAATTATCATCCTGTGTGTGTGGTACAGATGGCTTTCAGGCACAGGAAAAGTGAGCTGCTGGGCCTCCTCATCATGTGCAGTGCTGTGTTGTTTCCAAGACCAGGTTTGCTTTCTGAGAAGCCAGAGATGCTTAAGGAATTTCAACAGGACTAGAGTTCCTTTTGATTTGACTGACTTTCGGGAAAAATGAATCTTTCAATCCATATGGCTGCCAGGTTCTTCTGGAGAAATTTCTAGAGTTCAAGAATAGTCACTTTCAGAAGTGACTACCCTTGTTATGCTCTCATTCTGTAAACCAAATCAGACAACAACAATACAACCAAATACGCAAATAACAAAAGGATGCAATGAAGAGTTCTTTACTTTCCAACTTGAAAAGAACACTGGCATGTCCATAATTAATTCAGAGTGTCACAAGAATAAAATGAGATATTTATATAATGTTGGTGAATAGTTGGCCATTTTGTTAATATTTAGTGGCTATATTACACGTAAAAACAATGTGGTTTTCAATAAATATATATATTTCTAAAATTCATATTCCGACTGTTCTATAGCTATTACCTCTTCCTTTACTGTTCTGTTAGTACTACAGTTAGAGTAATTTGAAGCTCACTATGTTCCATAGTTTCTGCTTGTAAGGATAGCAAGAACCTTTCCAGTTTCCTTTTATATTCAGAAATAATTACCTAGAACATTTTACCTGAATAAAATTATATAGTGGGTCAATGATAAAATTTTATAGTCATCTTCTTTTTCTTTAAAATGCTGGTTTATTGTTATGCTGGAAATCCTTTTTAAGTTTTTTAAAAAGAATTATAGGCATGTATACCTGTGTAAAGGTTTGTGTATATGCATGTAGTTGTCTATGGAGGCCAGAAGAGGGCATTAGATTCCCTGGAGCTGGAATTATAGGCAGTTGTGAAGTCATCTTGCAATGTATCTTAGTATGTTTCCTATAATGTCTGTGACCTGGCCATTGTGGCTTTTTATTTTCTTACTTGGTTTTGTTTTTCTCTTCTGTTTCTTCGTTGAGCTGTATCTACTGGTACTTCCTGTCCTTTTGTTACTTTGCCATAGTGTTATTTTACAGTATCACTCCTATGCCGTTTATGTGTATTTTCAGTTTTGTCATGGAGATGTGATTGCTTTATTGAGGAAGCAATAATTTTAGAGATTTTATTGTTAGGCAGGATATGTTGACAATCACTTGTAATATCAGAACTTGGGAAACCAACACAGGAGGTTCAAGAGTTCAAGGCCTGCCTCAGCCAGATAATGAAGGTCTGGCCCAGCCTGAACTACATGAAACCCTGTTTCAAAGCAAACAAAAGAGGGAAGAAGGAGGAGAGAGATGGCTTTCAGTATTTGAAACTTCACAACTTTCATTTTAGAGCTGGTAGTCATGATTTGTGTGTTTATGTATTAAAGTCACTGAGGCTATATCCAAGATGATGTTGCATTCAGAAGTTCTTAGTTAATTCTTTTCTTGATCTCCCTCACTTAGTGATCAAAACAAGCATCATGTTTCTTCTTTAACACTAATCGAACCTGCTGGAAACTTCAAAGTGTTGTCTTTTTTATGTTAAAAAAATCTTTAGGGAGTCTACTAAATACAGTTCTCCAACATCTGGCCATCTTTCCTACATCTGGTTCCTTTCCGGGTTTGTCTTACACTTGTCTCAAATTCCTGTTTCCCTTGGCGTGATATTTGTGCCATTGATTGTGTGATGTGCATTCTTACTTCATTCTGTTTCCCTTGCCTAGCATCAACATGCCCTACTCTTGGCCTGTTTAGATTTGAACTTTCTTCTGTAGTACTGCTAATAAACTCTGTTTATTCCTGCCGGGAACAATTGTGTCTCCTTTCTTTAAACTTGGATAGAGTTTATTGTTGTATATTAATCAGTTATGTGCTAAACAAAAATGCAGTGTTTATGATTATCTCCATAAAATACTTCAAGTTCTTTCGGTTTATGGACTTACCTCCCACTGTCTTTGGTCACTAGCATGTTGTCTCATGGATTGTGGTCAATAAATGACTGTTGGTCTATTTGTCACTAATTTGAAACAACCAGTGCCAGGAAAAATGCTCAATTATGGTTTTCTCCATGGCTTACTTCCCGCAAACTAGAAAAGAGTACTTTAAACTTAAGGCTAGAGCCTAATGACCACGTGTGACCTTGCTCTCCATCCTCTCTTCCTGCATGTGATTTTCATGAACTAATCTCTGGACGCCTCTCTCTGCTTTGTTGGTGGGGGTAATTAGTTTATGGTTTAGCCTCAGCTGTCATCAGGGAGTGGACATATTTCCTTGCATGTATATGTTTTCTCCACCCCATTCAGGCCTTTCTCCATCTTATTATAATTGCTGGTATTTGTACAGCCCCACCATCTGTCAGCTGGCAAAGAGCTCTAGCAAGCATCCTCTGCTTCCCAGATGTTAAATGGCAAGTATGCATGCAAAAGATGAGTGCCTTGACCAAGATCTTGAGTGGACAGCTGGATTACTACAGACCAGTGTACAGTGGAAACACTGAGCCACCAGAGTGCCCTCCAGCAATGCATGGAGACATTTAAGTTATAAATTATATTTTTGATGTGAGAATCCCCTCCTTCATATTACTTGGAGGAAGTTCAAAGTAAATAGTCCATCTAACTCTCTTTTGAGGGGTATTAAAAAGTTGGTTGAAAATAAAAACATCATGGCTTACCAGATAATACATGATCAATGTCTAAGTGTTGGTAGGAGGTTGGAGTTTAGAAATGCAATTTTAAAAGGGAGTGATGGATATTCTCTTGGCAAAAAATTATATATGCCTTGTGTCACAGCTGTAATCAGAGGACTGTCCTGAGCTGGGGTCAAATGAGCCAATGGATGTTTCTGTTTTACTGTGTGAAGAGCCTTTCAGAATCAGTGGGTCTAAAGGACAATGAGTTAAGAGAACATTTGTTTCTTCAGAGCATTTGCATCTCTTGAAGTGTTATTCCTCACTGTGTCCTTTGGCTGCCTCTGTGCCCATCAGCAAGCAGTTGTTTTTGTTGTGCATCATTTTCTTGAAGCATCTCTAATAGAATTGTTTCCCTGACTTCTCTTCATATGTCAGGATGTGACTTAAGTATGTATAGTCATGTGACGTTGGTAAGATCAGAGTTCTCATAGTCAGTGCCTACTTTGGTGAGTGTGGTTGTTCATTGGCAATTACTTGCATGCTTCTCTGTAGGAAAATGTAAAAAGACATGAAATAATTTCTCAGTATTCATACCCATGCATAGGCAGCAGTCACTAGCTCTATCTGTGTGTCCTTCCCAGACAGGTAGATTTCTGAATTACCATACCCCATAAATATACATGATTATTATATATCAATCAGAATTGAAAAATAGAAAGTCCATCTACATAAATGGTTGTATGCTAGTCATTTTTATTATCAGTTGAGGCCCCATGGACATAAATCATTTCCTTCTGCTTGAGGAGCAGTCTCATTCCACCAGCATAAAGTTTAGGACGAGTGACACAGGAATTGAATACAGTTCAGGAACTAAATGAGAGAACAAATAGTAGAGAATGGTGGCTGCATCACGTCTCATGGGGTAGTAGCAGAATCTGTTGTTTGGATTTCTGTAGTTCACCTGACTACCTTCCTGTCATCAAACATACATGATTTGATAGGAATCTCTCACATTTAGGAGCCCGAGAGTCTGTAGTTTTTCCTCATGCTAAAAACCACCCTGATGTAAACTCTACTCATCTTTTAAGGCCCAGTGAGTAAGGAAGGCATTTCCTGTATTGAAAGCTGGCTTTACCCTATACTCTGCCCATATGTTTCCCATCCCCTACCAAGGAAATTGTATCAGCTTTCTGCTTTAAACTCCTAATCCTCCGTGAACATCTCTGTCTTTGTGCTTTTACATAGTTATTTGTATACACAAAGCCTTTCCAGCATTAGAATATGTGCTTAGCATGAGCAGGCATGGGAGAATATTTATCACCACACTCCACACGGCTCACTGCTCAGTTGTTTACTACAATTGGCTACATTGGAAATGAGTGGCGTATACAGAGAATGGGTGCTTTATTACATTTTGTTGTTTGCTTGCTTGCTTTATTCTGCAACTGGGACACTGGTGCCATGGCAGGTCATGGAGTTCAGTCAAGCCACTAGCTAGGAATAAGAAAGAAGACTTGAGCTCTACTCCCAGTCATGCCACTGACCTGTCTTCCCCCAAATCCCCTTGCCTTTTCAGTTTGACTCTCTTCACTTCCACAGTAAGGGGGTGCTGCCGGGCTTCTTCTAACTCAGAAATACACTAGCGGGGTTATTTATCATGGAGAGTGGCATGGCAGACTTTTATTTTCTCTATGTTCCACAGATATTCAGAAGCCTCTGCAGCATGAATACAGATGTGGTCTGTCAGTGTAACAAAGACTGTTCTTAAGATGAAATTGCTGGGTGTGACAGCCGTCTAGTCCTAGGTTCAGTTTTGAGATGTACTGTAGCAAGTGTTATGGCCATGGTCTGCAGCTCCTTGTCTACATATGTGGCTGAATATGCTGTTCCTGCTGTACTAGCACAAGGGCCATTTTTCTTTTAATTCAACTGTCACATAAAGGATTGCTACCATGGTTTCTTTCTGTGACCAAATGTTGCTAACCCGTTCAGTCATCCTTGGTGTTATTAATAGCCACACATCATGAATGTATTCATGTCACTTTCCTTTATAGCAAAAGGAATCAATTTCTTGTTTTTTCCCTTTGTGAAACTTTGGAGTAGGAGTTTTAATCATATTGTATGTTGTATTTATCAAATAAAGTGTGCATTTGCTAAAGGAACTATATATTTTATGAGATATTTAATATAACATTATTTTACTTTTTTTTTCAAGATAGAGTTTTATTCTGCACCACAGATTTGCTGGTCATGTGCTATGTAGGCCAAACTGGCCTTGAACTCAAAGCCATTCTTCTCTTTCTGCCTCAAAATTTTGTTTAAATGTTATGAAAAAATTGGTTCAGAATTAAGAAGTTATCAAAATTGTTATCCTAAAATCAGATTGATGGTTTCCAAGACTACATTTTTATCTATGACATAGAAGCCTTTGTTCCCTTAAGTTCTGACATCTTGTCTATCTTCCTCTTACCCAGCCATTCTCTTCCACCAAACTGCCTTGAATAAATATAACCTTATTTTGCAGTGAGCTTTTGAGACAAGTATCAGCATGGGGACTTATTGACAATGCTAATCTCAGCCCAAGGTATCATTTGTATTTACTTTAATACAATCCCTTCATGGTTGATATTCACATTAAACTTTGGAAATCACCAGTCCACCTTTCTAGTTAAATTTAGGCTAATGAGAGTAAATTATCATTACATTTTAATGTTACTTTCTTACTTCACCAGCCTCTCATTGCTTACCATAGCAAAATCTAGATTCACTAGCTTTAACATTTAAAGCTGACAGACAAACAGAAACTGGAATGCTTTTTTGGCATAGTCTCCTCCATTTCCCAGGTTAAATACCATTGCAGTTCACTCACCGTTGGTCTTATCTCGTCTGTCTTCCCACATTTCCACTCATGCCAGGGTCACTGCTCACTTCTCCTCCCACATCCCCATCTACTTATCTAGAGGGGATCTCTTGCTGCTCCAGCCCACAAAACATCCTTCACATTCTCTAGACTACTGAGGTGCAGTGCTGTGTTAGCGTAATCAGTAATTAACTGCTATTGCCTGAGGGTTTGCTCTGTGCCAGGCAGTGTGTGGAAGCTCATGGGTTGTGCTGTCTGGGCCTACTTGACAAATGAGAAAATATCTCAGAGAGGTCAGAGGGCTTGCTCCAGACCACCAGTTGGGTAGTAATGGAACCAAGGTTTAGACTCAGGCAAGCTGACTCCAGCCTTTGCTCTCAGTCACTTTCTGTTTCTTTCAGCAGTAGCAACATTCTGCAGGCAGGGCTTTGCAATTGTATCCCCCACAACATGAGAAAGGCAGGCATTTTGCCCAAAAAGTGTTCTTAATAAACCAGTTGCATAATTGTGTAGCTCTTCCCTGTTCCTGTGAATTGGTTTGGTTTGGTTTTGATTGTTGAGATTTCATTTGATTATCTGCAATATAAACAAAAGGCACTATTTACAAAAATACACACAAAGGAAGCCGAAACAGCATTTTATCACATGAAAACCTGCAAGCATTCAAGTTCAGGTTGCTTTGATAGGAATGCCTGTGTTATACGTCTTGCCTGGGGAATCATAGCACAATACCAAAATATCTGCCAAGTATATTGTAAAAAAACCAAAAAAAAACCAAAACAAATATGTAAAACTGGTGAATGGAGGAATACTTTTGACTGAGATGAATATGCTAACCTGTTTATTCTCTGTCCTCATAAGGCAGGGTTATTTTTTGATTCATTACAAGACTTTTATTCTGTTGCTGAGTTCGAGATTGTGGCTTCTAATTTCTACCTTGCTTGCATTCTCTGTTCTTTTCCCTTCTTGTTTGGAACCTGCTGCTAGAGAAAATCAGAAAAAACCTCCTAATTAAATCCTCTGTAGACTTGATGTGAGGCCCTTTTATGTGTGCTCTTTCCCCTGCCTGGGTAGCCCTTGAGCCTACTGATGACTCATTAAGATTTGGTTATCCCCAGTCCCCAAGAGAACGTCAGGTGACACAAAACAGTTGCCTTGTGTTCTCACTGCCTTCACTGTCTCTTTTCTATCCTCCTCACCTGTGGAACTTAGAACTGTACAACCTCAGAACAGGTTACTGGTAGCCTTATCCTTCCCATCATCCTTCTTTCTTCTCATGCTGTGTCTTCCACATCCTCCCTCCATCTCATTCTTCTCTGCAGCTAATAATCCCCAGGAATGCTGAGACCACTTTCCCTGCCTTATTTTCACTTATACTCATTGTTGGTTCTGGTCTCTGCTGCAGGCCCGAAGTACATCTACCTGCTTGTTTTTGTTTTTGCCAGTCTGAAGGTTGAGTTTACTGTCCACTTGCCTTCACTCTCTGGTACATCTGCCCCTCTCCCCAGACACAGCACCAATAGTTTGATCACTTTATGTGTGTGCACGCTCTATTGTGAACTCTGCTACCATCTTCCCTGATCCTTTTGCGCAATCCCAGCAGCCTGCCTTGACCCCAGTCTGGGGTCACATTTATATTTATATACAGACTATAATATTTATCCCAACAGAGTAACGTTTGGATTAGCCAGAGCTGTTTTCTGCACTTACTTAACTCTCCTGAGCACGGGTAGTTGGAGAATACTTTTTTTTTCTCAAGTGCGGCCTGATGTGCTGTACCTCAGGCCATGTCATACCCCATTGTTGTCCAGAAGGACTTGAGCTCAGCTGTCTTCAGTTCCCTGTTACAGCATTGGCAAATTGTTGACAACCCCCCCCCCCCCCGCCCCCTTCCTGTGGCCCCACCCTTCTGACAAGATGCAGTATTCCTGGTGTGACACTCTTTGCCAAGTCAACCCTTTGTAATAGCTCCTTCTTTGATGGTTATAGACCCTTCCCACTATGGCACTCTGAGGTGGTCCTGACCACTGCCTGGTGGAGAGCATCTCGGAGTCTGCTTAGGTCCATGGCTACCTCCTCTTTACCTCCAGTCTTTCCTGTGTTTCTTCTGTTCTTAAGAGAGAAGGACAACTGCTATCTCTTGTCTCTCTCCTTTTTTCTTTTCACCTTTCTCACCAGTTATTCTTCTCTGTGCTGCTCTCATTCCCCACTCATTCTGGTGGAAGACATTTCTAAATCACCCATTCACTCTCCTGCTTAAAACTTCTTTCCCTGCTACAGAATCACGCAGTTCCTCTAGACTAGAAAGCTGCTCACCCCTTCTTTCCTTCCAGTTCTCTGTCCTTTCCAGATTTATTGTCAACTTCCCATGCCATTCAGCCCTAGCCCTCCCCCCCTAATGTTAAGTTTATTTATTTATTTATTTATTTATTCATTTTTACATCCTGATCATAGCTCCCTCCCTCCCCTCCTCTGGGGTCCTGTCCTCCTGCCTCCTTTCCCCTATCCTCCATTTCCTCCTCAGAGAAGGGGAGCACCCCCCCCGTACCATTCCACCCCAGCACATGAGTCAAATCAGGGCTGAGCACATCTTCTTCCATTGAGGCTAGGCATGGCAGCCCCATTAGGGGGAAGTGATCAAAAAGCAGACATGAGACTCCATGTCAGAGACAGCCTTCCTTCCATTTGCCAGGTGACCCACATGGTGTCCAAGCTGCCCATCAGTTACATAGGGGCCTAGGTCCAGTTCATGCACGCTCTTTGCTTGGTGGCTCAGTCTCTGTGAGCCCCCATGGACCTAGGTTAGTTGTTTTTGTTGGTCTTCTTGTAGAGTCCATGGCTTTCTATCTTTCCCACCATTCTTCCACAAGACACCCTGTGCTCTGCCTATTGTTTGGGGGTGAGTCTCAGCCTCTGTTTGGATCCTCTGGTGTGTGGAGGTTCTCAGAGGACAGTTATATTAGGCTCCTGTCTGTAAGCACAGCAGAGTACTGTCAGTAGTGATAGGGGATGGATCTCTCCCTTGGGATAGGTCTCAGGTTGAGGCCCCCCCCTTTTATTCTCCTTCTCCAGCTTTTGTGGCACTATGTGGCTCCATGGACAGTGACCATGGTTTCATTTCACTCAACATGGTCTATATATTAACTTCTGAGTCCTTATGACAGTCTTCCACATCAACTATAATATCTGTCCATTTTCTAGGCTCCTTTCTTGCTAGTGCAAGTCAAACTCTAGTTAATTTTCAATTACTTTATCTTTTAGTCAAAGAAAGTAAAAGTCATAGGAAACTGATAAATACTCCAGATATCTTATTTTATATATTATATTGCTCTTCTATTAATGGTCATATGTTTTTTGTTGTATCTCAAAAATACATTTTCTGATTTAGGAATACTAGTCTGATAATAATGGGGGGATAGATTGAACTCACAATTAAAATATCTATAGCACCAATAGACATGTTAATACATAAAGGAGAAATCTCATGGGGTCCCACCCCTCGACAAAGAGCTGTAGGCAACTAATGACAGCCGAGAGAGGTAGAATTAGTCTCTCCCAGGGACGAACCCCATACTTGGTTATGTAATACAAAACGGTCTGCCTTGAGTCATATATACACAAATAAGACTAAGTGGACTCAGCAGGATGGATACACACGCGTACATATGTACAATTACAATCAAAGAAAAAGAGGCCATCAATTGAAGGGAAACATGGAAAGACTTGGAGGGAGAAAAGGAAAAGGTGAAAGTAGTATCATCTTATTTTTAATTAAAATTTTTAAAAAATTTAAAAATCTGCAGTCTCAAGTTCAGTGCAACCTTATTCACAATAGCCAAGGTATGAAACAACCTACATACCTGTCAGTAGTTGGCTGGGTAAAAATGATTATGCTATGCAACTGTATATACATCCTTTATGCCATGTATGCACATACCTATACATATAAAGCAGAATGTTATAAATGCCATTTTGCACAGTTTCAAGAACATTATACTAAAGGAAATAAGCCAGGCAAAGAAGGACGAGTATTACATGGTATTTCTCACCTGTGGAATCTAATATTCATCATGAGGTTGACAGTAATGGTAGAAGTGTGGCTGACAGAGTCCAAGTAATGGACAGGTGGGCGTGGGATTGTTGGTTCAAAGGACAACTTGTAGTTATAAAGTGAAAACATCCTAGTGATCTAATGTGTCATGTGGTAAGTATGAATAAAAACACTGTATTTTTAACATAGTTGCTAAGTATTGTTAAAGCATACACAAGCATGAAGGAGCTGTGTCAGATGATGAGTATATTAATTAGCTAGATTGCGGAAATCATTATAGAAGGAATACATTAATGCACCATATTGTGCATAAACATAAAATTTTTGATATTCTACCTCAAAAAAGTCTACACAAACATAAGTATTATTCAAGAGTCATGCTACAGGATATATGGAAATGAAAGCAAAACTTACAAAATGCTTTTCTTTTTAAACTTTTAAAAAATATTTAAAAATTAATTATTTGTCTAACTAGTTCTTGCCTGCATATATGTATGTCTGTGCACACATGCATGACTGGCGTCTGTGGCGGCCAGAAGAGGGCATGGCTCAGTGCTTGTCTTAGCTGTCTTATTTAAGATCCTTAACCCACTCACGCCTTCAGATAGAAGCCTTGTCATGGAGAGGACCCGCCAACACTCATTCAAGAAGGGGGAAATGCAGAGGAAGCAGCTCACCCATGCTCCCTCCTTGAGGGATTTATCTGGCCTCACTGGAGAAAGCATCTAGTGAATATATAACTGAATGAATAAACAAAGTGAACGAAAAGGAAAAAAAAAAACAAGAAAAAGAGTAAGTTTATTTGTTCAGAGTTTGCGTGCCAAAATCACCTGTTAAGTTGGAGAAAGCAGCTATTGGCCTTTGATTTTGTATTTTCTTATTACCAATTGTCTTATTTATTTCCTTTGTCAAATGTGTGAGGTGTGTGTGTGTGTGTGTGTGTGTGTGTGTGTGTGTGTGTGTGTGTATGTGTGTGTGTGATGTATGGGGTGCATGAATGTGATGTGTGTGTATGTGTCTTTGAGATGTGTGGGGTGCATGAGTGTGAGTGTGTTGTGTGGACTCCATGAATGTGAGTGTGAGTGTGATGTGTGGGGTGCATGAATGTGAGTGTGTTGTGTGGGGTACATGAATGTGAGTGTGAGTGTGTTGTGTGGGGTGCATGAGTGTGAGTGTGAGTGTG
Source organism: Lophiomys imhausi (assembly GCA_907164525.1). NCBI lineage: Eukaryota > Metazoa > Chordata > Mammalia > Rodentia > Muridae > Lophiomys > Lophiomys imhausi. Next base: position 5,480,988 of record CAJQZJ010001511.1, on the reverse strand, counting down.
TTGTGTGGGGTGCACAAATGTGAGTGTGGGTTTATGCAAAGAGGAGGATATCAAGTGTCTTTCTTTATTGATCTCTGTTCTCTTTAGAAAGGTTCTTTCTCTGGACTAGAAGTTCTCTGCTTTGGCTAGTCTGTCTGTCTGTCAACTTTCTAGGATCTACTTTTCCCTACGCCCAAATGCTGGAGTTATAGGCATGTGCAGCCATGTCCCTCTTTTTTACATGGGTTTCAGGAATTCAAACTCAGATCCTATGCTTGCACAAGCAAGTGCTCTTCCCACTGAGCTATTGCGCCAGCTCCCACTCACTTTCTTTATTGGGCTTTCAATTGTAGATTGTTATGTAGAGGCTGACTACACATTTGCAACCTCCTCTGTCTGTCTGTCTGTACATCGTCTAGTCCAGAGGTCTTCGGAGACTAGATTTTTTCATACTGCTGCTATTATTTATTTTTCAGGGTACAAGTTTGTCATGACCACAAATGATTAGTATACTTTTTATGGGCAGCAAGTATCCACAAATCTTTTGTTTTAGACAGAGGGGTTAACTGGACTTACTTCTTTGGGGGGTGGTTGTTTCACAGTTTTATATGTTTTATCTTCACTTACCTACACTCTCTGTGTTTAGAGCCCATTGCCAGGCATGTCCCTTAACTAGGAGTGCAAATCACTAACAGTATATATTCACATGTTAAATCAACAATCTTGGACAAGTTCAAAAAATACTTAAATGTGAAGTACATCCTCAGCCATTTTCTACTAACCAATCAGAGTCTGCTGTAGACACTGTAGACTAGCATGGTATGTGGTCCATCAAATTTGTTCCTTTTTAGTTTCTCATTTTTGTCGCAGTTCTCAGTCTTTGCTTTAGAGTCTGAGGTTATGGTAGAATGAATCAAATTAGCTCTAGCCAGTAGATTCGGTTTTCTCTAATGACTTCAGCTAACCAAAATACGCCTCCTTATGTGAAAAATTCAGTGTGAGTAATCATTAATTTGACTGACAAAAGAGACATTTTAATTTTATTTAATGAGTGAAGTAAATTACTTTATCATAAATTAAATGTGAAATAAACGTATGATCTACTACTCTCAATTAGCAAAGCAAATTGGTTGCCCAGCGCATGTGCAGTAGATCTCTTTGTCCAGTTGGTGGTGCTAAGAACTCTGATTTTAAATATATGTGTATACACACACACACACCACTCACTGAAAGGAGAAGTTAAATCTGAAGCCCTTCTTAATAATGCATTTTTGCTAAGTCTTTGAAAATTTAGCATAAAATGTGTATGCCCAAATTATGTACTTCCTAGGATTAAGAAATAGATCAGATCTCTCAGATGGCCAGCAGAATGCATATGTAATAAGTCATTGTGTAGCAATCATTGGCCCACGTTAATGCCCCCATATCGGAAATTGCAGGGTTGTGTAACATCCAGCTCCATCCTGCAGTGGCCTTTTGAGCCTCTCATCTGGAGGAACGGGGTGGGGCCAGTAACGGATGGTAGAGAAGTGAAGTGGTGCTCCTGGCCATGTTTATGTGCCAAGTTTAGATTTGTAAACACTGGCTTGTGCTGTTGCTATTAGGAGTCTTCTTTTCTATGGTTGTATTCCTGTGACAGCAGGCACATTGTTTTTCTGGTGTACGGTTTTTGTTTTTGTTTTTTAAACTTTTAAGCCCTTGCTTAAAGCCCTGATGAGCTCCACATAGAGCAATAGCATGTCACACAGGTGACCTCGCTTTGAATGTCCTGCATAGTCCATAACTGCCTGCGGTTCTTCTGCTTCTTCACAGCCTGCCTTTTCCAGAGGCAGCGTAAACACTCCCTGAGATCAGGAACATAAGGCCAGGTACGTCTTTGGTGTTGTCCACCTTAACACTTCCGAGGCTGGATACAGAGACTCAGTGACTTTGGTATTGCTAGCAAACCCTAAGGAGTTAGCAAGGGACCGAGGCCTTCCTCATGTCTAGGGATCCCTCATGCTCCACACCTAAGAAGTGATTTTTTTTTTTTTTAGATCATAAAGTTCCACAAAACTGTTAGAAAGATTTACTCAAAAAGACACTACCATAGTTTTATCTTGGTTCTGGACATTTTCCTGTCTGCAACAGGGATGTCTGTAGGTCTATAAGAAGCTGTTTAAGGTTGGAGAATGAAGTGCCCATTTGCTACAAGGCACATCAAGGTAGACTAAGAGTTTGTTTAGCTACCCAATTATTTGTTCCAAAAATTTCATTGAGCATTGCTGGGCCTTGAGCTTACAAAGATGAACTACAGGAGAGCCTAAACACATTTGAGTCTGTGGGCCTAAAGGAGCAGAATGCTGGGCAGGGATGCAGTTCAGTGGTAGAATGTTTGCCTGGCATGCACGAGGCCCTGGATTCAAACCTCAGTCATAAAGAGCAAACCAAAAAAAAAAAAAAAAAACCAAAAAGAAATTGCAAGATCTTTCCACCATGTGGAAATCAATAGGTAGTCCTGTTGCCTAGATTTAAATGTTTATTATAAATTTAAAAAAATAGGTTATAGGATTATCTGTCATTTAATTGAACTGAACTGATAGTTTTAGTACATTTTCTATGTTTTTGTTTGGAAAGCTGAAACAAAAGACTTCTGTTGAATAATGATAATGAAACACCATCAACTAGGTGCTCTTGCTGGTAGAGAAGTTAAAAGCACAACAGTTTTAGGAATAGCACCGCTAATATCTTTGCTGTGATCCAGATGATAGATTTAGATCTTTGTGATTTGGCCTTTACAGCTCCTTGGAGTTGAATGATGGAGATGCTTAAGAATCATATACACCATCTCATTTCACAGCTCAGAAAATGGAGGCTGAACTAACGCTTTTATCTATCCAAGGTCACGTAGACTCATAGCCTAACTGAAATCAACTGACTTCCAATTCTACGATACTGTGTCATTTTCCATCCTGACTTCCACACCATGAGCCATTTTCAGTGTAAATAAAACAACTGTATATTGTTCCACCTCAGTAAACTTCCATACTAAATGTATGGTGCACTCCAGCACAGTTACCACAATGCAGACTCAGACTGCTACTGAGGCAGGTAATTAAAGAGTTGCTACATCCATGGCAGGGCCCAGCTAGGGGAGGCAGGGCACGCTAGGCTCAGCGTGTGCAGTTCTCAGCCAGAGCCAGGGAGCGGTCGGCTTGGTTGTCCCCGTGAAGGAGACAGGCTTTCATTTGCTGGCTGGCTTGCCTGCTTCTTGTTTCTTTCTAGATGAATGGCATCATATGCTGCAGGTGTATTAGTAATTTCTGAGTTTGTTCCCCACTAAAAATGACCTCATTGTTTCTGCTGCCTTTCCATAATTATACAGTAACAGGAAAATAAACCCACTCTGAGTACAGTCCGAAGCAGAAATCTTATATTCTTTATTCAAGTTTGATTTATAGACGTGAACTGCAGAGCAGAGTGACTAGGAAACATTCATCTTCCCATTGCTAGTTGCCATGGAAATGGAGTACACAGAGTAGTGTCATTCCAGTCCTGGTGATGCCTGCAGTAGTTTATTCCTTTGTTGTTCTCGTTTCTTAAGCAACTGCCTAGTGTTCTTCCATCATTACAATTAATCATGCATACAAGTTTTTATCTTTCATCGCACATAGAAAGTACTAAAAAATGCATGACAGAAATAGGGAGAATTTAAATATTCGCATGACTTTAAACATGCATTTGAAATTTCCCCTCTCAGTCCCATTGGAAAAATAGGTCATGTAAAAAAGAAAAGCTTGTATTAATGTACAGACGTTTCAATAAGGAGAGCAGTGCAAACCTTTGAGGAAAAGCCAGAGAAAGCTTAAGGAACGTCACATTCTGAGGCCCCCAGAGTTTCCACCTAAGTAAGTTCACATTTTGAGTAATGTTCTCTCCCCCGACTAAAAGCTCCTGGAGAATTTATAAGCAATTTCTGTTTCTCTAGTCTCCTGAATTGTCTGAACACCCTTAGTGTCTTCTAGGTAGACATGGCAGATCTGAAAGACTATGGGTCTTTTTTCTTTAAAGACTCATGAAGTTCAAGGGTCTTATTCTTTTAAATAAGATAATTTTACTCTAGTTGTATCTCATATAGTTCAGAGTAGTTATCGTACCTAATAATAATGTGCATTGGCTATCCCCTGCCTTTTGTTGGGGCTTTGGACATTCTGTTGGTTAAAAGAGCATGTTCTGAATTAACTAGATCTAAATCCCTGGTCCATTGCTTATTAGCTGTGAGACCTTTTAAAAGAACCCCAGCTTGCCTAGTCTCCCCATCAGAAGAGTGAGTAGCTACAAGACTAAGTAATGCATTGTTGGGGACTTGCTGGAGAAAATTCACACAAAGGGGTTAGCTCTTGTCCAGCACAGGGTAAGTGCTCATCTGGCAGGGACTACTACTGTCTTGGTGTGACTGCTGTTGTTACAACTACCAACAGCCAAAGCCTGAGAACTCAAACTCAGTCAGTCTGCTTCAGCTCCAGCCTCAAAGTTACAGAACTGTTCCCAGGCTCTGCCTTCCCAAGCCTATTACCAGTGCTCTGTTTTACCTGGGCTATCGGGATGTGTTTCTTGTCAGTGCTGTTTATAGTAATGCTTACTAAATCTAGAAGAGAAGCTGCTATGTGGGAATCTTTGATGTGAAATTCTCACCCATCACCTGGGTGAAGTTGTTTTTGGTTGCTTGAAATTTTTTATGCATCCATATAATGTGTCCTGTTCAATTTTACCTTCTATTTCCTCCCCTTTTGGGAAATACAATGCTCACTCTATAATAACAAATTCAAGAGACTAATTAAAAGAAACAGTTTTTAATGTCTCATTCTTCAGAAGATGCCAATGTAGGAAAAAAAAAAAAGGCAAAAAATGGCTGATTGGCATAGAGCCGTGTTTTGTTTGAAGTCCCAGACTGAGAGATTCATGCCCTCTTTTTCCTGTAAGTCAGGACTTTAGAGAGTCACAGTCCATCATAGCCCACTTCCCAGATTCCCCATCCTATTTGGTCTAGGACACAAAACGTTATCTAATGAATAGTTTGGGGCTTCGGCCTGCTCCCTTTCTCATCATGGGATTGGTCACATAGCAGACTGCCTGTAATTTTCCAACTCTCAGAGTTCTAAGACAAGCAGGCATGGCCACCAGCTGGGAAAGAGAGGGCTCTAGTGGCTCCTGCTCATCTGTAATTCTTTGTTGAACTCTAAGCATACCTCACACTGAAAATGGACCATTCCAATTTGTTTCTTACATACACTAATTCTTACCCTACACCCTCCTACAACTGTTCCCAGCCAGTGTCATGTGTTCTCGTTCTCTCTCTCTCTCTCACCCACTGACACCACTTAGTACTGCCATTGTGAGCATAGATACAGGGCTATCTACTGGAGCATGAATAGTCCCTCAGGGACTGCATCCTTAAGAAAACTGACTCTGCCTCTCTCAGTAGCCTCCAATTGCCAGTAATGCCTCAGCTAAGGATGGAACTTCCTGAACAGCGTTGCTCTTCATTTCAATATTTTGCCCAGTTTGATATTGTGTGGGTATGATCTGAATTTGATTCTCTTAAAAAAGTTATTTTTTATTTTATGTGTATGGTTTTGCATGTAAGTAAATCTGACCCATATGTGTTGCACTGCCTGCAGAGGCCAGAAGAGGGCATCAGAGCTTCTGTAAAGTTACAAGCAGTTGTGAACTGAAGTGTGGGTGCTGGGAATCAAACCCAGGAACTCTGCAAGGACTTCCAATGATCTTCATCACCAAGCTGCCTCTCAGCCTCATGGATTTGATTCTTATAAAGGGCTGTGGCTAGACCTCCTTGGAAGGAGTAACTTGTTCACATGGGTCTTGGGGAAGGTACTAGTGTTGTCCAGAGTCTGAAATAGCTTTGCTGCCTTTTCTACCTACAACACACATGCACACACACACACACACACACACACACACACACACACACACACACACACA
>CAJQZJ010001511.1:5462510-5475017 GCA_907164525.1 Lophiomys imhausi | reverse complement strand
ACACACACACACACACACACACACACACACACACACACACACACACAAATCCCACACATACCCTCTTTCCAGCAGTGGCTGTGGCACTCGCGACTTCATTTTTTCTGAGCTGGTGACAGAACATTCTTTGTTGAATTGAAATTCATGCTCCTTGGCAGCCCTCCAGGGCACACAGCAATTCATATTTATTTGTTTTAGCTTTTGTTTGGTTAGGCATGTATTTTGTCTGTTTTGCTTTGTGGAGTTCTTTTTTCCCAAAATTTTTATATTTAAATCCCTTGGACTTCATTTCTATTTATTTTACCAGCTTGCTTCATAGTATTGCTAAAAACTTGTTTGCTTTAAGCTATAACAAAATAGCTCAACTTGGATTAATTTGTCTCCTCACCCCAAGTCTGATCTAGATGCAGCTTTGTGGTTGATTAAAACAAAATAGTCTGTATTTGTAGCTTTTCCTTTACCACTTTCTAATATTACACCATGTGCTCCTGGTTTTCTTTGTTGAGAGATGTCTCTTATGTTCTCTCTCTCTCTCTTTCTCACTGTGAGAAGGTCTCAGTAGTTCTGGCTGTCCTAGAACTCCAAGAGATCTGCCTGCCTCTGCCTCCTGAGATCTGGGACTCAAGGAGCATGCTGGCAAGCCTGGCCTTTTCCCTGTCATCTAATTGGTAGGTCATGCTAATTCTAAACAGAGGTCATCAGTATTCTCTGAAGCCCTTTGTTTATCCTGCTCTGCCATCCTTCCTTCTTTGTGTATGTATCCCAGATAATTTACAACTGGTCCCCCAAGACAAAAATGAGCCCAACTTGCATGTCTTCTGGTGACTTGTGTTGTTTTGAGTAACTCTGGTACTTTAGAGACACCTGTTGTTTTGTGGCTATACAAGTCAGCGACTGAAATTTAAATTCTCTGTAAGCATTTCCAAATGCTCCTAAGAGCCTTCATCATCAGTGTGTTTTTTACTCCACAAATGTGGCCAACATGACTCTGTCTTTTGTGTGTCCCTCAATCATTGTAAAGGGAGGTCTTTGGCCTGTGCTCCTCTGCTTTCAGGCTTTTCTTTTCCTTTGTTTGGGAAATGAGTATTTGTTAACAACTCCTCCAATGCAGGCACTGGGACTGCGTGGAAAGAAATAGGACAGTGTCTGCCCTGCTCTCCAGACACTCTCAGTTGAGGAGATACAGGTGATTAGTGTCCAGGGTAGGTAATTCTGAAGGTGAGTGCAAACCACTGAGGCTAAGGATGCCAAATGAAAACTGGTCACGGCCTGTGTACCAACAAGCCAGGTTTCTACAACCCCACCCCATCATTGCCATCTTCTTTAATGAGACTATTAAAGATGTGGTTCTACCCACCATTGTTTCAGCTCCAAGTCTCTCCTGCAAGTTTAATCTCAGCTGCAAGATCATTCAACAAGTTATAAATCTTTCTTCAAGAGACATATTCTTCCTCTGGCAAACAGGTTCCAGCTTTTCTTCTCTCAGTAGAAGATTCTTCGGGAAATTCTAATTTCTGGGGCCCACTGTTCTAATAGTCTGATAACCAAAGAGAGGGGTGCAGATATCTCTTCAGTTATCTCTTAAGAATATACTCACTCTTCCCAGGCAGGCCAGATAGGAGATAAAAGCAAGCCTGGCTTGAGAGGAAGTTCTAGTCAGCATGAGGCCTGTAGGATGGAATTACCTGGTTTGGGGGTTGTGGGGATGTGTTCTGTGTTCTGTGTAGCAGTGAGCAGGACAGCATGTATAACTACCAAGATTTTGATGTAGCTGGTCTGCCCTGGAATACACTTGTTTCTGTTTGTATAGATAGGGAAGAAGATGAATGCAGAGTAATCAACCTGGAGAAGTAGGGAGGGGCCAGACCCTGAAGTGCATTCTAAGAGTTGTCAAGACTTTTTATCTTGACACTGGAAAGTAGTAAAATAAAATGACCAGACTAGAGATCAACATGCCCTTGTGTTTTGTATGGAGAATGGGTTCACATGTGGTAAGAACAGCCTGTGTTGGTGGCTCTCAGGGACCTCCTTCCCAAATTTATCTTCTGTTTTTACTCATGATATTTGTCCGTTTCTGGTGTTTACATGCTTAGCATGAGAATATGTCCCAAACTTAAGCTCTCCTTGTCTAGATTCCTGCTTTGAAGACTAGAACTCTTGCTGGTCAAAATATGGGCTTGCTCTAAAATGAATATATTGCTAAGGACACCCACAAAATTCTCACTTAACCATTCCAAAGAACCCCTTGTCCTGATTTCCAGCTTAGATCTACTGGGATTTTGGTGCCAGCCTGGCTCTAGGCAGAGTTCATTAATCTCTTTTGACTTTGACATTCAATACAGTTTACATGGTTGGTCCCTCCTGCCTAGGCCTGAACCTGGGTGAGTTTCCTAATTCCCTTCTTTCTGGTGCAGTTGAAAATATTCCAGATACTTTACCATCCATCTATATTGTATTTCCACATAGAACAATAAACTCGAGAAGATGAACTGAAATAAGATGAGTTGAATTAGCTTATAGATTTTAGGCAAGTTACTTAACCTCTCTCTGTGTCAGCTTCCTCATCTATAAAAGGTAGATACTGAAAGAGTTGTTTGGGAGGATGTGGGTGAATGCATATATAAATACAATATCTAGTCTACGGTAGGCATTCATTGTTGATTATTTTCATTTAGATGTCTAGACTTTATCCTAGAGTTGCTTCAAGAGGACATAGAAGGAACTACAAAGACTGGTCACAGTCAAATGAGTATTCATCTTAAAAGTTCCACCCCTTCTCTTCACTCTGAATAACTGAGCAGTGTGGATGGAATCACACCCTGCCCAGCTGGAGGGCTCTTACCATGAGTAGATATTAGAAAATAACAAAAAAATGGACATTGTTGAAAAAATAATGGCTAATTAAATTATTTAACCAGTATTTATATTATCTTTAATTGGTCGGTGGGGTTAATCCTTAACCCGCCATTATAAATGAATACACATAGACACCGGGTGGATCATAACAAGCCTAGGCCTGGGTTGTTCAATCCTAGCCCATCTAAGCTTGCTCATAATTCTATTATCCAAATATAACCCCGTATATACATACGTCCCTTTGGAGTATTATTCTCCACGCTAAGCCTATGTTCCAGGCCATGTGGAAGGATCTTCTTTAATCTATCCCATGGTGTGTCTTCCTTGTTCACTCCTGGCTTCATCTCCAGCCTTCTTCCCAAGAAGCTCTGTGTCTATCTGTAAAAGCCCTTGAACCTTAGTCCCCCCTATCTCTGTCTTTGCCCAATCCCCAGGCCTCAGCATTTATTTAACCAATCAGAGTCAAAGCAAGTAACATACAGCAAACAGGACCAATCAACATTTAGAATGCTTAACACCACCCCATCAGGACATAAACTGAGTGCTTACTATAGGCCAATCCCTATTCAAAATACTTTATTAATTCATTTGGTCCTCACAACAGTGCATTGAGGTGGTACTGTGACTACCTTTGTTTTGCATATGATGCAAATAAAGTCCAGAGGGCCTAAGTAACTTGGCTAAGATCACATTAGTTGATAGTGTGTCTCTGACCAAAACCAGTCAGACTCCAGGTGGAAATTCAGGTGGGTACCCCATCAGGCAAGGGAGCTCTTCCCTGCCTTCCCCAGGTGTAACCTTGAAAAGGGCTTCTGAATCTCTTTATCAATCAGCTCTATTACAGTCTGCAGGTTTAAGGGCCCTTTTCAGTTCAATTTCAATAGAATAAAGATCTTGATAGCATATAAATTTTCCTAGTGAAAACTAGAGCTATATAATCTATAGCCATATCCCTTTTCACAGACTAAGGTTATGAATCTATGAGCTGAATTGTACATCCTTTATAAAACTCCCCAATTTCTGACAATTTGGTCATAAAATCTTTTGATAAAAATATCAAAAAACCCCTTTATCACAATACTATAAAATGTGACTATTAATGGCAAAAAATTCTGTATTAGATTTGTCATGATCTGTTTAAACATAGTAAGAGGAAACATTTATGTCTTAAATAATTGAAGTCCACATTTCTCAGAATCCACCTACCGATATCAACCTCTGTTAGCCCTTCAAACAAATCACATAATCAATTGACTGCCTTAAGTTTCTCTGTAACACTTTCTTTTCCATGATGGGATATGCACAAGGCTTTTGGTCAAGTCTGAAAAGTTAGACTCCCATAAAAGCAGAGAACTGACTTAGGTTAGGCAGGTCAGTTAACCCCTTTGACTTCCTCTTCTGAAGAACTTCTAGCTTTAAGAGCTAAACCTTAGTTCACAGCATCTATGCCCTTTGCCTATTTGCATTGTGAAGAGTAGTGTAATTAGTTGTAGTCATGCTTTGGAGATGTTGTGGGTTCAATTTCAGACCAAATACTACAATAAAGCGAGTAACAAGAAATCTTACTAGCAGCATACAGGAAAGCTGTGCTGAAGTTGTATCATTGTCCTTTATTGGGTATTGGGTCTCGAGGATCAATGCATAGAACCTTATTTTTTTATTAATTTTTTTCACATCTCGATCAAATTTCCCTTCCTCCTCCCCTCCAGGTCCTACCTTCCCTCCCTCTTCCTCATCTCCATCCTCTCCTCCTCAGATGAGGGGAGTCCCTACATATCAGCAGTCACAGTTCATTAGTCACATGAGAGCTAAGAGCTTCCTCTTGTACTGGGTGTGATAGGCAACCCAGCTAGAGTAAGACATTCCACTAACAGGCAACAGGGTCCATGACCTGCTGCTGGGTGGAGTTTTTCATAGGATAGTTATGCTAGATTCCTGTCTATTTGGGTCTGTGAATTTTAGGATGGTTGGCCTGTGCTATATGCCTAATATCCACTTATAAGTGAGTAGATACCATGTGTATCTTTCTGGGTCTGGCTTAGCTCACTCAGGATTAGCTTTTCTAGTTCTATCCATTTGGTTGCAAATTGCAGACAAAATTACAAACCCACAGATTGGGAAAAGATTTTCACCAACTCCACATCCAACAGAGGGCTAATATCCAAAATACTTAATGAACTCAAGAAATTAAATATCAACAAACTAAATAATCCAATCAAAAAATGGGATACAGAGCTAGACCAAGAATTCACAAAAGAGGAATCTCTAATGGCCGAGAGGCACTTGAAGAAATGTTCAACATCCTTAGTCATCAGGGAAATGCAACTCAAAATGACTCTGAGATTCCATCTCACACCTGTCAGAATAGCTAAGATCAAAAACTCAAGTGACTGCATATGCTATTGAAGACGTGGAGAAAGGGGAACCCTCCCGTGTTGGTGGGAGTGCAAACTTATAAATACAAGCACTGTGGAAATTAGTCTGGTGATATATCAGAAAATTGGGAATAGTTCTACCTTAAGACCCAGCCATATACTGCTCTTGGGCACATATCCAAAAGATTCTCTACCAGACCACAAGGACATCACCTCAACTATGTTCATAGCAGCTTTATTTGTAATAGGCTGAAACTGGGAACAATCCATATGTCCTTCAACTGAAGAATGAATAAAAGCCTTGTGGTAAATTTACACAGCAATACTACTCAGCTATCAGAAACAAGGAAATCATAGAACCTTATTATAAAAGTGCTTTATTACCTTTATCTGAGCCTTCAATAAGCCCTGATTGTTTTTGCTGACTTCGATGTCAAGGTGGTGTCGTCTGAAAGTTGGGTGGCTTCCATAATTCCTTAAAATAATACAGCTGTGAGACTTACTTTGTAAATTGTCTTTGAATTTAAGGACCTTTTCCAGTTCAATGTCCTTACACAGATGGTTTCTCTAGTAGTATTTTACCTATAGTAGAAGTTGCTTCAGAGCTGAAGTCAGTCCTCTCAAAGCCTGCTACTGCTTATCAGCTAAGCTTTTGCGGTGGTCTGAATCCCATGGTGTCATCTCAGCAGTGTCCACAGCATGTTTACCAGCAGATGCCATCTCAAGAAACCACTTTTCTTCACATATGAAAGTCAAGTTTTATCATAAGGTTGCAAAAATTATTCATTGACATCCTCAGGCTCTCCTTGGAACTCAAGCTCTATTTCTGTTTTCATCACAACTGCAGGTACTTCTTCCATGAAGTCTTGAACCTTCAGGGTCTTCCATAAGGGTTGAAAGCAGCTCTGTCCAAAATCAAGTGATGGTAGTTGATCTCTTTCTAGGACTTACAAATGTTTCAATGACATGTAGGGTGGCAAATCTTTCTCAGAAGGTTTTCAGTTTGATTTGTATAAGTCCATCAGAAGGACAGCTATAATCTCATTGTTTCTTAAATAATAAGACTTGAAAATTAAAGTTATCCCTTGATCCAGGGACTGCATAGTGGATGTTGTATGCAGGTGTAACAGCATTAATTGTTGTACCATTACACCTCTCTATCAGAGTTTTTGGTGACCAGGTGCATTATCAATGGGCAGCAGTATTTTGAAATGTTTTTTCTAAGCAGTGGGTCTCAACAGTAGACTTAAGATATTGACTAAACCATGTAGTAAACAGACCCGCTGTCATCCAGCCACTGCTACCCCACTTAAAGAGCACAGGCAGAGCAGAATTACTGTAACTCTTAAGGACCTAGGACTTTACGAACAGCAGATGAATGTTGGCTTAAATGTGAAGTCATCAGCTGCTTAGCCCCTGCCAGAAGAGTCGGCCTGTGCTTTGAAGCTTTGACTTGGCTTCCCCAACCACAAAAGTTCTAGATGGCATCATTTTCTTTAAAAAAAAAAAACAAAAAAACCATTTATTTATTTATTTATTTACTTACTTACTTACTTACTTACTTACTTACTTACTTATTTATTATGTATACAGTATTTGCTCTACATATAGGCCCGGGCAGATCTCAATGTAGATGGCTGTGAGCCACCATGTGGTTGCTGGGAATTGAACTCAGGACCTTGGGAAGAACAGCCTTAACCTCTGAGCCACCTCTCCAGCCCAGATGGCGTCATTTTCTAACAGAAAGCTGTTGGTCTACTCTGCAGATCTGTTATTCAGGGAAGCTACCTTCATCAGTGACTCAGCTGCACAGAGTGGAGCATCTGCTGTGATACTGGCACCTTCCCAGGGAGATGGCTTCTTACTTCATGACCACACGCCTGCCTTTCTTCTGCCACTGTCCCTCTTCTCTTAGCCTTCACAGAATTGAGGCAATCAGGCTTTTCTCTGGATTAGAGTTTGGTTTAAAGGAATACTATGGTTGGTTTGATCTACTGTCCAGACCACTTTCTCTGTATCAGCAGCAGAGCTGTCTTGCTTTCTTATCATCCATATGTTTATTGAAATTACACTTTTAATTTCTTTCAAGAGCCTTCCCTTTACATTCACAACTTGGCCAACTGGCACAAGAGGCTGCTATCTTTTGGCTAGGTTGGCTTTGACATACCCTTCATCACTAAACTTAAGCATTTTTAGCTTTTGATTAAAGTGAGGCTTAAGATCCATTTCCTATTTCTTAGATGCCATTGTTCGATTATTAATCTGCCTTATTCTATTACTGTCATGTCTCAAGAGTATAGCAAGGCCTGAGGAGAGAGACAGAGATGGAGGAATAGCTAGTTGGTCGAGCAGTCAGAACACACAACATTAAGTTGCCATCCTGTATAGGCATAGTATGTGGTACCCCAAAACAATTCTATACTACCAAAGCAAAATAATACTACCAAAGATCATAGATCCTAAATAACCATAACAGATATAAAAATAATAACAAATTTTGAAATACTGTGACAGTTACCAAAGCATGACATCAAGAATATGCTGTTGAGAAAATGCATCAGTAGATTGGCTGTATAGAAGATCACCACATTCAATTTGCAAAAAAACACAATTTAAGACTAGGGAGATGTCTTAATGGTTAAAGCACTATCTATGCATGAATGGGGATCAGGGTTCAGATCCAAGAACCCACATATATGTCAGGTAACCAAGGCAACCAGCCTTAACTCTAATCTTAGAGGTCGGAGACAGGGAATCTCAGAGGTGAGAGAATGAGCAAGGATGATTGATTGCCAGCACCAACCTCAGCCTTCTGCCTGCATGCACACCCACACATCTGCACACACGCACATGAAAATGCAATATATGCAAAGCACTTCAGTAAAGTGAGACTCAATAAAGCCAGAATGACTAAATGTTGGTTTCATCAACCTCAGCTTTTTAAAGAAGTGCTTATTAAGTACCTACTGTGTGCACAGCAAACATTTATTTTACTGCCCAGAATTATGAATGATTGCACTGGGAAATGCTAAGACTTCCTTGAGGTTTATTTTCATTCAATTTCCTTCTTTCTAGAATCAGTTTCTTGGCTACAGTTTTATCATAAAGTTTTGTGCTCTTTAGTCTTACTTTCTTATATTCCACACAAGCAAAACAAACTCTTCCTTCTCAAAGGGAATTCTTAACAGTATTAAGTAACTATTACTTAATAGTAATAGTTCCAACTTACTATTAAATCATGCACAATACTTGTCTTTTAATTTTTCAGTGTCAAGAAATCCATGCTAGGTAATGTTTCTTATGAAGAAAGGAACTGTAGCCATGAAATGTTCAATTCTAATCCAGATGGGTCAGCTGACATGATGGTCTTAGTAAGTTCCAATAATGAATTTGTCATAGAATCCAAGTCTTCCCTAGGTTATAAATTTCCAAGAATCAAAAACTGTAGAAAATTTATAAGATCTGCCATTACAATAGACTATTTCAAATGATCTCAGTTGCATTGAACTAAAAGTAAAACTAATAAAGGCATATCAGGTAAGTCATGAGTCAAAGAGTCATGAGGCTGTTTGTCAAGTGATAGAGCCAGTGATGATGGTGGCAAAAGCTGGCTGCCACTTTTAAGGCTTTAGTGAACACCAGCAGGCAGTGTCATTATTCCACTTCTCATGAGAGCCTAATGAGTTGTAAATTATTTCTACAATTTCTGTTTTTCAGATAAGAAAATTGAACTTACAATGGGATAGTCAATCTAAAGAAGAAAAGGGGATGTGAAGTTGAAGGCATGGGAGGAATTGAAGAGTGGGTGTCTTAGGATTCTACCGCTGTGAGAGACACTGTAACCATGGCAATGCTTATAAAGGAAAGCATTTAATTGAGGCTTGCTTATGGGTTCAAAGGTTTAGTCCATTGTCATCATGAAAAACATGGCAGAACACAGGAAGACATGGTGCTGGAGAGGTAGTTGAGAGTTTTATATCTGGATCTGCAGGGCTAGAGAGATGGCTCAGTAGTTAAGAGCATATGCTGTTCTTGCACAAGACCCAAATTCAATTCTTAGCACTTGTGTTAGGTAGCTCATAACCGATTGTAACTCCAGTTCCATAGGATTTGACATCTGGATCTGTAGGCAACAAGAAGAGAAAGTGAGCCAACTGGGCCTGACTTGAGCTTCTGGAACCTCAAAACCCATCCCCAGTGGCTCACTTTCTTCAACAAGGCCACATCTACTCTAACAAGATCATATGTCCTAATCATTTCAAATAATGCCACACCCTATGAACCCATGGGGTTCATTTTCATTCAGACCACCATATTCCACTCACTTGTCCCAGTAAACTTGTAGCCATATCATAAAGCAAAATGCATTTAGTCCAACTTCAAAACTCCCCATAGTCATCACAATCTCAACACCTCACAGTTCAAAGTCTCTGAGACTCATGGCAATCTCTTAACTGTAATCCCCTGTAAAATCAAAATAAAAAAACAGATCACATACTTCTAACATACAGTAGCCCAGAATATATATTACCATTCCAAAAAGGAGGAAAAGGAGCATAGTGAGGAAATACTGGACCAAAGCAAGACCAGGGCCGAAAGCAGCCACATTCATTGCCGAAATACCACAGTGTCACTCACATACTAACATTCCTCTCCTCTATGACCTCTTCAGCTAGGCTCCAGTGGCTCAAGTCACACTCAGCAGCACTGTCTTCCATGTTCCTAGTAGTGTGGCCCATTAAGTCCCACTTAAAGCATTCAACTACTTTCCTAATCCAAAGTCCACATTCCTCCAAAGAGAAGCACGCTCAGGCCTGTCACAACAATACCCCAGACCCTGGTACCAACTTCTGTCTTATTTAGGATTTCTGTTGCTGTGAAAGTACATCATGACCATGGCAACTCTTATAAAGGAAAATATTTAATAGGGGGCTTGTTTATGGGTCCAGAGGGTTTGTTCATTATCTTTATGATGGGAAGCATGGTAGTACACAGGCAGACATGGTGCTATAGAGGGAGCTCAGTTTTGTATCTGGATCTGCAGCAGCAGGAATAGAGAAAGAAAGATACTAGGCCTGGCTTAAGCTTCTGAAATCTCAAAGCCCCCCCCCCCCCCAGTGGCTCACTTTGTTCAACAAGGCTACACCTACTCTAAAAAGGCCACATATCCTACCTAATCTTTTCAAATAGTGCCACTCCCTAGGAACCTATGGGGATGATTTTCATTCCAACCACCTCAATGGATATGATCAAAATACTTGGTGTGCATGTATGAAATTATCAAAAAATAAATATTATTAACAAATAAATTAGATAACAAAAGTTGATTTTTAAAAACACGTAATTTGTGCTGGGCCTTTGGGCCTTCTTTTTTAAATGATATTTTAGCATATTAACATCTGGCTAAGTAAATTTGTCATGTTTTCTTTTTCTTAAAAAAAAAAAAAACTCATTCTATGAGGCCACAGTTACCCTGATTCCTAAACCACACGAAGACCCAACAAAGAAAGAGAACTTCAGACCAATTTCCCTCATGAACATAGATGCAAAAATACTTAATAAAATACTAGCAAACCGAATCCAAGAACACATCAAAGTATCATACACCATGATCAAGTAGGCTTCATCCCAGGAATGCAGGATGGCTCAACATATGAAAATCCATTAATGTAATTCAGCACATAAACAAGATGAAAGAAAAAAAACACATGATCATCTCACTAGATGCAGAAAAAGCATTTGACAAAATCCAACACCCCTTCATGCTAAAAGTTCTGGAGAGAATGGGCATACAAGGACCATATCAGGAAATAATAAAGGCAATATACAACAAGCCAGTAGCCAACATCAAAGTAAATGGAGAGAAACTTGAAGCATTTCTTCTAAACTCAGGGACAAGACAAGGATGCCCACTTTCACCATCTCTTCAATATAGTACTTGAAGTTCTTGCTAGAGCAATAAGACAACTAAAGGAGATCAAGGGGATAAACATTGGAAACGAAGAAGTCAAATTATCCCTATTTGCAGATGATATGATAGTATACATAAGCGACCCCAAAAATTCCACCAGAGAACTCTTACAGCTGATAAACACCTTCAGCAAGGTGGCTGGATACAAAATTAATTCAAAAAAAATCAGAAGCCCTTCTTTATACAACAAATAAATGGGCTGAGAAAGAAATCTGGGAAACAACTCCCTTCACAATAGCCACAAACAATATAAAATACCTGGGGGTAACTCTAACCAAGCAAGTAAAGGACCAGTACAACAAGAACTTCAAGCCCTTGAAGAAAGAAATTGAAGAGGCCATCAGAAGATGGAAAGATCTCCCATGCTCATGGATAGGTAGGGTCAACATAATAAAAATTGACATCCTACCAAAAGCAATATACAGATTCAATCCAATGCCTATCAAAATACCAACACAATTCTTTATAGACCTGGAAAAAGCTATTCCCAATTTCATATGGAACAACAAAAAGCCCAGAATAGCTAAATCAATCCTGTACAATAAAAAAACATCTGGAGGTATCACCATCCCATATTTCAAGCTGTACTACAGAGAAATAGTAATAAAGACAGCATGGTACTGGTATAGAAACAGACCAGTGGATCAATGGAATCGAAATGAAGATCCAGAAATGAACCCACATACTATGGTGACAAAATTTTTGACAAAGAAGCCAAAGCCGCACAATGGAAAAAGGACAGCATCTTCAACAAACGGTGCTGGTCCAACTGGGTATCCACTTGTAAAAGAATGAAATTAGACCCATACTTATTGCCTTGTACAAAACTTAAGTCCAAGTGGATCAAAGACTTTAACATAAGCCTGCTCACACTAAATCTATTAGAAGAGAAAGTGGGAAAAACCCTCGAAATCATTGGCACAGGTGACAACTTCCTGAACAGAACACCAACAGCTCAGGACCTAAGACCAACAATCAATAAATGAGACCTCATGAAACTGAAAAGCTTCTGTAAGGCAAAAGACACTGTCATTTGAACAAAACGGCAGCCTACAGATTGGGAAAAAAAAATCTTTACCAACCCCACATCTGAGAAAGGGCTAATACCCAAAATTTACAAAGAACTCAAGAAATTAAATGCCAAGGTACCAAATAAATCCAATTTAAAAAATGGGGAAAAGAGCTAAACAGAGAATTCACAAAGGAGGAATTCCTAATAGCTGAGAGACACTTGAAGAAATGCTCAGCATCCTTAATCATCAGAGAAATGCAACTCAAGACGACTCTAAGATTCCATCTCACACC
>CAJQZJ010001511.1:5407137-5462110 GCA_907164525.1 Lophiomys imhausi | reverse complement strand
GGTGTGAGATGGAATCTTAGAGTCGTCTTGAGTTGCATTTCTCTGATTAAGGATGCTGAGCATTTCTTCAAGTGTCTCTCAGCCATTAGGGATTCCTCCTTTGTGAATTCTCTATTTAGCTCTGTTCCCCATTTTTTGATTGGATTATTTTGTATCTTGGCATTTAATTTCTTGAGTCTTTGAAAATTTGGATATTAGCCCTCTGTCAGATATGGGGTTGGTGAAGATTTTCTCCCAGTCTGTAGGCTGCTGTTTTGTTCGAATGACAGTGTCTTTTGACTTATAGAAGCTTTTCAGTTTCATGAGGTCTCATTTATTGATTGTTGGTCTTAGGTCCTGAGCTGTTGGTGTTCTGTTCGGGAAGTTGTCACTTTGCCTTCAAAAGAAAATTGTGACAGCTCATATTAGCAAATTAACAGTTAAACTGGGTGAATTGGAAAAAAAAAAAGAAGCAAACACTCCCAAGAGGAGCAGAAGGCAGGAAATCATCAAAGTTAGGGCTGAAATCAACAACTTAGAAACAAAAAGAAGGATACAAAGAATCAATGAAACCAAGAGTTGGTTCTTGGAGAAAATCAACAAAATAGACAGACCCTTAGCCAAATTAACTAAAAGACAGAGGGAAAACACCCAAATCAATAAAATCAGAATGAAAAGGGAGAAATAACAACAGACATTGAGGAAATCCAAAGAATATTTGGGTCCTACTTTAAAAATCTATACTCCACTAAATTTGAAAACTTAAGCGAAATGGACAATTTTCTTGATAGATACCACATACTGAAGCTAAATCAAGATCAGGTTAACAGATTAAACAGCCCTATAACCCCTAAGGACATAGAAACAGTCATTAAAAATTTCCCAACCAAAAAAAGTCCAGGGCCAAATAGTATTGCTCAGTTTTAACTTACACAAATCGACTTTTATATGTTTTAGGACTATATATGCATCAACATATGCATCTTTCTTTTATTCTTTCTGATTAATAGTGTTGTACTGGGACTCGAGTGGGTTCAATATCCAGAACCCTCTTTTACCATCCTCAATCAAATAAGAAACAGACTCGGAATGCAGGTAAGTAACAGAGAGAAACATCAGTCTTATTAGAGGGAACATTTTGTTAGAGGGCTGGGCTTGCAAAAGTGCAGCTCAAATTGAGATTTCCCTCTGCAGTGGCAGGCTGTGTGTATACCTGGGACTGCCCACAGGAAGGGCTGCCCCACTGGCACTGTCTGTCTCTACTTGCTCTAAGGAACTGCTTCTAGAGAAAAGGAAAGGAGAGCAATTAAGCAAGTCCCTTGCTTAGGAGGAGTGAGAGAGGCAAAGAGGTAGGTAGGAATGTCTCCAGAAGACATCCTTGCACACAGACATATGAAAGGAAAGTTTTCCAGGAGTACCATAATTTACATTTGTTTCTTGTACTGGAGGACTTACTTGTTTCTTGCTAAAACCTCACTGCAGTAATGTTCTTGATAGGTTTCTCCTTGTCCTCACGTGATAGAGCCTGTGGTTAGAATTTTGGAGTGGAAGGCAGAGATCTAGCCTGTGCACATCAGCGCTAACTAGCTCCCAGGTGCCTGCACCACTGCACATTCCTCCCAGCAGTGCAGTTGGCGTTCCTTCTATCATCAGCACCAGTGCTTGTCACTGGATGCTTTCCCCACTCTCATGTATGTGAAGGAGCATCCTTCTTGCCATTTTAATCTCCCTTACTACTAGTAAAACTCATCATGCCTCCTAACCCATTATGACTGGCCTCAACTCACTATTATCCCAAAGGATGACCTTGAACTCCTGATCCTCCTGCCTCCTTTTCTGGGATTGTAAGACTGGACTACCACACCCAGTTTAGGCTATTGATTTTGTATTGGTTTGTAGAGATTCTCTGTGTATTCTGGGTGGCAACTGTTTTTTATTTTTGAGGCACATAAATCATCAGTTATTTGTGGCCTGACTCACATTTTGAGGGAGGGAGGGTATATTTTGATATTTACCTAGGCTATGTATTTTCTAGAATGTTAGAAGAACCTGGGGGAAAGAGAGGAAGTACAAGACTGACATGTTCAGAGTATAGGATTACATGAAGAATGTGTATAGGGCCACTTGAACATACCGGTAGAATCCACCTTAGGATTTACTGCCTGTTGAAACACTTATATTATCTTCAAATGATTACTGATTATTTCCCCTACATTGGCCTATTCAAGCAATGCTTCTGCAAACTTTACACCATCTTCATTTTCTTTTACATCATAGGATTTAACTCAGGTACTTAAGTGATGGTTTCTGCCTTAATATTGTTGCGTGAAAAGGCTGACTCACTAAATACTTCCAACCAAGAATCAAATCTGTCTACTATTTGGACTCTGTGCAGCGCACCTTTCCCACAGTTAGCCAGTCCCATGGCAGGACTGTGTGCTGTGATTTGTCAGAGTATGAATTGACCCACATAGGTTCATGTACTGAAAGCTTGTTCTTCAGTGTGGGGTTTTTAGGCGGTAGGAGCTTTAAGAGGTAGGGGCTAAAGAAAGCTGATCAAACCAAGGAGGCATCACGCTCATGAATGAGTTGATGTTGTTCTTTTAAAATGGATTAGTTCTCACAGATGTGAATTCATTCTTGAAAGAACAGGTTTGTTTTTTTTTTTTAAAGCAAGGCCACATGACAGACTGTCCTCTGCTGCCTGTAACTATTTCCCTTTCTTATTTTTCATGTTGTAATGCCAACAGCTGTCCCTCACTAGGATGCCAATGCCATGCTGTTTGGGGCCTGTCTACTGGAATAAACCAAATAAAGCTCTTAATAAGTTCCCTAGCCTCAAACATTTTATTATTGCAGCTCAAAGTGAAGTAAGGCATACTGTATGGACACTTCATTCTCTTTCAGAGCTTGTGGACATTATTATATCTAGGCCCAGTTGAGTACTGAATTGCATATGATGATACTTACAGGAGAGATTATATCATAGCTTTGCTAAGTCTTCATAAGATTTTTCTTTTATGTTCATAGACCTTCACCAATAAAAAGAACATGCTATTTTGTCTTTTCTTTTTCCATGTGTGAGATTAAATGATCTACTGGAGAGCACATGCAGTCTAGTTTACTTTCTACGGCTATGATAAAGACCATGACCAGCTTGGAAAGAAAGGGTTTATTTGTCTTACACATCATTATCACAGTTCATCATTCAGAGGAGCAAAGACAGGAACTCAAGGCAGGACAGGAACCAGAGACCACAGAGGAATGCTACTTACTGACCTGCTCTCCATGACTCGGTCACCTTGTTTTCTTATAACACTCAGGACCACAGTGGATGACCCTTCCACATCAATTGCTAATCAAGAAAAATCGCCACATACATGGCCACAATCAGTCTAATGGAGAAAATTCTTAACTTGAGATCCCCTCTTCCCAGACGTGTCTAGACTTATGTCAAATTGACAGGAACTAACCAGCAAAACAGCAAAACTTTGAAGTATTAGAACATAAGTCTCTCAGAATACAATGTGTTTTCCATTGCAATAGATTGCAGAATCATAGCTTAATTATGTCTCCTTAAAATTGTGGTAAACTACTATAGTTAGATTATTTTTTTTACTGGTAGCTTTGAGTGCATTTGGGTTTTGGTTTATGGGATGATTCTGTTCTTAGAACTAAAGGAACTGTTTATGATCCTTTCCTAAATTAGCTTTATGGAAATAATGTATAGTGCTTTTCCTTCTTTAGAGTCAACTGTATTTACATGCTAGTCTTTCCAACAGGTTGTATAAATAAGCTAAATGTTATGATAAATTATTCCAAAGTGGCACACTAACAGTTTGCATAAATTAAAACTATGGTGCAACATTTTGAATCAGATTGCAACTAAATGTAAATTTGTAAATGTGTATGATTAATTTTTAAATATAATGTTCCAAGCATGAATGTTTGTATTTAAGTTCCTGAAGTTAACAATAAAATTAGCACATTTATCCCAAGAACTAAAATAAGACCATTAACTTACATATATCCACATACTCTTCCATCCAGTGATGCTCTGCCTTCCTGCACAGGAACCACTCCCCTGAACCGAATGTCTGTTATTCCTATGATGGCAACCACATATTCATGGTTGTGCATATATATACATGTGTGCCTTCCTAACATTTTACCTTCCCAGTTTTAAAACTTTATAAAAAAATCAAACATATGTAGTCTTGTCAGCTGCTTTGTTTTTGCTTGATGTCTCCAATATTTATCTTTGTTTTATATATAATTGAGCCATTTTAAATGTATATAGCACCTCATCATGCAAATTCATCAGCATTTGTCTTATCTAGTGTTGATAGGTATTTAGTATTTTCTTCTGACTTTGTTTACTTGTGCAAGAATCAATAATACTATGTGAATATATTACCCTGGTACACACCTGCAAGTATCACTCTTAGATGTATACACAGGAACAAAATTGTTGTGTTATAATGTATGTAAATGTTTACTCAGGTAATGCCAAAGTATTACAATGGCAAATACCATTTCCAGTCATTGACACCAGCCTGCAATTCCTCTAGTAGCTTTTGAGATTCTGCTGACCTCATCACACCCTCTCCCAACTCTTGGTATTATCAAAAATCTCTGTTCTCTCCCATCAAGTGGGTGTCCGATCTCAGGTGGGCTTAATTTGCTTTCCCTGACCAATGACATTCTTTTTTTATATAATAATTTATTTTTTATTTCTTCAAGTTACATCTCAATTGCAGTCCCCTCCCTATTCCCCCTCCAGTCCCACCCTCCCACCCTCAACCCCCCATCCTCTTCCCTTTTTTTTTCTTTTAAGTTTAAGGTATATCTTATTTCCCCCTACAGTTTCTCCTTTCAGTCCAACAAATGGCTCTTTCTCTTATAATAATAAATACAATACAGTACAACAAAGGTAATTAGGCCACAGTTATGAGGGTTATATGGCTTAACGTACATTCCCAATGACCAGTCCATATGTATTTGGTACCTGACTTTAACATTCTACTATCTAAACATCTCCATGAGTTTAAAGTTCTATATCTGACTCAACATTCATACTAATTGCAACACAATTTTAAAAGTATCTTCTTAGATGTATAACACTCTCTTGACTCCTAAACAACTCAAAATTTAATTATGAGACTTTATCTATCTGTTCTTCAATCACCTCAGAGACCTGAGAGGGATAAATATATCTGATTTTATAGGAAGTACGGGGTCTGCAGCTTCCCAAACTAAGAAATGACATACCAGTGGCTGCCTGGGCAGTTCCCATTTTCTCTCCATACATTACAGCATCGATCTTCAGTCGTTTGGCCCCATTTCTCTGACAGACATTGATTGTAGAGCATGTCTTGACAGAGCTAGGTTGTCGACTTACCTGCTTCCAGGTTTTGTCCTTTTTGGACAGCAGTCTGTCTACAGTTGGAGCAAGGGGTTTTTCCTGCCAAGAGATAGGCTTGCGACTAATTCAATCATCTCCCACTGGAGATTCTTCGATGCTCATCTTCTATTTGGAGTAGAATAGGGGGTGCTGTCAGGAGTTGATATGTCTCAATATAAAAAAATCTAAAGTTAAGAAAACATCTTTGAATGCCATATTCTGCAGATCTCTTGAGGTTTTTGAAGAAGCCCTATCTATCTCTTATATTAGGATAAGCAGATGTTGCTTGTCTCTTAGCAGCTTTATTTCTGATTAGCTTAGAAAATAACTATAATAGACTGTCATAGTACCTAACACAATGACCGGCTTGCATGACTATTAGTTTACATTTCTTAATTATCCTAAATAGTTTATGACAATTAGTAGTAAAAGGCCGAAACATCACATTTCATTTTTTTTTCTTTACACCCTAACCCTTCCATCCCACTTCTCTGGTGTGGGGTGTCCCTATATAACAGTCCCTCATCTCAGTTCAGAGGTCGTATGAGGGCCAAGAGCCTCCTCATTCATTGGGGGTCTATGAGGCAGTACCACCAGTGAAAAGTGTCTCATTGCCCGGGAGAGAGAACTAAAAAATGAACAAACAAATAAGCAGACAAACAGATAAAAAGGGATAAAAAATAGAAAAAAATAAAAAATAAAAAGTCTATGTCCATGTTCCCTTTGGTGTGTTAGTTGTAGTATCGATATCCTCTACTATATAGCTAAAATCCTACTATAAGTGAATAGATGCCATATGCATCCTTATGAGTCTGGGTTAGCTCACTCAGGATGAGCTTTTCTAGTTCCATCCATTTGGCTACAAATTGCATAATTTCATTGTTCCTGATAGCTGAATAATATTCCATTGTGTAGATGTACCACAGTTTTTTAATCCATTCTTCGGTGGAGGGACATCTGGGTTGTTTCCAGTTTCTAGCTATTACAAATAAGGCTGCTATGAACATACATGAGGAAACTTCCTTATGATTCCGTGAGGAGGCATTTGGGTGTATACCCAGAAGTGGTATGGCTGGGTCCTGAGGCAAAGCTATTCCAAGTTTTCTAAGATATTGCCAGACTGACCTCCATAGTGGTTGCACAAGCCTGCACTCCCACCAGCAATGGAGTAGGGTTCCCCTTTCTCTACACCCTCGCCAGCATGTGCTGTTATTTGAGCTTTTGATCTTCCAATGACATTCTTTATTGTGTCTTCTCATGCTTACAGGTCTCTTCTCTGAAATAACCTAGTCATGGCTTTTACCCATTGATTTTTCTCTGGATGTGAACATGTTCTTTATATACATTCTTGTTGCAAATTTTTACTTAGCAGATATCTTCTAGTTCCTGGCTTGTTTTCTCAGTGTCTTCAGATATCCTTTGAGATATAAGTAAAAGTGTGGTTAGATGGGTGAATCCTTCCCATAGTTGGAGAGATTTGTCTTGGTAGAGGCCAGGGAAATATTGCCTATATTTTTAATAAAATTTAAAAGTTTACTCTTTACTCTTCTAGAGTTGGTTTTTGATTATGGGACACAACATAGGAAAATGACTTCACATTTTTCCATATGAATGACCAATATCTCCAGTTCTTTCTATTGAGAAAGCAGGCAGTCCTCTTTTGTCTGCTATCTCACCATTTTGCCTCTGTCCTTACTTTTTCTGTTCTGTCCCATTTGTCATTTAATCTCTCCCTGCACCAGCGTCATTGTTCTGTTAGAATCTTCCTGTCGATGTGGAAGTGCCCCCCTTAGTTTTCTCCTTAAGCAGTTTGTTGTTTATTTCCAGTTGTTTGCATTTCCATATAAGTTCTAGAAGTAACTTGCTAAGAATGAAGAAGACAAGGCCCTGAGTCCAAGTTCAGTCCCTACCATTGGGTGGGGAATAGAACCTAAAACTTGATTCACATTTAATTACTATTGCGTTTCTAATCAATTTCTAGAGAGTTTACATCTTAGTGATGCTGTCTTCCTCTCTTACCAGTTGGCACTCTGTCCATTTAACGTGGTGTCTTAAGGCATCTGAGATGCTTTTGCAGTTGGCCTGCCCTCTATTACCACCTTCACAGTCACTGTGGCTGTCACACACGGTTTTCTTATGTGCCAAGCCATGTTCTCCTGCTTTACATTCAGTCATTTCCTCAAGCTAGTCATGTGGGTCCTGTTATTAGATACCACACATAGAAAACTGAGGTCCAAAAGGTTAATTGAGCCACCTTTGGCTGCTAGTCAGACAGCTAACAAGTACGAGAGGCAGGATATTAACCCAAGGTTCCTAGGAATTGAGTCCATGCATTTAACTGTAACTCCATATTTAAGGCAGGATTTTTTTCCTTTTATTGGGTTTAATTCCTACATGTTATATTTTAGTAGTTGTTTTAAATGGCAGGTTTTAGAAATTAATGCTTTTTAAATTGCTTGTAATTTTACATAAAAGTAAAATTGATTTTGTATATTGATCTTATATCTAGCAACCTTATTAGTTTATCTGTAGATTGCTAAAATTCTTTGTGTGAAGATGTCAGTATAAAATAGTAACTATTTTAATATTTGTTTTCATTTTATGTGTATAGATATTTTACCTGCATATATGCCTGTGCACCTCATGCATTTGGTGTCCTAGGAAGCCAGAAGAGGGAGGCACATCTCCTGGAACTGGAGTTACAGAGTATTGTGAGCTGCTTTGTGGGTTCTGGGAATGGAACCCAAGTCCTCTGGAAGAGCAGCCAGTGCTCTTAACTACTGAGCCATCCATCCAGCCCCAGTAATAACTATTTTCATTCTTCAGTCCAAATCCTTATGTTTTAGATTTCTTTTTTCTTGACTTATTGCACTGTATAGACCCTTCCTTGATAGTAGTGTCTTGTTCTGAAACTTGTGGAAACATTTTGTCACTTAATTTTATTATAGCTGTAATTATGTCAGAAGTCTCCATCTGTAGCCAGAAGATAAGGTGTCTGTACTTAGAGGTAAAGAAAGACCTTTCTACCAAGTGTGACTGAGTTCACTACCCAGGACTCACTTGGAGAAAGGGAGAACCAGTTCCACAGTCTGACCTTCCCACAGATGTAGTGACACAAACACACATGCACATAGAGTCTTAGATGCTATGGGGGAAATTTGTTTGTTTGTTTTTTTTAAAGAAGAAAATTACATATTTTAAAAGTGGACAGTTGCTGGTTTTATGTACTTATGATTCAAAAGTTATACAATTTTCAAAGTATATTTTATAGCAAATTTTTTATAAAATAAGAAAAGAATTTAATAATATATATGAGGACATTATAATCCTTTTACCAAAACAAAGAAGAACAACAAAAGAATTATGGCTCCATTTTGCTGACTGACATTGATACACATATGTACACACACACACACACACACACACACACACAATCCTAAGTAAACAGTAACAATAAATATTACTATGTATAAAAAGTTAATAGTATGACCCAATTAGGTTTCTACAAAAAACATAAAAGGTGAATTGATAGTAATGATGTGATATTATCATATCAACAGATTAAAGAAAAGATATCCCAACAGATATAGAAAAATCGTATCATAAAGTTTAATGCCTGTTCTTAGTTAAATGCTAATTACTAGGTTAGATAGAACTTTTTTATTTTTTAAATTTTTGGATCATTTTTTTAAAAAATGAATGACAGTAGAGAAAAATTTTATCATGTTCTCTCATGTCTGCGTGTATGTGCATGTGTGTGTACACATGTGTGTGCATGGATTATGTGTGCATGTTTGCATGCATGCATATAGCATAGGCTAGCTTTAAACTTGGTATCCTCCTTCCGGTGCACCTGTGCAGCACCATCAGACTCTGCAGTGTTTTTAAGAGAATTAAAAGTACAAAAAGTTTTTACTAAAATCGCATCTTATGGTTTCTTCATTCTTTAGGTATTTGAAACTGTTTGTTTGTTTGTTTGTTTGTTTATTTATTTATTTTTGGATTTTTTTCGAGGCAGGGTTTCTCTGTGTAGCTCTGGCTGTCCTGGACTCACTTTGTAGGCTAGGCTGGCCTCGAATTCACAGAGATCCACCTGCCTCTGCCTCCTGAGTGAAGCTATTTATTTTTAAACATAGAAATTGTGCTTGAAATCTACTTAGGACTTTTTCTGCTGGTTCTTGCTCATGGTGACTTGTTTCCTTATAGGCTGTATTTTACATTTAATAATCTCTGGTCTTGAAAAGTTACCCTCTTAATGATTTGTTTTCACCGTATGGGTGGGGACACTGTGAGAACACACCATGTTAAAGCTGGTGCACAGACCAAACCTTGGCCCCCTTAGGTTTCCTTAGATCCAGAGTACCAGTCTCACAAGGTCATCCAGTAGCCTTCTCTCAGGGATGGGTCATCTTGTTTTAGGGTTTTCCTATTTCTCTTAGCAGCAGGGAAACTTCCATGTTACCTTTTGGGTTTCAGTTTAAAGTGGGAAATCTGTCCTATGAAACAGTTCATTGAGGCAAGTCCTGGATTTGAACTACTGGCCAATCCAAAGCTCAAATATATGATACCACCCAGTGCCTCTAGTCCAGAAGTGGACTAACACCACAGTGCTAACCTCTTTGTGCTCTGTCTGCTCTGAGAATTTGGCCTGCCCACTGTTTTTTTAACTCCTGGGGCCTTCAAGTGACTTTTGATTGAGTGTCTTAGAATGAAGTTTTTGTATTTTCAATGAGAGAATTTATCTGAATATGCAAAACCAAAAAGCCACAGAAATATTACTTTTTTCATACAAACCTTTTCCCAAAAATTCTGATTTTCAAATACTGATTTATTTGAGTAGACAAATTTTTTCCAATTTTTAGTAAGTATAATAATTATTTCTAAGAGATACAGGAATCTATAAAATTAATGATATATTTCTGAAGTTCAGTAATTCTGGCTTTTACTTGAGTCATATTTTTTATTGTTATTTGAAGGATTTGAAAACATCCAAATAGTTTTGTTTACTTGGTCTCCTTATGTTGCATATTGTTTAGATGATGTAAGCTAAATATTTATTTACATAAAATAAAATCAGGATACCAGGAAATTGATATAATTTAGTGAGTGTGTCATTAGATTGCAGCTTCATATAAAAAACGTGTAGTCATAGAATATTTATTTCATCAAGTTTTTATACCTCAGAACCACCTTATGTAACTTTTGTAACATCTGATATAACTACAGTTATATCCAGTATAAAGTAGCTGTTTTTCTGTGTTCAGGTGGATTGATAGTCCCCAAAAGCACCAGTTCTTGATTATTCGCAGGATTTCCAGGACCCAGTACATCGTCCTCATGATTTACAGTCAATGGATGCCAGCTATCAGCAGAGGGAGTGGCTCATGGGGTGGAGGCCACTTAGTCCCTAGCATCAATTTATGACAACATTCTGAGATGTTGCTAAGAGCCCAGGGTTTGTATCATGAGCCACCCTGAAGGACTGGAATTGTATGTCTAGCATGTCCCACCATTCTAACCTTCCAGAGAAAAGCAAATTTTCCACACAGACCTGATTTGCACAGGTAGTAAAAGGCATAGAGACCCAATAAAAGGGATCTTATGAAACTAAAAAGCTTCTGTAAGGTAGTGGACACTGTCAAGAGAACAAAACAATGACCTACAGATTGGGAAAAAATCTTCACCAACCCCACATCTGACAGAGGGCTGATATCTAAAATATACAGAGAACTTAAAAAAGTAAACAAACAGCCCAATTTAAAAATAAGCTACAGAGGTAAACCTAGAATTCTCAACAGATGAATCTCAAATGACAGAGAAGCACTTAAAGAAATGCTCAGTGTCCTTAGTTATCAGGGCAGTGCAAGTCAAAATGACTCTGAGATTCTATCTCACTCCAGTTAGAATGGCTAAGATAAAAAACTCAAGGGACAGCACATGCTAGTGAAGATGTAGAGAAAGAGGAACACTCATCCATTGCTGGTGGGAATGCAAACCTGTACAACCACTTTGAAAATCAGTCTGGTGCTTTCTCAGAAAATTGGGAATAGTTCTTCCTCAAGACTCAACCATACCATTCCTGGGCATATACCTAAAAGACGACTCACCATACCACAAGGACATTTGATCAACTGTGTTCATAGCAGCTTTTTTCATAATAGCCGAAAACTGGAAACAACCTAGATGTCCTTCAACCAAAGAATATATAGAACTAGAAAAGATCATCCTAAGTGAGGTAACCTAAACCCAGAAAAATATATATGTTTTGTACTCACTCATAAGCAGATAATAGCCATATAGTATAGGATAACCATACAACAATCCACAGACCCAAAGAAGCTAAGTAATTAAGAGGGCTCAAGGGAGGATGCTTGAATCTCACTCACAATGGGGAAGTAGAATAGACAGCGGAAGTGGGAGAGAAAACTGGATAGAAGAGGGAGAGAGGAGGGAAAGGAGGGTGGAGATCAGTTGTGGGGAGAGCAAGAGTGGGAGGTGAGAGGGCTGGGCGAGAGATGGGAAATGGAGGAGGCATTTCTGAGACAAGCTGGAGACCAGCAACAGGGGAGGCCTCTGAGAGGATATGGCAGTGACTCTAGCTGAGACTCTTAGCAGCAGAGGATATGGAGACTGAAAAGGCCTCCTTCTAGCTAGGTAGGACTTCTAGAGGAGGGAGGGGATCACCAACCCACCCTCAAAACCTTCAACCCCAAATTTACCCTCCATACAAGATGTGCAGGAATAAAGATATACCAGAAGGAATGTCCAACCAATGATGGCCCAACCTGAGGCCTACCCAAAGGGAGAGAAGCAACCCCTATCACTATTAAAGATACTTTGCTGTGCTTACACACAGGAGCATAGCCCAACTGTCATCTGAGAACCTCCATGCAGCAGAGGATCCAAGCAGAGGCTGAGACTCACCGCCAAACATCAGGCTGAGTTTGGGGTGTCTTGTGGAAGAATTAAGGGAAGGATAGAAGAACCCAAAGGGGACAAGAATTCCACAAGGCCAACAGAGACAACTAACCTAGGCCCACGGGGGCTTTTGGAGACTGAAGCAACAATCAAAAAACCATTCATGAACTTGACCTAGGCCCCCTACACATATGAAACCAATGGGCAGCTTAGTCATCATGTAGGTTCCCTAGCAAGTGGAGTGGGGCTGTTTCCTGTCTCTGACATGGACTCTGATGCCTGCTTTTTGATCATTTCCTCCTAACGGGGCTGTGGTGCCTGGTCTCAATGGAAAAGGAAACTCTCAGTCCTGATGCAACTCTGTGTGCTGCAGTGTGATGGTTGAGGAGATGGAGGGAAGGGGGTGGGAGGGTGGGACCGAGAGGAGGGGAGGGCGGGAGCTACAATGGGGATATAAAATAAATAAATACACTTAAAAAAATAAGAGAGTCAGTGGTGGGAAACATCCCTAAAAATCAAATTCCCAGTTGTCATCCAAAGCCAGTCTTGTGAACAGGATAGTAGTCAGGCCTAGTAGGCAGCTCATGTACACATGAATGAGATTTAAACTTTTTTTCTACTTCAAATTAGTTTTTTTTTATAGAATATATTCTGAATATGATTTTCTCCCCAACTCTTCCAGGATCTTCCCCATTTCCCTACCTACCCAAATACAGTCCATTTCTTTTTCTCTCTCATAGAAAACAAACAGGCATCTAAAGTAATAATAATAATAATAATAATAATAATAATAATATAATAATAATAATAAATAAAAATAAAAACAGATAGGGGGTTGGAGTTTTCCAAGCATGAGCTACATGCCAAGCCCTGCTCAGGCCCTTTGCTTGTTTAGACTTCAAGACAGCCAGGTCATAAATGAACTGAGGCCAAGAGAGACTAAAAACATGGCCAAGGTTTGACAACTAACAAAAAGTAAAACAGGATTAAAACTCAGTCTGGCTTCAGAATCCATTATTTTATCAAATGCTTTATTGGTTTTGTAAAGAGTTATTTTCCTGTTGTCTCACCTCGCGGATAATATGCTTTATACATTTGTACAAAAAACTGATTAGAGGAAATTGACTTTCTTTAGCCTCTTTTAATCTTCGGTGTTGTTTCATGGCTATTAATTTTCAGATTTGGAAAATCACCCTCATTATCCTTTGCAAACCCTGCCTGATCTCAGAGGCTTTTCTCTGCCATTGTGTTTCCAGGTTAGAGAGTCAGCAATTTGTTT
The DNA here is from genome assembly GCA_907164525.1 of Lophiomys imhausi. Taxonomy (NCBI): domain Eukaryota; kingdom Metazoa; phylum Chordata; class Mammalia; order Rodentia; family Muridae; genus Lophiomys; species Lophiomys imhausi. Next base: position 5,448,530 of record CAJQZJ010001511.1, on the reverse strand, counting down.
TCTTACAGAATAGTTGTCTGGCCTGTATTTCCTTTTGTTTTTTATTTTTCCTCACTGAAATGTAGCCGTTATAACTATGCACAGAGATGGTACCCTGGCATCATGGTTTATCACAAGAAAATAAATCTGCTATCTTTATATATTTAGGTTTCTAAATCAAAACTGCCATAAGCTGTGCTGAGGATGTATCTCAGTTGGTAGAGTGTTCACTTTGCATGCACAAAGCCCTAAGTTCGATCCCCAGTACCACATAAAGCTGGATGTGGTGACTCATACTCAGGAGATGGAGACTGGAAGGTGAACAGCTCAAGGTCATCCTAGGCCACACAATGAATTTGAGGCTATGATGGTGTGCATAAAGTCAGGTCTCAAAACAAAACAAACAAACAAAACAAAACAAAAAAACAACCAAATTTTGGCCATAAACTAAGTAGTATGTATATCAACAACAGAATTTGTTGTTGTTTGGTTTCTTAGTGTTTTTTTTTTTCTTCCTTCTGAAGGCTGCAGATAAGAGCAAAAGTCTGTCATAGTACCTAACAAAATGACAAGCTTGCATGACTATTAGTTTGCATTTCTTAATTATCCTAAACAGTTTACTATGACAGTCTACTATAGTTATTTTCTAAGCTAATCAGAAATCAAGTTGCTAAGAGACAAACAACATTTGCTTACCTAAATACAACAGATAGGGTGTCTTCAAAAACCTCAAGAGATCTGCAGAATATGGCATTCAAAGATGTTTTCTTAACTTAAGATTTTTTTTTTAATATCAAGACATGTAAGCTCCTGACAACACCCCCTATTCTACTCCAAGTAGAAGATGAGCATCGAAGAGTCGCCAGTGGGAGATGATTGAATTAGTGGCAAGCCTATCTCTTGGCAAAAAACCAAACCAAACCAAAACAAAACAAAACAAAACTCCTGGCTTCAACTGTAGACAGAATGCTGTCCAAAAAGGACAAAACTTGGTAGCAGGGAAGTTGACAGCATAGCTCTGCCAAGAAAGGGTAGGCAAGTCCTTCATAATTCCTGCTCTACAATCAATGTCTGTCAGAGAAATGGGGCCAAACAGCTGAAGATTGAGGCTGTAATGTATGGAGAGAAAATGGGAACTGTCCAGGCAGCCACTGGTATGTCATTTCTTAGTTTTGGAAGCTGTGGGCCCTGCACTTCCTATATAATCAGATATATTTATCCCTCTCAGGTCTCTGAGGTGGTTGAAGAATAGATAGCTAGAGTCTCATAGTTAAATTTTGAGTTGTTTACGAATCGAGAGGGTGTTCTGGATCTAAGAAGATGTTTTTAAAATTGTGATGCAAGTTAAGATGGAAGCTGAGTTAGATATAAAACTTTAAACTCATGGAGATGGTTAGATAGTAGAGTGTTAAAGTCAGGTGCCAAATACATATGGACTGGACATTGGGAATGTATGCTAAGCCATATAACTCATAATTGTGGCCTAATTATTTCTGTTGTTTTGTATTGTATTTATTTTTATAAGAGAAAGAGCCATTTGTTGGACTGAAAGGGGGAGTTGTTGGGAGGAAAAAGATATACCTTAAACTTAAAAGGAAGAGGATGGGGGATTGAGGGGGAAGAGGGTAGAGGGTGAGACTGGAGGAGAGGGTAGGGGGTGAGACTGGAGGGGAGAGTAGGGAGGAGATTGTGATTGAGATGTAACTTGAAGAAATAAAAAAAAATTAAAAAAAAAGAGCAAGAGTCTGCAGTTTCTGACCTAAAATGGCAGCTGTGTGTTCACCTGGATGAGGGAGAAGAGGCTAGTCCCTGAGCACTCATAATCCCATTGACTTAATGGCATTTCAAAGGCCTGCCTTCAATATCATCGCTCTAGCGGTTAGTTTTCAAAGGACTTTTGAAGAGACATAAACATTTAATTACCAGCTGGAACATTTTCTGTTTCATTCCTTCCTTGCAATTCTAATCATTGCATTGGTGGAGTCATCTAACCCACTGTATTGGACAGTGACTTCAGGGAGTATAGTGTTTCCATGGTCCTACGTCATCTGGGATGTAACTTCTAAGTAGGAGCTCGCCTCTCCGTGAGTGTGTTTTTGGGTCTTTTTCCCTCACTGAAATGAAAGGATCCACTATGTAGTATATCTATTCCCAAGAAAATACAGTATGGCTTCAAATAAGTTGGAACGTTAACACATGTGCTGAAATATGATACAGATGTTTAATGTCTTGCTGTAATAATATTTTCACTGTTCATAGTCACCTGCTTTTTTGATCCCTGCCTGTTTGCTCTCTTTATTCCCTAACACCTGTTCCCAAGGATATATTTACAGTCTGTTATCTTTTCTAAATGGTTGGTACATATGTTAGAAAAGACTGGTATTTTTTCTGGTGTCTTTCAGTAGTAGGAATTCCTTAAGAATTCCTTGCTATCTTAATGTTTTCCTTTCTTTGCTTTTTCACTTCAGTATAATATCTGGATACTGATTATACTTAGCTACTCCAAACTATGTGACCTTAAGTAGAAAAAAAAGTTGTTTCTAGTTATAACTTAAAAAGAAAAAAATAATTCTCAAATGTCAAACTGTTGCAAAGTAGTGGATGTCCTTCTCTCTCTAGGCTTAGAGAACTTATAACTGAACTTATGTGCATATTGTGTACTCGTGATGTACATATTGTGTGCATCTAGGTGAGACACTTGCTCCCTTTTGTTTCCTTCAGATTTCTACACTTGTAGTCTCCTAATTACATAGCATATCACCTTCCCTGTCTCTACCCTGGCTCTGATCCCTAGCAGTTCTCTGCTGCCCAGTTTTCTGTTGTTGGTCACACTTATCAGATCCTGGAGAGGCTCTTTTTCTTTGTTGTCTGCCTCTCATTCTTGACTATATAGATGCATGAGAGGAACAGACTTGCCTGCCTTCTAGTGATGGCCTCCAAACGCCCTGTCTGGGTTAGCAAAAAAACCACACTCATTTAGTTATTGTTCAGTTAATGCATTAAGTTGCAGAAAAATGGGCTGTTTGTGTTAAAAGTGAGATTTGATGTTTATATTCATTTTATGATACTTTCCTCAGACTGAGGCTTGAAAGGAGTAGACTGGTCTTCTCTTTAGCTTCTAGTCACTAACTAAAAAGTTAACAGTAGGTATACTCAGTTTTTAGGTTTACATTTCCTGATTCTCTAGACTCTAAGTATTGTGTATTTGCTGTAAGTCATCAAAAATGCAGCAAGTCACAGCTCCTGCCAAATTTCAGCAGACCTTGATCTTTTTGGGTCCATTGCAAATATTTAACACAGAAAAAATGTGCATGGTGACACATTTTAGCCATCCAACTTCATCTAGGATTAGCCACATTAATTTTACAGTCTTAAATAAACAGTACACTCATGGTTATAAATACTTGTTTTCTTTTTTTACTCCTTTTCCTCTTTGCACAGAAAACTTGTGGTTCATATTGTCATATTTATCAATCTTGGAGACATTTGAGTATTTCTGTACTTTTTTTTTTTTTTTTTTGGTTTTTCCAGACAGCGTTTCTCTGTGTAACAGCTCTGGCTGTCCTGGATTCGCTTTGTAGACCAGGTTGGCTTTGAACTCACAGTGATCCACCTGATTCTGCCTCCCAAGTGCTGGGATTAAAGGCATGCGCCACCACGCCCGGCCCTATTTCTGTACTGTTATTTATTCACAAACTCCATTATCTTCTTTGCTGTGTGTGATGGCTACTCTTGGTTGTCAACTTGATTATATCTGGAATGACCTATAATCCAGAAATGGAGGGCACACCTGTGATCCATAGCTTGAGGGGGAAGACATACCTTTAATATGGGCCACACCTTCTTCTGGAAGCCTATATAAGGACATGGAAGAAGAGAGGGTTTTGTTTTCTTTGCCTGCTTGCCCTTGTCTTGCTAGTACATCCATTCCTTCACTGGCATTGGAGCCTGTTTCTTCAGGATTCCAGCATATACAGAAGACATTCAGCCTGGTGGGACTGAGCAACTACTAGGTTCTTGAACTTTTCCTTCACACCTAGCCATTGTTGAATAAGTTGGACTGCAGCCTATGTCATTCTAATAAATTGTGTGTGTGTGTGTGTGTGTGTGTGTGTGTGTGTGTGTGTGTGTGTAGAGAGAGAGAGAGATTCATTCCATAAGCTCTATGACTCTAGAGAACCCTGACTTAGATTAGAATCACTAAATCAGTGTGTATTCAACTGTGACAAATATGGTAGTAACCTTGGTTTTTCTTACTCAGCATTATGTTTTCAGATTATTCTATATGTATGCATGTAGCCTATAGTTCATTCCTTTTCACTACTGTATACAGCTTCACTGGATGGTAATTCCACATTTATTTAGTCTCCTGGGGAGTTGGATCCAGTCCTTCAACATTGTGCTCCTACTGCAGTAAGCTTTCTTGTGTAAGACTTTAGCTCGGCTGGTACTTTACAGTCTTTTCTACCTTGTGACACTCACAGAGAGTGAGAGTATTTATAAAAGCACATTTAAGGTAGGCAGATAACTTTTGGCTGAAGGAACCCTGCCTATTTACATACCTGCTAGCCTGCCTCCCCATGATATGGCGTGGAGAGACTAGCCACATGGTAAGCTAGCTTTGGTTCAGGTCTGGAGGCTGTGCTCTGTGATAGCAATCTTTGGATTCCTTGGGAAGGATTCTTATACACTGTGTGCTTCCACAGGTGTTTTTAGATGTATAACTAAAACTTTTCAAAGTATATACTTCTAGTATAGTATAAATACTGACCTTTAAAATGAAATATCAAGTTTTATGTTTACTTAGTGGAATACAAACACTGTAGTGATTTAATTCTCAAAAGTTTTCTTGGAAAATGTAAGAAATCTGTAAGAACAGTTCTTCAATAATATTAAGTTTTACATTCTTAGTTGAACTCACATTTATATTGTTTCTCATATTAAATTTTATTCTACTGTAATTTAAAAAAGAATTTTAGCCTCTTAGTGCCATTATTTTGGAATTGAGTTTATGAGGTATAATTTGCATATGGTGGGAATCTCTGTTAGTAGGTGTTAAATACTGGTATCTTTGACAGTTGTGCAGCCAGGGCCACAATGTTGAGTATTCTGTCCCTACCACTTCCCTGCTTGGTCTCCCAGCCTTTGGCATCACTGTTCAGAGTTGTGTCCCTATGCTATAGTCCTTCCCAGAATGTCCTCATCACACCACACAGTAGTCATTCTTGGTGTTAGCCTGTCAGTGCATGTGGGATCCATCCATATGGTCATGTTGGGTTGGTGATTAGTTCCCTCCAGGTACTGAGTAGCATTTGTTGCAGGATGGATGCACTATCACAATTTATATACTCACTGGTTGATGGAGATCTGAATCAATGCCAGTTTGGGTCACCTGTGAATAATGGTGCTGTCAATAGTTTGTTCAGATCTTTGTATGGATGTTTGTTTTCATTTCTTTTAAGTTGAGCAAGATATATATTTTAAATATATCAGAAGCTGTCAAACCATTTTCTTCTCATTTTAATTGATAAAATTATATATATGTTTATACAATACAATTATATGTACTATATAGCATATAATTTAGGTGTCTTGAAATAGATGTGCCTTGCCCAATTTCTGAAATTAATGAATCAATAAACATACCCCACATATGTATCATTTTGTGTATATTTGTGTTGTGAACCCTTTAGACCTACTTTCCTAGAAAACTGTTTTCTGCAATGACTGCCCGGCTGTGTTCTCATTAGCAAAACACTTCTGCTGGTTGCTGTGTCAGTGCTGATCAATGGGATCTTGGTAGTGTTGGGTTTTTTAGTTCTTTCTAACAGGCAGGTGGTGATAGCTCCTGGTACTTTTAAATATGCACTCAGCAAACAACTGAAGACTTTAACAGTTGATGTTTGTCCTTGCCCACATCCGTGTTTATTTAAGTCTTGCCCAGTATTTGAATTGGGTTTTTTTTGAATCTTGAATTTTATAAAAGATTTTTATATAAACCAGATAGGACTTCTAATCTATGACTTTTTTTTTCATTTTCTTAGTACTGTCTTTTAAAGATAAAGGGACTTTTACAGTGAACTCCAAGTTACCATTTTTAAAACAATTAATGGGTTTTTTTAGTCCTATGTTAGAAATCTTTGCCTAACATAAATGTGATGCCTTTTAACCTTAATATCAGCTGGGCTAGACCATGTGACCTTAAATTTTGGTTAAAAACTGGTGTAGACTGAAGACGTACATTTAAACTATTTATTAACTCTATATACCTTCCTATCCATGGACCTGAGGCACTGGAGAAACACTAGTATTATAGGCAGAAGATGAAGACCTCCTCAGTTGCAGATCCTTCGGTTGTAGATCTTTGGGTCAACTTGGCAGTAGTCCAGTCAAATCCACATCACAGGAACAGATGCAATCAGCAACAGGAACACAGCAGTCAGCAGCTAACCAGGAGCCCCAGCAAGGATAGCCAAGAAGCAGTGACTTTCACAGATCTAAACAGGCTGACCTGGGTTTTGGCTGACCTGGGTTTTAGACCAATCTGGGCTGCAATCTTAAGCAAGTCTCAGCAGCAGTAAACTTCAGCAAAGTGTTGTCTGGAATCTTTCTTTTTTTTAAAAATAATTTATTTTTTATTTCTTCAAGTTACATCTCAATCACAATCCCCTCCCTACTCCCCCCTCCAGTCCCACCCTTCCACCCTCCTCCCCCTCAACCCCCCCATCTTCTTCCCTTCTTTTTTTTTTTTTTTTAGTTTAAGGTATTTATTTTTCCCCCCAACAGCTCTCCCTTTCAGTCCAACAAATGGTTCTTTTTCTTATAACTATAAATACAATACAAAACAACAGAAATAAATAGGCCACGATTACAAGAGTTATATGGCTTACCATACATTCCCAATGTCCAGTCCATATGTATTTGGCACCTGACTTTAACATTCTACTATCTAACCATCTCCATGAGTTTAAAGTTCTATATCTAACTCAGCTTTCATACTAACTTGCCTCATAATTTTAAAAATATCTTCTTAGATCCAGAACACCCTCTTGATTCCTAAACAACTCAAAATTTAACTATGAGACTCTAGCTATCTATTCTTCAACCACCTCAGAGACCTGAGAGGGATAAATATATCTGATTATATAGGAAGTGCAGGGCCTGCAGCTTCCAAAACTAAGAAATGACATACCAGTGGCTGCCTGGACAGTTCCCATTTTCTCTCCATACATTACAGCATCAATCTTCAGCCATTTGGCCCCATTTCTCTGACAGACATTGGTTGTAGAGCTGGAATCTTTCAAAGTGAAGCAGCCATGAGAAGTGATGCCATGCAAAAAGCCCCTCCAAGTTTCTGGGATCTCCTTTTTATACCTTCTCCAAAATATGCACAAGGATGCTTTCTAATTGGCCAACTTCACACCCTCTGCACAAGGCACTTCCTGTTGACCAAGATCATGAGCTCTCCAAGGAGTCTTTCCATCAAAGGATGTACACGTGACAGTCTTCTGCTGGCAAAACATCATGTGCTCTTCCACCAAGATCGTTTGCATCTTTCATAACTCTGTTTTTTATCAGTAGACAAAGCACCTCCACATTTTGGTCCCATATTTGAGGCCACAACAAAACAAAAATCACATTTATTCAGCACAACTGTGTTTCCTAAGAAATCCAAATTTCTACCACAAGTGAAACAGTGTCCCTCATGATGGGGGTGAAGTGGGGTTTTTCTAATTGTTGGATTCTTTAAGAGGAAAGAGATTTCCCAAGAAGGAGAAATTCTGCTTCTACACAGACTCCAGGTTGGCCTGCAGCACTAACTTTTTTGGACTGTGTTATAATTCATCAATGTGTTAACACTATATTCTTAATTATACAAGAGAATCTTGATATCTGATGCCTTAGCAACATTTTAACCCATTGTACCTAAGAGTCCACCAAAAAGAAAAGAAAAAGAAAAAAAAAAGAACTCAAAACAAAATTTTCTTCAGCTTTGTTGCTGAATTTATATTTAATCACTAACCTACACCAACTTAAAATTTTCCTATTGCAGTTGGTGAGGTATGAGTTTCCATTTTTAAGGTTTTCTTTACTTGTTCTTACTGTTTTGTTGTCTTAATGTAAGTTTTCTGCACGTTTTGTCATATAACTATATATTAGTTTTTATATATTTATGAAATAAATCTTAAATGTTTTTGCTAGTTTATATAAGATCTCATTGGTTTTTATATGCTGTTTTTTTTCAGATGTTAAATAATCTTTATTTACTACACATTTATTGAAAATTAATTAGGTACCAAAAACTGGGGTAAGCCCTGGAAATACAAAAATGACTAAGCTGTTACAATAAATGGCAGAGCTATGAATTTATATGCTGGTTTTATATCAGCAACATTACTGAAAGTCCTAATCTGTTGTGACTGCTGGAACAAGTACCTCAGATTGGGTGGTTTCGACAGGGTGTGCATCTTTGCCCACTTCTGTGGCTGGAAACTTTGAGATCTGGTGCCCTCATAGTCTGGGTCTCTTCCTAGGTTGCACTGCTGCTTTCCTGCTGAGGGCTTTTGTGGCCCTTCCTTGGTATGTGCTCCCAGGAGAGAGGACCCTTTTTCCTCTTCTTTTTTTTTTTTTTCTTCAAGTTACATTTCAATCACAATCCCCTCCCTATTCCCCCTCCAGTCCCACCCTCCTACCCTCTTCCCCCTAAACCCCCCCATCCTCTTCCCTTTTTTTAAGTTTAAGGTATATCTTCCCCCCCTCAACAGCTCCCCCTTTCAGTCCAACAAATGGTTCTTTCTCTTATAACAATAAATACAATACAAAACAACAGAAATAAATAGGCCACAATTATGAGAGTTATATGGCTTAGCATACATTCCCAATGTCCACTCCATACATATTTGGCACCTGACTTTAACATTCTACTATCTAACCATCTCCATGAGTTTAAAGTTCTATATCCAACTCAGCTTTCATCCTAACTTGCATCACAATTTTAAAAACATCTTCTTAGATACAGAACACCCTCTTGATTCCTAAACAACTCAAAATTTAACTATGAGACTCTAGCTATCTATTCTTCAACCACCTCAGAGACCTGAGAGGGGTCAATATATTTGATTATACAGGAAGTGCAGGACCCACAGCTTCCAAAACTAAGAAATGACATACCAGTGGCTGCCTGGACAGTTCCCATTTTCTCTACATGCGTTACAGCCTCAATCTTCAGCCATTTGGCCCCATTTCTCTGACAGACATTGATTGTAAAGCAGGAATTATGAAGGACTTGCCTACCCTTTCTTGGCAGAGCTAGGCTGTCAACTTACATGCTTCCAAGTTTTGTCAGCATTCTGTCTACAGTTGAAGTGACGGATTTTTCTTGCCAAGAGATAGGCTTGCCACTAATTCAACCATCTCCAATTGGAGATTCTTTGATGCTCATCTTCTACTTGGAGTACAATAGGGGGTGCTGTCAGGAGCTGACATGTCTCAATATCAAAAAATTCTTAAGAAAACATCTTTGAATGCCATATTCTGCAGGTCTCTTGAGGTTTTTGAAGACCCCTATCTGTCTCTTATATTTAAATAAGCAAATGTTGCTTGTTTCATAGCAAACAGATTAGAAAATAACTGTGATAGACTGTCATAGTACCTAACAAAATGACAAGCTTGAATGACTATTACCTTGCATTTCTTAATTATCCTAAACAGTTTATAACAGTTGGTATCAAAAGGCCGAAACTTCACATTTCATTTTTAAGCATTACCTAGGTAAAATACCTTAAAAAGTGTTAACCTTAATTTTGTATCAATATACAATGATCAATACCAATGTGGCCAAATATAATCTTAATTTTGCATCAATATATAAAGATCAATACCGATGTAGCCCAATACAATCTTAATTTTGCATCGATATACAAAGATTAATACCAATTTAGCCAAATATAATATTAATTTTGTATCAATATACAAAGGTATAAGGGTATATTCAATAATCTGTCCTTTTTTCTTGATCTTTCTTATATTATGTCTGTGTCCTCTTTTTTCTCAAGTCTGTTGAGAGAAAGAAGGATACAGGAAAGAAAAAGAGAGAAGTTCCTGGGTCTAACCTCCAAAACCTATTTAACAAGACTATTTAACAGCTTGTAATCTCTTCCCCTAAATAACAAGATTATCTATAACCCATCAAATGACCAAAGGGGGGAAAAAACACCCTCCCCACCTTCTGGAGATGGGACATCCCTCTCTTAAAATGACTTTCTGCTGATTTGGGACATAGTAAACCTGTTTGGGCCCAAGTAAAAATGAAAAAGTGCTTAAAAATGTTAATAGAATCATTTGATGTTCTGTCCTTTTGTGCTCAGCTATTTAAATGTCCTAAGAAGTTTGTAGACACAGGCTGAACTTCAGGGCTTTACTGAAGTTCTGGCTGGAACAGTCTGTGGAGCTGAACAATCTTAGCGATTTTGAGTTGTTGTGCTTATAGACTTTTGAGGAAACAGCTATTGAGGAAGTCTGCAAGGCTGGATCATCTGGGCTACTTGTCTTCTTCGGTGTCTGATCTGTTTTCTTCTGAGGTTTCCGTTGTCCAGTTGTCCCTGGATTCCTTGGATGGATGCTTTAAATCTGGAAAGATAAGAACAGAGCCCTGCCCTAATCCTAACTCTGGGACAGTATCTTTTTTTTGGGGGGGGGGGCATGTAATGTTTTTCCTGGAGCAAATTTGGTTTTTTAACAGTATAAAAAGTATTATCTTTGAATTCAGATTTAAAAATATTTTGATATTTTGGAGCTAAACATCCCTTTAAATGTATATATTTTGAGATCTCAAAGGACAATTTGTTTGAATTTCAGCATGCCTTTTGTGAGTAGCTTTTAAACTTAAATCCTTCCAAATCCTATGTGCCTGTCTCTGCATTCTAAGTATTGAGATCAAAAGGAATGTGGTTCCCAAGTGATGGGATTAAAGATGTGCCCCACCACCCCTGGATCAAAGTTTTTCTCTATTTAGAGCTTGCTTTGTGTCAATCTGACCTTGAGCTCTGAGATCTGCCCGTTCCTGTCTCTAGTGTTTTGGGATTAAGGGTGTATCCTTCTCAAATGATTGGATTAAGGGTGTGCACCATCACCACCCTGTTCCTTGTAACTCTAGAATTTATAAGACAACTAACTCTATAGTGATCCTCCTATCTCTTCTGGAGTTAAAGGCATTGGCTAACACCACACATTTCATGTATTTTACCTTAGCTCCAATTTTTTTCAACTCTTGGAGGTTTAGAAAACCAGGTTGAACTGCAGTAATCTTTAATTTATTTACAGTATTTTAAGCCTGTTACCTGCTTTTTAATGCCAAACCATGAAATACCCTTTATATCTACACACATACACACACACACACACACACACACACACACACACACACACACACACAAAACCTTTTAAGCTGCTATCAAGTTTGTGTAATCTATGTGGCCACCTGCAGTCTAACATTCTAATCTGAAATTAAGGCTGTTTTCCTTTCATGCAAGTAAGGCAAGTATACCTTTGGTAAATTATAGTTTGAAAATTTTATATTGTATTTTTATTATATTTTTTAAACTTATTGACTCTTTTCTTAAAAAAGTATTATTTATTTCTAGAACATAGTTTCCTCCTTCCTCCCCTCCTGGCCCCTCCCATCCTCTCTCTTTCCCTCCCTCTCTCCTTCCCTCCCTCCCTCCTTGTTCCTCTACTTGGTACTCTCCTTCTCCTCAGATGAGGTGGGCCCTCACATATCTTACTCCCTCAGATCTTGCATCATGTGAGGGCCAAGATGTTGAACATTTCCTCAAATGCCTCTCAGCCTTTATAGATTCCTCTTCTGTGAATTCTCGGTTTAGCTCTGTACCCCATTTATTGATGGGGTTATTTGATTTTTTGGTGTTTAATTTCTTCAGTTCTTTTTATATTTTGAATATTAGCCCTCTGTCAGATGTTGGTTGGTGAAAGATCCTTTCCCAGTCTGTAGGTTGCCGTTTTGTTCTAAGGACAGTGTCCTTTGCCTTACAGAAGCTTTTCAATTTCATAAGGTCCCATTTATTGATTGTTTGTTTTAGTGCCTGAGCTATTGGTGTTCCGTTCAGGAAGTTGATACCAGTGCCAATGAGTTCAAAGCTTTTCCCCACTTTCTCTTCTATTAATGTTAGTGTGTCCAGATTTATGTTGAGGTCTTTGATCCACTTAGACTTAAGTTTTGTACAGGGTGATAAGTGTGGATGTATTTGCATTCTTCTACATGTTGACATCCAGTTAGACCAGCACCATCTATTGAAGATGCTTTCCTTTTTCCATTGTATGGTTTTGGATTCTTTGTAAAAAATTAAGTGACTGTAGGTGTGTGGGTTTATTTCTGGGTCTTCAATTCGATTCCATTGGTCAACTGGTCTGTTTCTATACCAGTACCATGCTGTGTTTATTACTATTGCCCTGTAGTACAGCTTGAAATCTGGGATGGTATCTGCTAATACCTCCAGATGTTCTGTTATTTTACATGATTGATTTAGCTATTTTGGGTCCTTTGTTATTCCATATGAAGTTGAGAATTGTTTTTTCCAGATCTGTAAAAAAATGAATTGGTATTTGGCTAGGAATCGCATTGAATCTGTATATTGCTTTTGATAAGATGGCCATTTTTATTATGTTGATCCTACCTATCCATGAGCAAGGGAGATCTTTCCATCTTCTGATATCTTCAATTTCTTTCTTCAGGGACTTGAAGTTCTTATCATACAGGTCTTTCACTTGCTTGGTTCGAGTTACCCCCAGGTATTTTATATCATTTGTGGCTATTGTGAAGGGTGTTGGTTGGTTGCCTTATTTCTTTCTCAGCCCGTTTATCTTTTGTGTAAAGAAGGGCTACTTTTGAATTGATTTTGTATCCAGGTACCTTGCTGAAGGAGTTTATCAGCTGCAGGACTTCTCTGGTGGAATTTTTGGGGTCACTTATGTATACTATCATATCATATGCAAATAGGGATACTTTGACTTCTTCCTTTCCAATTTGTATCCCCTTGATCTCCTTTAGTTGTCTTATTGCTGTAGCTAAAACTTCAAGTACTATGTTGAAGAGATTTGGAGAGAGTGGGCAGCCTCCCCTTGTCCCTGATTTTAGAGGAAATGCTTTAAGTTTCTATCCATTTAGTTTGATGTTGGCTATTGGCTTGTTGTAAATTGCCTTATTATGTTTAAGTATGGTATTTGTATGCCTGATCTCTCCAAGACTTTTAACATGGAGGGGTGCTAATACCTTTATTATGTTTAAGTATGGTACTTGTATGCCTGATCTCTCCAAGACTTTTAACATGGAGGGGTGCTGTATTTTGTCAAAAGCTTTTTCAGTGTCCAATGAAATGATCATGTGGTTCTTTTCTTTCAGCTTGTTTATGTGGTGGATTACATTGATGGATTTTCTAATGTTGAACCAATCCTGCATCCCTTGGATGAAGCCTACTTGATCATGGTGTATGATACTTTTGATGTGATCTTGGATCTGATTTGCAAGTATTGTATTAAGTATCTTTGCATCCATGTTCATAAGGACAATTGATCTGAATTTTTCTTTCTCCGTTGGGTCTTTGTGAGATTTAGGTATCAGGGTGACTGTGGTCTCATAAAATGTGTTTGGCAATATTCCTTCTGTTTCTATGTTGTGGAAGAGTTTGAAGAATATTGGTGTTAGCTCTTCTTTGAATGTCTGGTAGAATTCTGTGCTGAAACCATCTTGCCCTGGGCTTTTTTTGGTTGGAAGACTTTTAATGACTTCTTCTGTTTACATAAGGGTTATGGGACTGTTTGATTTGTTTACCTGTTCTTGATTTAACCTTGGTAGGTGGAATCTATCAAGAAAATGTCCATTTCACTTAGATTTTCCAATTTTGTGGAGTACAAGTTTTTGAAGTAGGACCTAACGATTCTTTGGATTTCCTCAATATCTGTGTTATTTCCCCCTTTTCATTTCTGATTTTATTGATTTGGGTATTTTCCCTCTGCCTTTTAGTTAGTTTAGCTAAGGGCTTGTCTATTTTGTTGATTTTTTCAAAGAACCAACTCTTGATTTTGTCGATTTTTTTTGTATTGTTCTTTTTGTTTCTAAGTTGTTGTTTTCATCCTGAGTTTGATAATTTCCTCTTAACTGCTCCTCTTGGGAGTGTTTGTTTCTTTTTGTTTTAGCTCTTTCTGATGTGCTTTTAGGTGGCTAGTATGGGAACTCTCCAGTTTCTTTTTGAAGGCACTTAGTGCTGTAGACTTTCCTCTTAGCACTGCTTTCAATGTGTCCCATAAGTTTGGGTATGTTGTGCCTTCATTTTCATTGAGTTCTAAGAAGACTTTAATTTCTTTTTTTATTTATTCCCTAACCCAGAGGTCCTTGAGGAGAGAGTTGTTCAGTCTCCATGTTTTGAAAGGCTCTCTGTTGTTTTTGTTATTGTTGAAGTCTAGCTTTATTCCATGATGGTCTGATAAGTTACAAGGGATAATTTCAATTTTCTTGTATCTGTTGAGGCTTGATTTGTGACCGACTATATGGTCCATTTTGGAGAAGGTTCCATGAGGTACCGAGAAGAAAGTGTATCCTTTTGTTTTGGGGTGAAATGTTCTGTAGATATCAGTTAGGTCCATTTGATTCATGACAATCGTGAGGTTCATTATTTCTCTGTTTGGTTTCTGCATCCTTGATCTGTCCAGTGGTGAGAGTGGTGTGTTGAAGTCTCCCACTATTAATGTGTGAGGTTCAGTTTGGGATTTGAGCTTCAGCAGTGTTTCTTTAATGAATGTGGGTGGTCTTACATTTGTGGATAGATGTTCAGTATTGAGATTTCATCTTGGTGGATTTTTCCTTTGATGAATATGTAGTGTCCTTTTCCATCTCTTTTGATCAATGTTGGTTGAAAGTCCAATTTGTTGCATACTAGAATTGCCACTCCAGGTTTTTTCTTGGGGCCATTTGCTTGGTATATCTTTTTCCAGCCCTTTACTTGGAGATAATGTCTATCTTTTTTGCTGAGGTGTGTTTCTTGTAAGCAGCAGAATGTGGGATTCTGTTTTCGCATCCATTCTGCTAGCCCGTGTCTTTTTATTGGGGAATTGAGTCCATTGATGTTGAGCGATATGAATGACCAGTGATTGTTACTCCCTGCCATCTTGATGTTGTTGGGAATAGTGTGTGAGTGAGCTTCTCTATTTTTGGTTTTGCTGCAGGAATGCTATTTGCTTCCTGTGCTTTCTTTTGTGTAATTAACCTCTTTGGGTTGGAGTTTTCCTTCTAACATCTTCTGTAGAGCTGGATTTGTGCTTAGATATTATTTGAATTTAGCTTTGTCATGGAATATCTTGTTTTCTCCATCTATGTTGATTGACAATTTTGCAGGGAATAGTAGTCTGGCTTGGCATTTGTGGTTTTTTAGGGACTGCAAGACGTCTGTCCAGGGCTTTCTGTCTTTTAGCGTTTCTGAGGAAAAGTCAGGTGTGATTCTGATAGGTTTGCCATTATATGTTACTTGACCCTTTTCCCTAGCAGCCCTTAATATTCTTTCTTTGTTCTGTACATTTAGTGTTTTGATTATTATGTGGCGGGAAGATTTTCTTTTCTGGTCTAATCTATTTGGAGTTCTGTAAGCTTCTTGTACAGTTATAGGCATCTCTTTTTTTAGAATTGGGACATTCTCTTCAATGATTTTGTTGAAAATATTTTCTGATCCATGGAACTGGGACTCTTCTCTTTCTTCTATTCCTATTATTCTGAGATTTCTTCTTTTCATTGTGTCCTTGATTTCCTGAAGGTTTTGTGTCAGGACTTTTTTAGATTTGACATTTTCTTTGACAGATGTATCTATTTCTTCAATTTTATCCTCTGTGCCTGAAATTCTTCCTTCTGTCTCTTGTATTCTGTTGGTGATGATAGTGTCTCTAGTTCCTATTCTTTTCTTAAGGTTTTTCAGTTCTATGGATGTCTCAGATTGGATTTCCTTCATTGCTTCAACTTCCCTTTTCAGGTTTTCCATTCCTTTAAGCGTTTTATTCATTTCCATCACCTCCTTTGCAGTACTTTGTTGTTGCTCTCCGAGGTATTTGATTTCCTCCCTTAGGCCTTCTATTATTAATAGAAATGTAGGATTAAGGTCATTTTCCTTTGTTTCAATCATGTTAGGATGTCCAGAGTTGTCTGTAGCATTATTGCTAGGATCTGGAGACATCATATTGCTTTGGGTTTTTTTGTTGTTGCTTTGTTTTTTTACCATGTTCTTCCTCTGACCTTTTGTCATCTGATTGACCCTGGCTGTTGTCTGTTTGTTTCTTTTGTCAGTTGACTTTGGTGCTCAGGAAAACTCCCTGTTCTTGGGGTTGGGTGATCCTGAGATCCTGGTGTCCACCTCCAGATGGTGGGTAAGTTCCTGTAATAGACTGGCTCTCAGAGAGTGACTGATACTCTCCTTAACTGGTTGTGACCCAATTGGACCAATATACAGGGGGTTGGAGTGGGGAGGGGGGCTACCCACTGAGGACCTGGGAGCTGGCAGGTCTCCTCAGAAAGGCAGGTAGAGCTGTGGTTGGGCCTGTGTTCTCCCCTCACTGACACAGTTGTTCTGGTTCAGCAGCTAGGCTGACCATGCAGGCAGGGAGCTCCACCCAAGATGGGTGTTGCCCTCAGTGTGCCTGTTGCTGACTGCCTCAAATGCTTGGTTGCTAGGGTGAGTTACCCACCCCAATATTTGTGGAGAACACACAGTCGCGGGCTCTGTTTGCAGTCAGTCTTGGCTTCTAATTGCTTTGCTGTGACTGGATTAGGTCTCTGCCTCTCAGCTACAGTGCACACTGTGCCTCCATGTTGGGAACTCCGGGGGGAGGGGGGAATCTTGCTTACTTTGCTTTTGTGGTCTGGCTGTTTTTCGCTGTTGGGTGTACAGGTCCGCGTGCAGGCTGGATATCAGTCAGATAGGTGGGGCCGGCGTGAGCCACGGGCTGAATCTGCTCCTGGACTAGATCTATGTCGCTTCACTCCAGATTGGTGACCCAGCTGGCTGATCTCAGGGGTGTTCCCAGGAACTGTGTGATCTGTTTTACCTGGTGACCAGTCTCAGTGTTTGCTGTGGGAATTCAGACACTGTCCGTGTTTCACAGTCAGCTACAGGACCTCACATTCACTCCACAGTGACTAATCTCATTCACCTACTAATCAGATACCATTCTTTATGGTCAGCGCCATCTTGGATCTCTCCTTTCCTGTTCTTATAAGGACATTCATCCATGAAGCTCCACCCTCATTACCTAATTGCTTTTCAAAGGCCTTCCTTCAAATGCTGTCATACTGTTAGTTTAGAACTTCAATCTAAACAGGGAGACATTTAATTTATAATACCAAATTGGCTTATCGATTCTAATTTTATCTTAGTAACTGTGATAGTTTGTGCTTCTTAGGCACACAGTGATGTCATTTTAGAACAGTGGCTTTTGTCTTTACCAGTCCCTCACATCATTGAGTTGCTTTCCTTCTAGCTAGAGCTGCCTATGCTGGGTTGAGTAAATGTGCTAGCAGGCATCTTGTTTCTTTCCTGTCTTGATAGGAGAGGAGAAGGCTTTAGTATTTCACATTAAATGTGATGTTTATAGTAGTTTTCTGTGCTTTGTTTTACTTTTTCAGGGAAGGCAGGGGCAGGGCAGATAATCTTCATCAGAATCCATATGAGACTGATGTGATGGGGTGGCCTTTCTGCTCATGTTGGCATGACCATATGGTGGTTTCCCCATTTTGTTGCTGTGATAGATGCAGTAGATGATAATAGCAAGAATAGAAAAAGTATTGCACTGTTAGCTGTATAAGGCTCAGAACAGTTGTAATTGTTTAATTTTTTTGTTGTTAAGGAGATTGCTTATAGTAGAATATACAATGTAACCCTGTTAAATGTATCTGTTAATATGTAACAGGTACTCAGTAGGAATAAATCAAGGAATAGAGGAGTAGTTTTAAAGTGACAGGTAGTTTGGAAAATAAGCATCTCTCTCTCTATATCTCTCTCTCTCTCTCTCTCTCTCTCGGGTGTGTGTGTGTGTGTGTGTGTGTGTGTGTGTGTGTGTGTGTGTGTGTATGTGGTATAAGTTCATGCAGGTGGAGGCCAGAGGTGGATTCTTCATGTCTTCCTTAATTACTCACCACTCTGCCTTGTTTTTGAGACAGGGTCTCTTCACTGAACCCGGAGCTCTCTGTTTCTTAGACTGACTGGTCAGTGACCCCCAGGATCTACCTGTCTCTAAGCCTCTCCCCAACCTTTTTTTTGTTTGTTTGTTTTTCCCACGGATGCTAGGGATCCAGGTGCTCATGCTTGCTCAGCAGAGACTCTGCCAATTAAACCATCTCTCCACTCTCACCAGTCATCTTTTTTGTTTAATACTTTATTTTTTATTTCTTCAAGTTACGTCTCAGTCACAATCCCTTCCCTACTCCCCCTTCCTGTCCCACCCTTCCACCCTCTTCCCCCCAACAGCTTCCCCTTTCAGTCCATCAAATGGTTCCTTCTCTTATAACAGTAAATACTATACAAAACAACAGAAATAAATATGCCACATTTATGAGTGGTAAATGGCCCAGTATACCTTCCCAATGTCCAGTTCATACATATTTGGCCCCTGACTTTAACATTCTACCATCTAACCATCTCCATGAATTTAAAGTTCTATATCTGACTCAGCTTTCATACTAACTTGCATCACTATTAAAAACATCTTCTTAGATCCAGAATGTCCTCTTGATTCCTAAACAACTCAAAATTTAACTATGAGACTCTAGCTGTCTATTCTTCAACCACCTCAGAGACCTGAGAGAGATAAATATATCTGATTATAAAGGAAGTGCAGGGCCTGCAGCTTCCAAAACTAAGAAATGACATACCAGTGGCTGCCTGGACAGTTCCTATTTTCTCTCCATACATTCCAGCATCAATCTTCAGCCTTTTGGTCCTGTTTCTCTGACAGACATTTATTGTAGAGCAGGGATTATGAAGGACTTACCTACCCTGTCTTGGCAGAGCTAGGCTGTTGACTTCCCTGCTACCAAGTTTTGTCCTTTTTGGACAGCAGTCTGTCTGCAGTTGAAGCAAGGGTTTTTTTTTTTTCATGCCAAGAGATAGGCTTGCCACTAATTCAACCATCTCCCACTGGAGATTCTTCGATGCTTATCTTCTACTTGGAGTAGAATAGGGGGTGCTGTCAGGAGCTGATATGTCTCAATATCAAAAAAAAATCTTGATTTAAGATAACATCTTTGAATGCCATATTCTACAGATCTCTTGGGGTTTTTGAAGATGCCCTATCTATCTCTTGTATTTAGATAAGCAAATGTTGCTTGTCTCTTAACAACTTGATTTCTGAGTAGCTTAGAGAATATCTGTGATAGACTGTCATAGTAGCTAACAAAGTGACATGCTTGCATGACTAGGAGTTTGTATTTCTTTTTTTTTTTTTTTTTTTTTTTGGTTTTTCGAGACAGGGTTTCTCTGTGTAGTCCTGGCTGTCCTGGACTCACTTTGTAGACCAGGCTGGCCTCGAACTCACAGTGATCCGCCTGCCTCTGCCTCCCAAGTGCTGGGATTAAAGGCATGCGCCACCACCGCCCGGCCGAGTTTGTATTTCTTAACTATCCTAAACAGTTTAAGACAGTTGGTATCAAGAGGCCAGAACTTCAGATTTCATTGTTAAGTATCTCTAGGTACAATACCATTAGGAAGTGTTACCTTTAATTTTGTATCAATATACAAAGATCTATTCCAATGTGGCTAAATATACTCTTAATTTTGTATCAATATACAAAGATCAATGCCTATGTAGCCCAATACAATCTTAATATTATGTCAATATACAAGGGTCAATACCATTGTGGGCAACTATAATCTTAATTTTGTATCAATATACAAAGATCAATACTGATGTAGTCCAATACAATCTTAATTTTGCACAATAAACAATGGTCAATACCACTTTAGCCAAATATAATACTAATTTTGTATCAATATACAAAGGTATAAGGGCATACTCAATAATCTGTCCCTTCTTCTTGGTCCTTCCCATACTATGTCTATGTCTCATTTTTTCTCAAGTCCGTGCACTCCTACATAGGAGAGAAAGAAGGATACAGAAAAGGAAAAGAAGTAAGTCCCTGGGTCTAACCTCCAAAACCCATTTAACAAGACCATTTAACAGCTTGTAGTCTCTTCCCCTAAATAACAAAGTTTTCAGTTATCCTTCAAATAACCAAAAGGGGGGGTGGAGAAACACCCTCCCCACCCTCTGGGCATGGGACGTTGCTCTCTTAAAATGACTTCCTGCTGATTTGAGTCGTAGTAAACCTGTTTGGGACCTGAAGCAGAGTGGAAAAATGGTTAAAAATGTTAGTACAATCCTTTTATGTTCAGTCCTTCTGTGCTCAGCTGTTTAGATGTCCTAAGGAGTTTGTAGGTAGAAGCTAATCTTCCAGGCTTTACTGAAGTTCTGGCTGGGGCAGTGTGTAGAGCTGAACGGTCTTAGCGATTTTGAGTTGTTGTGGTTGTAGACTTTTGATGGAAACAGCTATTGAGGGAGTCTGTAAGGCTGAATCATTTGGGCCACTTGTCTTCTTTGGTGTCTGATTCTGTTTTCAGTTGAGGTTTCCGTTGTCCAGTTGTCCCTGGGTTCCTTGAATGGATGCTTTGAATCTCCTGGAAAGATAAGAACAGAGGCCTGCCCTAATCCTAACTCTGGGACAATTACCCTTTTTTTGGGGGGGAGGGTTAGGTAATATATCTCCTGAAGCAAATTTTGTTTTTTGACAATATATAAAGTATTATCTTTCAATCTGGATTAAAGAAGAAATTATTTTGTTATTTTGGAGCTAAACAAGCTTTAGTGTATATATTTTGAGATCTCAAAGGACAATTTGTTTGTATTGAGTAGGCCTTTTGTAAGTAGCTTTTAAACTTAGGTCCTTCCAAATCCTATGTGTGTGTCTCTGCATTCTAATTATTGGGATCAAAGACCTGTGGTTCCCATCTGAAGGGATTAAAGATGTGTTCCACCACTCCTGGATCGAAGTTTTTCTCTATTTAGAGTTTGTTTTGTATCAGGCTGACCTTGAGCTGAGATCTGCCTTTTTCTGTCTCTAGTATGTAGGGATTAAGGGTGTACTCTTCTTGAATGATGGGATTAAGGGTGTGCACCCTCACCACCCTGTTTCGTGTAACTCTAGAATTTTTTTTTTTAATTGATTTTTTCGAGACAGGGTTTCTCTGTGTAGCCCTGGCTGTCCTGGACTCACTTTGTAGACCAGGCTGGCCTCTAACTCACAAAGATCCACCTGCCTCTGCCTCCCAAGTGCTGGGATTAAAGGCGTGCGCCACCACCGCCCAGCTAACTCTAGAATTTTTAAGACAACTAACTCTATAGTGCTCCTCCGTCTCTGCTGAAGTTAAAGGCATGGGTTAACACCACGTTTTTCATGTATTTTACCTTAGCTCTAAGTTTTTTCGACTCTTGGAGGTTTATAAAACCAGGTTGAATGGCTGTAACCTTTATTTTATTTACAGTGTTTTAAAATTGTTACCTGATTTTTTTTTAATTTATTTGTTTGTTGCTTCAGGTTACATCTCTATCATATTGTCCTCTTTACCCGCTTCCCAGACCCACCCTCCCATCCTCTACCCCCTAACCCTTCCCTCTTGTTCCTCTGGAGTGGAGTGTCCCTACATAACAGTCCCTCGTCACAGTTCAGGAGTCATATGAGGGTAAAGAGCCTCTTCATACACCGGGGGCCTACAAGGCAGTACTGCCAGTGAAAGGTATCTCCTTGCTACAGGGGGGAAAACTAAAAAAAAAAAAGACCAACAAACACACAAACCCACAAAAACAAAGAACAACAAAAAAAGAAAGGAAAAAGAAAAAAAAGTCTATGTCCATGTTCCTTTTGGTGTGTTGGTTGTAGTACAGATATCCTGTACTAAATAGCTAAAATCCTACTATAAGTGAATAGATTCCATGTGCATCCTTCTGAGTCTGGGTTAGCTCACTCAGGATGAGCTTCTCTAGTTCCATCCATTTGGTTGCAAATTGCATAATTTCATTGTTTTTGATAGCTGAATAATATTCCCTTGTCTAGATGTACCACAGTTTTTTAAGCCATTCTTCAGTTGAGGGACATCTGGGTTGTTTCCAATTTCTAGCTATTACAAATAAGGCTGCTATGAACATAGATGAGGAGACTTCCCTATGACTCCGTGAAGAGTCCTTTGGGTGTATACCCAGAAGTGGTATGGCTGGGTCCTGAGGCAATGTTATTCCAAGATTTCTAAGATCTCGCCATATTGACCTCCATAGTGGTTGCACAAGCCTGCACTCCCACCAGCAATGGAGTAGGGTTCCCCTTTCTCCACACCCTCGCCAGCATGTGCTGTCATTTGAGCTCTTTATCTTAGCAATTCTGACAGGTGTGAGATTCACCAGTCATCTTTTGACAAAGGTGAATGAAAATGTTTTTCTTGTGTCTGAGCAGATTTTTGAGGAAACCGTACAACCTTCATGAAATATGAGTTCCTTTTTTCCAAAGATATTCTGTGCTGTGCTATGATTTCATTAAGCTAACCACTGAACATTTTCCTCCACCTCCCTTTAGTCATGTGCTATATATAACTGAGGTATGGAGTGACAGAGGAGAGAATAAGGATATTTACCAGACCTTTTCTCATTCCTCAGAGTAGTGAAAAGGTACAGCTGCACATCCCACACCACACTGGGATTCCCATCAGCACACTTGTAAACGCTAAGGTGGTGTGGGTGGATTTGTGGTGGCCCGATGGGTAGGTTGGTAAATAGGTGGGTCAGTCATGAAGTTTCAGCACATGGCACCTGATAAACGGCCACAGGTGCTTCCTCACTATCGTCGCTTTGCTTTCCTGGGACTGCCTCTCGGAGCCATGCGTTCTTTCCCAGTAGAAAGTCAAGATCTCCACCTAAAAGTTACCACCATCTTAGAGAGGGTTTTGTTCTTGTTTGTTTGTTTTGGGTTTGGAATTTTTGTTTTGTTTGTGTCATAATGCTTTGTCTAAGGAGTTTTTGTTGTGTATTGCATTGTTTTAGACCTTATAGGTCTTTTACTTATATATTTTGGTTTCCAGTTTTATGTTTTTATGGGATTTATGTGTATGCAAATGTGTGTGTGTGTCTGCATCTATGTATATTTCTTGGGCTGTTTCTTTAACTCTTTTTTATTCTGTTTGTTTATTTTATCCTATTCTGGTTTGTTTGTTTTGTTTTATTTTTTTCTAGGTGCCTGTTTGTTTTCTAATGAGAGAGAGCAAGAAAGGGTGTGGATTTGGGTGGGCGAAGAGGTAGAAGAATCTGGAAGAAATCGTGAGGAAGGAAAACTATAATCAGAATATATTGTATGAAAAAAAATGCTTTCAATTAGAAAAAAATCACCATCTGTGGCTGGAAGGATGAATGAAGCTGTTCTTCCAGGGACCCAGGTTTTGAGTCCCAGCACACACATAGTGGCTCACAACTATTTGTAACTTCGTTCCCAGGGGATGGCACCTTCTTCTAACTCCAGGGGTACTTCATGCAGTACAAAGACATATATGAAGACAAAACACCCATACACATAAAATAAAGGCTAAAACAAAATCACTACCTTCCTAAGCATACTTGAATTCAGGACATGTCACCATGTGCCCCAAAGACATTTAGTCAGGGTAGCTTTAACCTTTCAGTGAGCAGTTTATAGTACAGTCTTTCATGAATGCTATTTTATTGTTGCTTTGGCATCCTGAAAATTGTTAAACACCCAGGAAACACATTCATGCAAAACAAATATGTGGAAAGAATGTGCCTTTCTTAAAGTAGGTGGTTGGAAGAGAACGTGAGATCAGGAAATCAATGTGATTCTCTGAAATATGTTCTTAAACACACCATTTCTTTCAAAAAAAGATCTTAGCCATGCAGTACAGGATAACTGTCTTACAACCAACACACCAAGAGGAACAGGAACATAGACCTTGTTACCTGTTTGTGGGACACTTTGCACTAATACAGTTGCCATATAGGCCCCCAGTGCAAGAGGAAGCTCTTAGCCCTCAGATGACTGTTGAAATGAGGGGGGCTGATATGTGGGGGCAACCCACCCCGGAGGAGTGGGAGAAGGGGGAGAGGGAGGAGAGGATGGAAAGGTGGGGGACAGGGAGGGGTGGAGAGAGGGGGCTGTGATGGAGATGTAACTTGAAGTGGTGAATAAATAAAGAAAAAAAACTTAAAAAAAAATAAATACAAGCTGAAGCTCCAATGGCCGACTCCATTAATTCTTCCATGCCTGTATAAAGCCATAATGTGTGTCTTCGGGTTTAACATTGCCACTGACCTGGGGTGCAGGCAGCCTGAAACTATTATATTCAAGTATGTACACATCTCAAACTTTGTACTTTGACTCTTTTTTTTAATGTGACAGCTCACCTTTTTTCTTTTTTTTTTAATTTATTTATTATGTATACAGTGTTCTGTCTGCAGGTATATCTGCAGGCCAGAAGAGGGCACCAGATTTAATTATGGATGGTTGTGAGCCACCATGTGGTTGCTGGGAATTGAACTCATGACCTCTGGAAAAGCAGCCAGTGCTCTTAACCGCTGAGCCATCTCTCCAGCCCTGTACTTTGACTCTTGATAAAAAAGCCAGTTAAGTAAAATTCCAGACAGTGTTTGTTTTAGTGATACATTACTTCTAAGATATACAGTAGACCATAAATATAAATAGATCTGAAATAATTGAAAAATAAATAAATAAATAAATAAATAAATAAAAGCAGTTGTATTAAGATTCTTTTGGGTGTTGGGCACTGAATTTTGAATAGACTAAGATTTAATGTTAAGGTAGGTAAAGACAGTAATTATTCATCCCTTTACTTACTTGTTCTTTCAACAAATATATACTGAGGCACCGGTTAACTTGCATATATTGGCAAGACAAGTGGGGATCTCATATGAACTAGCCAGACTTAAAATGTAACATGAAATGACAAAACAAAAACAACCAGTAATCAAGTAAACTAAGCTAATGATAAGAATGATATCATCAACTACTCTAAATACTACAAAAGAAATTATAGGGTAATAAGAAAGCAGTGATAGGGTAGTGGCTTTAGACAAGACACTTGTGGAAACCACAGAGAAGAGTGGCATGTGGGCTTGTGGATTCTGTGGAGACTCTAGACAGTGGTCCTTGTGGGCCTTGGGTCTGAGCCTAGAGCAAAAGTTTGAAAAGGAGTTACATACTAGAAGAAGGTACTACTATGGCCAAGGAGCAAGAGATGTTCTGGAATAGTTCCTCCCTTACTCTGTGAATAAAATCTATTTTGTTGCTTTGCAAAGGGGTAAGTGAAGTGTAGACATTCCAGCCATATGTAGCTTGCTGTGGGGGCGAGGGGGGGTTAAATGAGGATCAAACCCAAGTGGTCTAGCTCAAGAACTTCCATCACTACAGTGGTCCACTGCCCTACAAGCCACACTAGTTTTTTACTAAGATAGCTAAGGAAAGAGAAAGACCCACTCCAAAGCCTGAACTCTCAACAGCTGATCTCTCTCTAAGCCCAAGAGTTTATGAGTACAGTAGCTGACCTGTTAGTATCATTTGTTTTCTACTTAAGTAATTTATTTTTTGCATTTTGGTATTTAGTTTTCATTATTTTCCAACTAATTAAAAACCACCTTCAATTGGAATCAATTAGGATCTGAAAGATGATTTGAAATACTTTAATCTGCACCAGTTCATTTGTCTCCTTTGTCTGGCTATACAATCCATTGCTCAAAAGAAAGGATTTTGCCTTAGGCCATTTTCGCTGCTGTACTGAAGCACTATAGACTGATGCACTAGAAACCAAATTCTCACTGTTCAAGAAGCTGCTAAGTCAAGGGTCAAGGCACTGGAGATCTGGAGTCTCCAGTGAGGGCCTACGGTTTTGGTTCTTGCTGTTTGCTCACATGGCAAAGTAGCTTGCTGGGCCTCATGTACAAGGTCACTAATCCTGTCTGCATGAAGCCCCATCTTCTAATTCCATCACATAGCTGTTTAGGTCTCAAATATGAATGAAGGATGCATAAATATTTGAAACAGCAGAGTCCTGTAATAAGAATGGTTTACATGCAGCATTAAAAGCAAATGAAAATATAATAAATGAATTTATATTGTGTTAAACTTTTATATTCTAAGTGGAGAAGAGGATATACTACTATTAGCACTGGCAGCTCTGCACATACCTGACATTGCACAAAGAACAACTTTGTTTTAGAGTTTAGACAGAATGAATTTTGCCTGGAGTTTTCTGTAAGCCGTAGCATCTTATGTTGTAATAGGGAAGGAAGCACCACTTTCTCTCTGTATAACTAGACAAAAACCAGGACCTTAGAAGGTTATTGCAGAGCGATAGGAGCTGTTAGAGTCCTGAAACTTAAATCTATGCACTCCCTTCTTCTTAGACATCCTTGTCTCCACTGATTAAACATGGAAATGGAAGTCTGTGTGCACCTTGTTGTGTAAGTTAGCTTACAAATTAATTTGCTTTGACAAAAGCCAAGTGTAACCTCAGTGTTCTTCAAAAATATTTATTTGGATACGTATAAAAGAAAACAACAGCCTATGTGTGTGAGCCATTGAGTTCTTTGGGTTCTGCCTTGTGACTTGCTTCTTAGGGACATTTTAGGGTAATTTATCATAGCTTAACAGAGTAAATGCATTGTGGCATAGTGAAAAATACTCACACTGTAACTCATTAAGGCATTTAAATTGAATAAAGAATGTTGTTTTATAGGATTTTACTGTGGTTGATGTCACTAAGTACATAAGAGGTATTAGAAAGACCCCTGAGCTATGGTTCCAGAAGGAGCCAACATCTGGATCAGCAAGTGATCAAAGGAAATTAATAGGAAGTAGTCTTAGGTTGTGGTGAGGGGTTTCTTTCTAATGTGTTTAGATATAATTGAATGAAGACACAAAAAAGAGGCCAAAGAGAAAGTGGTCATGTGATATGAGTCTGTCCACCAGAGCTTAACAGAAACAGTAAGGAACAGAAAATCTGGTTTAAATACAATAGCTACTCATCAAAGGACCAAAAGATGGGAAAGTATGTTTTAGCCAAAACAAGATCAAAGAACCCAGAAGTTACAGTTTAGGTCACTTCGAATCTAGGCAAAGCAGTAGAAAGAAATAATGCCCAGTAGACAATGTTCAAAGGTGGATAATGTATATCTCAGTGTTATCCACATTGCTTAGCAACAAAAATAAAGTTTTAAAAAGTGAAAAGGGAAGTACAAAAGACAAAAGAGGAAGAGATACATGCCTGTAAAGCAATCTGATGCAAAGTAAAAATGAGAAAAGGCAAGATGGAAAATGAATTGAGACCTCGGAGGAGTTAAGATAAATGATGACATTTGTTATTGCCACCTAGGCAAGTTCCTTTAAAAGTTAGACACTAAATTGTAATCATCATTAAAATAACTGCCCAAGGTATAGATATTAATTTCTATGTAAAATATACCTCATATTCTTTTCATAAGACAGTAGGACTATATTTATATATTCATGTGATTTAATGTTTAAATACACATGTATTTCAATACAATATATGAAAAATAAGTGAAAATTACTAAAAGGTGGCTTAGGATGGCATTTGGCAATGCTTTTAATCCTATATTTTGGACAGGAATTGTTGCTTTACATTTAAATGCTTTATTTTAGATATTTGGACAGTGGTTAGTACCCAGCCTGCTTGTAAAGTTCAAAAGTACCTTTATATAAATAAAAGCTTCTAAAGGCCAGTAGATGCATTTAAAAATAAGTAAATTAATTCATCCCATATGCAGCAGTTAAGATAGAATGCATTTCCAATGTATGGACTTAGATTTGACCTTGTAAAAACTGAAAGCAGTACAAGCCCCACATTCCACAGCCACCACAGAGTTCCTCTAATAAAAGGATTACTGTCTTAAACATACCTTAGAACCATCTTTTTGTATGCTCCATCTGCAGGGAAGAGTTTTTCTTGGTAATGGTCTTGAAACAGTAGAGGCACAGCCCTCTCTTGTTTTGGTAAGTAAGCCATATTCTGTAGTGCTAGAGAAGAGGCATAGACTCCATGACATAGAAACAGTTCAGCAAAAGTGCTAACAGTCAGGTTCTGCACACTAAAGTTTTTGGGCTTAAATGTTATTACTGGGCTGGAGATGTCTTAGTGGTAACATATTGCCTGTGCAAGTGTGAGGAACACAGTTCAAATCTCATGATCCACATAAAACCAGAAATGGTAACACAGGTGGATGGATTACCAGGGAGGAGAAAGCTAAAGACAAGGGGCATCCCTGGAATCTAAGCTGTTCCTGCCAGTCTCTAGTCCCTGCTGAAGGAGTACATTCTGTCTTTTGCCCCACAAACCTCATGCTGTGAATACCTTGTATTATCTTTACCTCAGACCTGCTGGTCCTTTATTCTACAACATTCATGATATCATTGTCTACCATTTATCAGTTGTGGGAACCTTCAAAGTTAACTTCTTTTCTTGACCACTGGTAGCCACCTGGTTGCTGAGCTGTATCTAATATGACATCTGTCTGTCCCAGTTTCTTTGTACGCCACTGTCTTTGATCCATGATATATTGGCTGCTGCAGCAAAGGATCATGGGCTGGATGGCTTGAGCATTAGAATTTATTTTCTCAGAGTTCTTGAGGCAAGGTCTGAGATGAAGTGTCGGTGGGGCCTCTCTTCTGAAGCCACTTTCCTTGCCTTGTAGATAACTGTCTTTTCTCTGGTCTTCATGTGTCTTCCCTTCAGATGTGTTTGTGTCTGTTCTCTTTTTACAACCCCAGTTCAGTCCCTGTGACCCATATGGTGTAGAGAACAGATTTCCAAAAGTTGTCATCTGACTTCCACCATCTCTCTGACTTCCACCCCATCTCTCTCTCTCTCTCTCTCTCTCACTCTCTCTCTCTGTCACACACATACACACACACACTAAATAAATAACTTTAAGAATAGAAAAAAATTTCTTTACTTTGCCATCAGCTTCAGCAGAGCCCACACATCCCGTTTGAATGCTTCGTCACCTCCCCACACCAAGAGCCATGTGCACAGCCCTCTATGCAGCCTGCCACATGCCCTGCATCCAGAGCTCTTGGCCTCTGCTCTCTCCTGCTAGACAGAGTAGCAGTGGAAATTTCCCCAGCTTCTCTAAAGGAAAAAAAATGAGTGCAAATTATCAGAAATGTGTGCAAATTGTGAGCACTGGTACATTAGTAGTGACATGGGAAATCCATGGGAGTCAGAGGAAAAGGTATAAATTGCAGGATAATATCCAGGGGAGGCCAGTGTGTTAGTAATGCAGGGAATGTGATGGACTTGAAGGAAGGGTCTGAATTACAAGATAATGAGTGGTAAGGGGAGGTCAGTGCATTAGTAACATGGGGAAGATGACCGTCTGGGAGGAAAAAGTGCAAGCTGTAGGATAATGTAAAGTGGGGGCTTCATCGTCCAAGGCCTCTCCACACACCATAAAGGCTTGCTGTCCCCACAGACACTGGCTGCAACTTTTAGTGTTTTTTATAGTCCCATCTCACATCAGGCCTTTGTCCTCTACAACTGTTAATTAAAGTTCAAACTACTGTTATAGGGAAAAATTATTGTTCTTGCTTAATGGAAATCTGAGGCAGGAAGATTCGCTCAGAACCTCTAACTGCCTGAACTTAGGAGCCACAAGTGTGGGCTAATCAGTACGAATCTGCTGGGGGAACCTTTGTTGCACACAGACAGACACACACTCCTCTGACAGGCTCTGTAAATATGACTGTTGTTTCCTTGTTCAAGAAAGAATTTTAAATAGTCATGCTATTTTTAAAATTAATCCCTTTAAGCATGATATACTAGGGAACTAGGCTTCATGAGCCTCCTTTGTTTGACTGGCTTGTGGGCCAGGCACTGAGTTTGAGTAGGATTTCTTCTCAAAGATGGGTGCGCATATACAGCCTTGGGAGATGAGGGTGGTGCATATAACTAAATGTTATATGCATGTTTTGCATAAAATTAATTTATAAAATTAAATGTTTTAAAAAGGTGAGCCTAATGTGAGATCATGCCAGACCTGCCCTTTACTCCTTTCCGGTCATGCTTCCACCATTATTCTGACCACTGCTGTCAGCAGTGCTCCCTTGCCCAAGTCAATAACCTTTAATAATAAATATAATATATATGAACAATAATACTTATTAATATTATTGCATGTGTATATGCATGGTAGGGTTGGGAGACACTTACCACAGCACCCATGTGAAGGTCAGAGGACAACTTTATGGAGTACTTCTCTCCTGCTTCTAATGGCTTTCAGGGACCAAACCTAAGGTCACCACATTTGCACTGCCAATGCTTCCACACTGAGCCATCTCACTGGCTTAAACCTGTTTTTTTAAAGATAAGTTATGGGGCCCAAGATAATTTGTTATAGTGACAGAAAGGAGACTAATGTGCTGATTATTTAATTCTGGGCTCTCTAGAACTTTCTAGCTAGAAGGCTCCTCTCCTGTGATGGCACCCTTTATATGTTGAGTAACTCATCTGAACCCATCTGCATCACTGCATAGAATTCAAGGCCAACTAGAACCCACACGGATGTCTCAAATGCATGGGGCTCACTGTGTGCAGGAGCACAGCCCTTTGTATCTGACCTAGTGGTCGTGGGTCCTCTACTTCCATGTGTGAGCCTGTGGTATGTGGTATCTTGAGAGGAGACTGAGTTCTCAGGCCCTTCAAGTCCATTTCAATTTTTTCAAAAGGGATGGAATGCTGACAGAAACATTGCTTCCTTGAAGAACAATGAGGAAAGAATGGTCCGTAACAGGGCTTGAGGAAAGTCTACGGAATTAGCAAACATGTTGAGCAAACTAACGTCTTACCAGGCCCACTATGGTCCTGTGTTTGTTCCTTGTGAATGCGGAGGACATGGAGCAGTTGCAGTTTGTCTGTGGACAGTTGCTGGCTTATTCTGGTTCCCTCTCTTCTTCCTGCCCTCCCTCCTTTTTCCTGGCTTCACAGCTGCCCTGTGGTGGGCAGCCTCCTCTCCCTACACTGGGGTGCACTAGGCTACTTCAGGCCTACAGCTTGGATCCCCCAAGCAACCATGGATCGAGACTTGTTGAGCTGAGTCAGCATGAGTCTGCCCTCCGTTTAAGTCGATTATTACAGGTGTTTTGTCAAAGCGATGAAAAACTGGCGCACAGTTCTGTCAGCTGTCTCACCCAGAGAGAAAAGCTCTTCAAAACTCTGCAGAATTTTGAGTTTCCTGTGGGCCCTGAGAATGATTACAGCTTGCTGAGAGCTTAGCCTAAAAGAAAGCCTGTGGGGGCTCTTACCATATTACTACAGGGTGTCTTAGTTAGGCTTCTACTTCTATGAAGAGACACCATGATCACAGCAACTCTTATAAAGGAAAACATTTAGTTGAGGCTGGCTTACAGTTTCAGAGGTTTAGTCCATCATTGCCATGGTGGGAAGCATAGTGACCTGTAGGCAAACATGGTGCTGGAGAAGGAGCCGAGAGTTCTACATCTGTATCCGCAGGCAACAGGAAGAGACTGCCACACTGACCATGCATTGAGCATCTGAGACCTCAAAGTCCATCCCTAGTGACACACCTTATCCAACAAAGTGTCACCTACTTCAACAAGGCCACACCTCCTAATAGTGCCACACCTTATAGGGTTATGGGAGCCATTTTTATTCAGACCACCACAGGGGTGATGGCTTGTTGCTCCACAAGGCTGACCTTGCAAGTAAAGACACTAGGTTCTTTGTAACGTATCCTAGCAGGTTGCTTGTTGTCTTACATGACACTAGCTAAGATGCTAACCGTGCTGTGCCTACTCTTTACAGCAACCCTGTCAGTACAGTACCTCCGCCCCCATGTGTGTTGAAGAAGCAGGAACTCAGAGTGAGGGAATGACTTCATGGTCTCTTAGCAGCCCAAAGACTCAAATTCTGAAACTCATGCTTTTAATCATGCCAGGTCTGGGCCATTTAGCCCTTTAATTCTAGTAATGTCGTGAAGGCTTAAAGAGTTCTCTTCAGCCTTGTGGAAGTCAGGGTACCACACAGTCATGATGAGAAGTTACAGAGTAATAGAGCAGGAGAGAGACTGCTCTGGCAGTCATGTAGATCTTTCTGGTTACCCTTTTAAAGGCTATATTCCATAGTTTTCCTCCCAGCAAAAACAGAATCTCTGGTGTCTGATGGGTCCTCTCCAAGCTGAATTTAACATTCCAAAGTGTGGTGAGGAGGGAAGAGAGCATCAGAGATATTTTAGTGCCGCTGGTCATATGTACATTTCCTTAGCAAACGACTGGAGTGAGATCCAATGTACACATATTTGTTCCTGTGAAGAAGCAGGCAGGGTCTGTCCAGAGTTTTTGGTCTCTGAGAGGTTCATGAAAGGTATGAATGCCACTTTCCTCCTGGTTTATAATTGCTCCCTATGAGGGAAGCCAATTACTGAAGTGAAATGGGCTTCAAAGGCTGGAGATGAAGAGTATTTAGCCCTGACTTACAGGTTGTCTTTACTCGACTACAGAAAAAAATAAACAAATGACTGCTTTAATCTCACTTCCAGAGCACTTAGAACAAGGAAGTACAGTAAAAGGTAACAGGAACCAGCCTCCTCAGGATGCCCCAGACTGGCCGAGGACTCAGTGCTGGGATGAGCTGGTGCCCCCCAGTCCAGTTTGTTCTGGAGAGCGACTTCATTTGCTTTAACTGCATGGACCGTTTTATCTTGATGTGCACTTATAAATGCTATACCACACTTACTATGAGCTGGTTCACATTCTTCCCATTTGGCAGAGACAAAGGAAGTATACTCTCTAATAAAGAATAGGTTGCTTTCCAGATGTTTGGGAGATTGACTCGAAAATCTGAAAGATAACGTCCAACAATCCCATAAATGATATCCTAACTTCCTTCCCAGACTAGCCCAGAAGGCAACTTTAAGCCTCTGTGTGGCTCACTTATAAACTATGGATTCTATTAGTGTTAAAGAGAGAAAGGAGGGAGACACCTTTCTCTGCCTTTCTGGACCAAGACCAGCCTTTTTGGGGTATCATCCTTCCTCAGAGAGGTTCTTCGTATCTTTACAAAGCATCACTACAGTTACTGGCCACTTCCTCCCTTTTCTCCAACCTGTCAAGGCTCTCGTTCCTCTGTGGGGCTAATCTCAATGTTAGGAGGTCAGTAAGAATTCTGACTTAACTGTTTCATAGTAACAATAAATACACAGTTATTCAGTCCTACCAGAGGCATGTGCATTGTTGAAATAAAATGCTAATCATGTGCTCATCAAGTCTAGCAAACATACAGTGAGAATGGAATCAAAGACTAAGGTGAACTGGGCATAGATTTCCTTGATTCCAGCACTAGGGGGCAGAGGCAGGAGGATCACAAGTTTGAAGCCAGCTTTTGGTAGATAGTGAGACCCTATCTCAAAGCAAAACAGGCCAGGCAGGGAAAGTTAGGAGCCAGTCACAGTGCTATTGGCCAAAAGCACTGCCAGTAAGCCTGTTCCCTGGAGAGTCTCCAGCCTGCTCTGCCATTCACCACTTCTTCCTTTGTGCTGTTTATGAACCTGTTTCAGTGTGCCAGCATTGTGCTGGCAGCGGTAGGGGCTCCTGATGCGGGGAGGTCTCTAGGGTGTTGCACTGAGTTCTACATAAGTCAGAGAGGAACAAAGGTAGATGCTGTCTGTTGAAGGCACAGATGCTGGCCTGGAGGAGGCTAAGGCAAGGTACTGAACAGAGGAGAAATCTAAGGATCATTCAGCAATTCAACCCCATAAATGGATGATAAAAGCAAATAGATCTGATTCCCTACCTCACACTTAAGTTCACAGCCCAGGCAGGAAATTGACCTGGAGTGAATAGGGACACTAAAACTAATCATTATAAATGTCTCTACCTGCCAGCCTTGAAAGGCGACAGTATCGTGACTGAGCGAACCAGGGCTGCTGAGGTCAGTGTGCCTTCTCCGAGGGAGCCACACATAGAAGAGACCTGGATAAGGCAGACTTGGAGAAATGATGGGAACAATGAACTGGGCCTAGGGAGGGCTTCTGAAGAAACACCATCATGTGTGTGACCCTGGGGAGAAAACCATCCATCCTGTGCCTTCAGGGGATTGCTACCAAGGGTTGGGGAGGAGACATTTTACAGGAGGGAGACCTAGAGAAGATAGAGACAGCTGACCTGCAGGCCTCATTGGCCACCACAAGGATTTTAGCTCCAAAGTGTGGGATTTGACCCAAAGAATCTTAAACCAGTGGATAGGGGGCGGGGAGACAGAGAGTCAGAGAGGTTAACTGTGTGGCCCTGACCATTGGAGTAACTGAGTTTGAGAGCTGAACTCTCTTAGTGAGGGTGATTAAGATCTGAAGGAGACTAGAAAGGCAGATATCCCACAGT
This sequence comes from Lophiomys imhausi, assembly GCA_907164525.1. NCBI lineage: Eukaryota > Metazoa > Chordata > Mammalia > Rodentia > Muridae > Lophiomys > Lophiomys imhausi. Next base: position 5,414,026 of record CAJQZJ010001511.1, on the reverse strand, counting down.
GCTATTTAGGGTTTGCCCTGTTTCAGATATGGTCCTGATTATCACTGACACCATGAGTGAACTTTTACAATTGAAAACTCCATCTCTTTTAAATCTCATGTCCTAACAACCTGCCAAGACTCTAGCCTGGGTAACATTTTGAAGAACCTTCCTTTTCAAATTAGATATCCTTTCCCTTTCCCCATGCCTCTAGGCCCTATCAGACTACTAGATGGTTCATCTGTCATTCTCTAACAACACCTGATTTCAGGAAAGACTCTGTTCAATGTAACCTACATGAGTGTGATACAATTGAGCCAACCTGTCACCTTCTTGAATATAACATGTGGCCAGTTTAACTTTATTTGCCTTAAGTGAAGAAAAGAGTTCATTGGCTCTGTGTGCAGAAGCATCTGGTGGTGGAACTAGCTTTGTCTGTAATTCTGCTGGGCTTCTTTCTTTCCTTGGCCTCACTGTGTGTCAACTGTGACCTTGAGCTAACTCTCCTGAGGCTGTCATGGTGCCTGCAGCAGCTCCAGGCCTCCACTTGAAATCACACCAACCCTGGTTAACAGTGTTGCTCCTGTTGGAAGCCAGAAATTCTGGATTCTCTCTAATGTGAGACACCCCTAAATCAGTGCTTAGGGCCAGAGCTGCCTGATAATCCGAGCAGTGGTCCCAGATAAAGGCATGTGGCATCTTTGCTGAGTGGCAGAACACAACTCTGGAGCTTTGGGTGCCATCTACCTCCAGAATCACAGAAATCTTGGAGGCAAGAACATAGAGAAAGACCCCCTGGTTCTAAGGATGCCCCAAACACTGCTGGCAGCGGCAAACTTCAGAGTTTCAGTTATGTGAGTGCTTGTATAATGTTAAAGAATATGGGTATCAGGTACAGACTTGTGCTCCAGCCCATTTGGGAGGCTGGGGTAATAAGATCCAAAGCTTAAGGTTAGCCTTGCCTGTTGAGTGGGTTCAAGGTCAGGCAGGATAATTTGGTGACACACCTGTCTAAAAGTAAAAAGAAGGCTGAGCATATAACTCAGTGGTGGAGTACTAGGTTAGTATGAGTAAGGCATTAAATTCACTACCTGGGACCAGGCAGGGAGGAAACAGATAGGAACGGAGTTGTTCTAGGATGAATAGTAGGTCCATTCAAGAGTCTCCAAAATGTGGTCCCCACTGTCAGTCTTGTCCTTGACATTCTTAGTTGTTTTCTCTTGACAGTCTCCTGTGTCATGGGGAGGGCTTTTGAAGCTGAAAGTTGAGGACACTTAAGAATGGCTAAGTGGGAGTAGGGCAATGACAGAAATGCTCTACACATTATTTGGAACTAGCCACTGAAAAATTAAACTGTTGGCTGTCGTATGTATTGAGTAATCTTTGAAACTAGAGTTTAGCAGAAGAGGGCAAACATGCAGTGGGTTTTAGTTAAGGAAAGGTTTGGCAGTCTTGTTTTTTATATCTTACTTCGGTCTAAAGAAGTTTAAAATTCATGAAAAATGATTTTAAAAATTTGTTAAATAGTAATAGTTGCATTTCTTAATGTTTACTTGTCCAACACAAGTCTCTCTCTATAGGCAGCTTCAGAAATATTTCCAAAGTAGATACGGCATTTCCCATTTAGAAATTTTTACTCTAGGTCCTTTCTTTCAGCCAGCCATATTCATTAACATTCACAGAAATAATAGCAGAAGTGGGAACATGCACACCCTCACTCACAAACACCTATCATGTGCAGGGGGTTTTCTGGTGGCTGGGGCAGAAGAACAGAAGGCACACTTCTGTCCCTCAGGGAGTGGGAAATTATCTGAAAGGAAGGAAAGGCAGAGAAGTGGAAACCAGTCACAGGCTGTTCACTGCCTCCTACCAGAAGGTGAGGTTACTGTGAGGAGCACGGAGGGGTGGGGGTGCCTACTGGAGCACTTTATTTCACGTTGAAATGTTGCGTGTTCTTTTGCATGAAAGAAATTCAAGAATAAGCCCGAGGAAGGCCTACTGAGAATGCGGGAGTTTCCAGAGTTGGCAAGGAAGAGTGTATCCTCAGTGCCAGAGCAAGTGTGCTTGTGGCTTTTTGTTTTGTTTTATAATTTTAAACATGGTCTCATGTGGACGAGGCTGGTCACTCTATTGCTGAGGATGACCTTGAACTCTTGATCCTCTGTGTCCACCTCCGAAGTGCTGAGATTATAGGTATGAGCCACCATGCTCTGCTCTGTTTGCTTTTTGGTTACATCATAGTCTGTTTTCTCTAAACTTATTGTTAGAGTGGGTTGCTTAATTCTAAGATTTCCCTTATTGTATAGCATGTCCTGTAGGAAATTGACCAGTGTTGAAGAAAGTATCAGCAAAGGCAAATTACAGGATAAAGGCATCAACTTTTTATTTATTTCCTTTTTTTTTTCCAAGACAGGGTTTTCTCTGTGTACCTCTGGCTGTCTGGGAATCACTTTGTAGACCAGGCTGACCTCAGACTCAGAGATCCACCTGTCTCTGCCTCCCATGTGCTAGGATTAAAGGCGTGTGCCACCACAGCCTAGATATATTTCTTTGGAAGTAAATGTTGGGACAATCTCTTTTACAGGTGCCAGGCATTCTCCCTCTACAGCACTGTCACTACTGTCTCTTGGCTTGACATACCGAGACATAGCATTTGGAAACAGAACCTGATTGTGATTTGAGTCAGCAGGTTTCTTAGCTGGCTTTCCTACCCCTTCAATACATTTAGGATTAAGCCTACAATTTTCTATTTTGTGCTATTTTCATTATTTTCTTCCCTTGACTCTTCATTTTTCCCTCAAGGCTGTGAACTTCTTCTGGATAAGGGTCACTTAATCTCTGGATTTTTAGACATATGGAGAAGGTTCAATAAATGCTCTCAAGGGATGAATGAAATTGTCACACTTCAAAAGAAAGCCACAAAGCAGAGGAAATTAGATACAAGCACATGTGGGCGGGGTTAATTTTTGGATGTGGGATTGGACAGTCTCTCAGACAGCAACTCCCTGCTGGTTTTACCTACCCATCTACCCTTGATGCAGAGAAGAAAGATTTATAATCCTAGAAAAGTGCTCTCAAACAGTGGCTGCTGTGTAAGGCAGGTGGGCTGTCTGTGACACCCTGACATGTTCCCATGAAGCAGAGGCTCAGACCCTAAAAGATTCGTGCTTTCTTTTTCTGTGTAATTAAGTTCTTCCCAGAACTCCTTTCATATTGTAGATTCCACAAGTGTATTTCCACAAGTCCACACAACCACAATTTGATCATGATTACCAGCTTTTCAAAGCCTCCCTCATTTCCCAGCAGGCAGCTTCCTGTCAGGATTCATTTCCCATTTAGAAAATATCTCTCTGACCCACAGTTTTCTGGACACAATTCATCCTTCACATATTTGTGCCGTCTCATTGTCATCAATCCTTAGCTCCTTAGATGCCAAAAAAAAAAAAAACTGTTTATATTCATTCATAAGATCTATCCAAACCACTGAAGGACAGAAAACTAACAAGAATGTTTAAGCGATTTCATCTTGCGATCTTTCTAATTTAAGGAAAAATGCTTTTAGTATCCGTTTCTGTTATTACTATTTGAGAAATCAAAGTAATAACTATTTCAGTTAAAATGAGAAGTGTGTTCCATTTTCCCTGCACCCACTATATAGTTAAAATTAAACTTGGGCTGAGCAGCAGGATAATTCAGTTCTATTTGGCAAACATCCATGGAGAGCCTCCTGCCAGTCCTCCATCACAATGGCCTTTGTGAGGAATAGTGTCATCTAACAGGACCTTAAGATGTCACTGTGCAAGGGAACAGGCTGGGAAGGCAACAGCCAAGAGAAAATCCATGTTGATCTTGGGGTGTTAGCTTAGCTTGTAAAATGTCGTTTGTGAGAAGGAAGTCACTGGGGTTAGACTCAGTAGGGTGTATACTGATTCTTGGTCAAGGAAACCAGGAAGGTTTCCATTGGGTTCCAGGCTGCAGATCTGGCAGGGAATGAAGAGACTGGTCCATGAAGAAGTCTTGTTGCTAGGGTAAAGGATATGAGCATGTGACAGGAAGGTCAAATCTTAGACTTGTTAACACAGAAGAGCCAGAAGTCCTCTGTAGTTGATTGAATATTGGAAATCAGTGTGATGAGAACTGTCAAGGTCATTTCCAACAATGCTGTCCTAGGCTAGCCAGAGAGTCAGGGTGCCTTGTTAGTATAAACAGGTGGTCAGAAAGAGAAGGGTTCCAGGCAGAGCTTGTTGATGTCAGTATGAAGAGGGAGGCAGACAAAGGATGATCATAAGAGGGCCAGGAATCTCCAGATTCATGGACATAACAAAGATGGTGTTTTGGGATGTCAAAGAGAACAGAATTCAAGAAATAGATGTCTGAATTTAGTGATGTATAAGTATAAGAGAAGGATGAAATTGACCTTTGAAGAATTTCAGGGTAGTGGGAGCCATGCCAGATGGGAGACTCTGGAAAGGGATAATGTGGTATTGTAGGACTGTAGCCCACAATCTCCAGTTGCCTCCTTAAGCACCATTGGAGAAAGTTCACTCCTAGATTGACTAGCATTATGTAACAAAATCCCAGTGTATTATTAATACCTGTAGGTTTAAAACGTATTTATTTCTACATTGCAGCTCCAAAACATTATTTTTACAAGCCATTTGGAAATAATATTTTGATGTTCTCTGATTTCACTCTTTCAGGATTTCACTTATCCCTCTCTGGGATTTATTTCTAGGTCATTGATTCAGATTCCAAAGCTGGTGTTTTTCTGCAAGCTTATTTTATGCCTACTAGAGTATAAAGTCAAACATTTTCCCGCAGTAGCAAGTGAAATAGCTTCAAAGCCATTGTTCATTTTTCACATCCACCTTATCTCGGTTGATTATATCTTTTCAAAAAGCCCCAGATTGATAGTGTCTGAGTAGTAGCCTGTACTAACAACATTGCTTTTTAGAGTTGATTGAGAAATATGTTCTGGGCTTGTCCTCCTTCTTGGAGACATCTTTTAATCCTAAGAGGAGCCATCCAAGGGAGAAAAAGAAAAGCACATTGGAACAAGATTCTCAGGACCTCCGTTCTCTTCCTTTCTTTAATGCATGACCTTGGAGGAGGTCACCCTGAGTATGTGAGCTGAGAAGATTGTATTAGGGGTCAACTGGATCTCTCTCAAATGCACCCAAAAGCTCAGACTCCTCAACTCCCCCGCTTTGTTCTCTTGTTTACTAATAAAGCTTGTCACATCATGAGGCTCCAGAGTTAGAGCTACTATTGGGTGTCCTTCACATGCACCTGTCACTGTTCCCTAGAGAAGCTGTAGTAACTATGCCAGGGACAGAACAGCCGCCCTCTTCATTCAGCTGACTGTTTCATCCTTCTAACCTCATTACCTAATTTTGGACATGGAGTGGTATAGCACCCAGTTCTTCCTTGCAGGTCAGCTAAATATTCAGAGAGAGAGTTCTCACTTACAGGCTATATTGTATTATTGTCTACCTTGATAGCTCTTCATGCCAACTAAGTGTCAGACTCAGTTAGTTTTCTAACTTGGAGATCCAAGTCCCACCCTGCCTCTCTTGGTATTTGAGATTCTAGAAAAGGTCCTTCCATAAAATAAAATATATTTATTTTAAATATATCCACAGGCTATGCTTATGTGAGAAGCTCTGGCTACCCTCTAAACAACCCCAAATGCAGTTTCTGTCATCGTATTCTTAGGCTCTAGGCCATTTCTGGCAGAAATTAGATGTACTTGAAGTGTTTATAAATAAATGAATATAACTTTTGAGCAAAGCAATAAATAATAAATGAGAATAAAATGCCCTTCTATTTGCCGATACAACACCTCAGACTTTAAAAGACAAATCCATATTACCCATATAAATTTGTACTTAAATAAATTAAATAAAGCATGTAAATGCCCAGACCACTAGATCTGGTAAAACTTAAAACTCATTGTTGCTTAATAATTGTTGTTGGCACTGCTTTCCTATGCTACCTAATTGTTACAATTTTTTGGCTGTCATTTGCTTTGTTATTTTCACCTTGCCATTGGCCATATTTTAAAATGCTTCTTTGGAAGTCATAAGTTACCACTTTTTCACTCTAATATCTTATACTGGAGGTGGGGGAGACAAAGTGGCAGAATAATGTAGACTGATGATTAACTCCATGTTGTCTCCCGCCCACACTCTGTATGTTTGTATTCTTTTGCTGTTGAGTACAAAATTAAGAGAATTTTTTAATTGAGAAAATTATGCTCCCCAGAATACAAAAAACCTTAGCATTGACATCATATTGGCCTGCCTCTTTTCTATTGATAAATAACAAGGCTCCCTGACACTTACCTAATGAAAACAATAAACTTTTAATATCTCTCTAGTATCTGGGAGAATGGGCTCTGAGAGTGGCTGAGGTGGGTTGTCCTTGTTCATGTGAGGCTGCACTTTGAGACACTAGCCATTTGAGGGACTCCCTAGGCTGGGACACTGGCTTCCACAGTAGCTGCTTCAGGTGAGCCAAGTTGGTGGGTGTTTGTTTACCATGTGATCTCCTCATTGGGTTGCTTGAATGTCTTCAAGACATGGTGGTAACTTCCGAAAAGCAGGTGATCCAGGAGAGGAAGCAGCTGGGAAGAAGCCCCAATTCCTATTTGAGAGAGGGTGATTAGACTTCATTAAAAGGAGTTCACAGAGGTAGAACTGCCATCTGCTCTATGTCACACCCCTCTCCCCACCTTAGCTGTTTGGGCTATGGTGGAGCCTGAATGTATTTGCGCTCTGAGTCGCTGCCTTAGTTTCTTTCCATGAATAGAAGTCAGATGTCCAAGTTCCTGGTTTTCACTTTGTTGCTTCTTGTACAGTGTTGATAGATAGATAGATAGATAGATAGATAGATAGATAGATAGATAGAT
>CAJQZJ010001511.1:5340975-5394162 GCA_907164525.1 Lophiomys imhausi | reverse complement strand
GGCGGCTCTCTGCTTCCTTTTCCTATATGCACACAGGCGGCTCTCTGATTCCTTTTCCTATATGCACACAGGCATCTCTTCACTTCAGCAGAAACATCTGACTGATGGGACCCATTTGAGTCCACTGAGTAGCTCAAGTCTTGGCTATGTTGGGGTCACACTGGCAGGATCTATAGAGCCGGCAGAGTAGAGGCCAAGGATGCAACCTTGGATGGTACTGATATTTAAAAATTTAAAAGATAAGGTGAAGGTTTAGAAGAGGTAGGAATAATCACAAGAGAATCAGAAAAGGTAAGAATTGTAAAAGACTCCTTGAATTTGACAGTGTGAAAAACATTGATAGTATTAACAAAAACACTTGGGATAAAATAATGGAGACAGAGGCCAGATTGATTGAGCTAAGGAGAACTGATGATAAGAAAGAATCAACTGGTGTGAGCTGTTATATGGAAGAACAGAAGTAGCTTGAAATCTGGAGAGATATTTAAGAATGCATACACACACACACACACACACACACACACACACACACACACACACACATGTATTGAGACAAGATAGTCAAAGTTAAAGGTACAGGAATGATTGGAGGAACCAAGGCCTTAAGGTGACAGGAGGGATGTTATTAAAGGCTGGTAGAAATATAGTTAGCTGGCTCTCAGGTTTGGTTTCCCATAGACTGAATGTGATAGATCAGGAGGCAGAGACCTGAAGATAATTATTGCAGAACTGAGGTTGTAGACTTTCCCTCTCCTAAGCTCACTCTATAGAGTGTAACCCCAACACACCCAAGACTTTAACTACTCAGCAACACTGCTTAGCAGGACTAAAGGCATGGTACTGTCGCTGTAGGCTAGGTAGGAGATAGGTAAAATCAGGAGGCCATTCAGGGACTGGGAGGATGCAGGGTGGGCAGGGTGCTGAGGATCTCAAGGATGTTGAAAGAAGTGATGAATTAGTGCACGGAGTTGTGGGAGTAAGGGGTTGCCATTAGTAGCTCCAGAGTCTCCACATTAAATAGTTCATACGAGAATCCTGGGTGCTCAGCAAAAGCCATGGTGCAGCTACTGAAGGTTTGTTTTTGAAGCAGATTAAAAGTGAAGCTTGTCATCATTGGGGCCATCAAGGGATTCAAAGCATAGAACTGGGGCTGAGACCTCACACAGACATCCTTTTCAGTTTGCATCTAATAAGACTGGATTTTTTTTATAAGAGTTGGTTAATAATTTATGTCTGAAGAGTTCTCTGCCAATTACTGCAGAAACATTCTTGCTTACTGACGTGTGTTTGTTTGCTTGCTTCTTTTGTGTGTGTGTAGCCAGAAGTCAACCTTGGGTACATTCCACAGGCGCTGTCCACCTTGCTTTTTGAGTCAGGGCCTCTCATTGTTCTGGAGCTCACTAATTAGGCTAGGCTGGCTAGCCTAGTGAGCCCCAGGGATATGCCTGTCTCTGCCTCCTCATCATGGATATTACAAACTCGTGCCATGGTACCTGGCTTTCATAATCCTTAGTTAGTACCTCAGATAGCTAATAATCTTTAATTGTTTTTCTTTTGAGACAGGTCTCACTATATATCTCTGGTTGGGCTAGAACTTGCTATGTAGACCAAATTGTCCCAGAACTGATAGATCTGCTGCCTCTGGCTCTTGAATGCTGAGGTTAAAGGCCTGAGTCACCTTTCTGCCCTGATGACACCTTTGACTTTCCCTTATGAAGTTAAATTCCCCTTTGCTTCCTGGGATTGGTAGAGGAAACATATAAAAATGTTCATTTCTTCTCCTTCCGAGAGATGGACAGCTTACATGTAGAGAATTATGTTAGTAATAGTAACTGTCATTTGTTAAGACTTACTACATGCCAGCCCCTGTACTAAGCACTTTGTTATCCTTTCTAACATTGGAATCACTCCCTGAGATCAGTTTCCTTCCTGTCTCTATTTCACAGATGAGAACTCTGCAGATTTGAGAGGTCGGGTCCCTCAGCCTTTAAGTGATGGACCCAGTGTTGAAATCTGTGCAGCATGCCTCCAGCACACAGGGTCCTAACTGGGAAAAACTTCCTCACATCAGAGGCCAGTGTGTTCGTGTTAGTTAGTGAAGGAGTGACTTCTCTCCTGATCCTTTGCCCAGAGACTTAACACTGGAACTGGCACCCATCTTCCCATTGCTCATCATCAGCCTGCACCTCCCCTACAGTCCAAGTGACCCCTGTGCATGCTGTCACTCCACACAGCACTGCTCTCCCTAGACAGTGTCCTTCACCACTATGGCATGAGACATCTTCCCAAAGCTAAATACTGCACTGTTCTTAAAACAGAGCTGAGGAAGGCACACTGGGCATCTCATTCTGTCACTGGCCCTTGGAACTTTTTTTGGGGGGGAGGGGTCATTCACACATAGCCCTGTGCTAGAGCTTTCAGGCTCTGTGCAAGGGAGTCATGCTGATGTGCAAATCTTAATTCTAGAGGTCCAGAAAAGTAATGTAGGATTACTGTGTGAAAGGGAAAAGACATTTCTTTTGAATGATAAAAATAAGTTACCTAGTAAAGAACTTGAAAATCATGTTACTTTGGTTCTAAATTAACTTATTTGGTGAAAGCTATTTTCAGAAATTGATACTTTTCACTTTTGTTGTGCCTGTCTGGCTCCACCTTCCGTAGTTAAACAGCAGCATGTTAACTGAGGTCTCTTTCCTGGGTGACCTGCTGCATATACAGAAGGTGCTCATGAAAGAGAAACAGATGTGCAGAGATTTAGCAAATGCAGCTGGGAATTTCTTTCCATGTATGGGACCAGATGAAACCTGGTTTTTTAGCTTTCTCTGCAAGAGTGAAAGACTGTTGCAACCTTTCTTGCAAGATTATGACAACAAAACATTTGTGCTTTACATCGTGTGTTATATACTCCTGAACAGATCAGTTTGTATTAAGTCCCTAACCTGGCCCTCCTCCTTCCTGCCTCCTCCCACCACCCACAGGATGCAAGATGCTGATAGGAAGCTCACCTAGCAAGTTACCTTGCAGTGGCCCATCAAAATGTTGGGAAAGGTTTACCTTACTCTTGAGAGAAAGGGGACTTGGGGCCAGAGGGCTGATAGCCAATGACAGGTCACAAAAGTAATATAAATATAAATGAGTTCCAGGAAGTTGTTTTCCAACCACATTTTTGTTAAGACCCAGGCAGTAACACCCAGGTTGTGCCCAAACTAAGTGTTGGGTGGAGGGTGGGAGGGGCTGAATGCAGAGGGGAATAGAGCCTGGGTTTCAGTCTGGAAGGCTTGTGTCCCAGGCAATGTTAGCACAGACACCCAAGCTCAGTTGTAATGGCGTTATATCCATTCCTCTCCCTAGAACTTCTCTCCATGTGATCTCCGGCAGCCCCAAGGGGGTCTGTGAAGCTGTCTTCCCACTCTAGGGCACTGTCTGTCTTGCTCCCCTCTGTTGACATTTGGACTAATGGTACAAAACCAGTAGTGGGTATAGGAATTCAAGAGGTAGCAGCAATCTGTAGTAGTGATCATCACATCTCCCATCACTTTACTGGGGGTTTGTTTCACATAAAAATAAGCTGATGAAGCAACACAAATTAAATTCATTAAATCTCAGTCCTCAGTGCACATCTTTCCTATATTCTGGGACATTTCCATAGGCCATTTCCGTCATATACAAAACCTGATCTACATGAGATCTGTACTGGCCACTATTTTAATGGAGCATTGTTTTTATTTGAAAGAATGACTGACAGACAAACTACTGTTATTCTGACTGTGGTATTTGGTCGGCATTTTCTCAAAAATGATTGAAGTGAACCTGTCATTTCAACAAAAACAGCTGGTGGTGTTTGTTCCCAATGATGGAATTTGAGCCTTCAAGTGAAAATGAGAATTTGAAAACTTTGTGCATACCCTTGAGAGTTTGACAGTTTCTCAATAGACTTTTGTGATGAGTTCAGTGCTGCTATTAACAGATACGATTTTTATATTGTATAATGGAATGTGTTAACATTTCCAAGAGCTGTATGTCAGTGAATTAATATTTTTGGTGACCAATGTAGCACAGTGAAGTGAAGGAACCATCGAGAGCCTTAGACAGACACACCAGTGTGTTCTACTGCAATAAAACATGCAAACTTAATTGATACTGATCCAAACTCTACATCGTAACTGGCTTTTAAAAAAGTACCACTTACTGAGCCAGCGTCTTATAAACCTGCGTGTGTGTGTGTGTGTGTGTGTGTGTGTGTGTGTGTGTGATGTATGCACATGTCTGTGTGCATATGCATGGATGCCAGAGACAGATGTCGAGTGTACTACTCTATCCCTGTCCACCTTATTCCTTTGAGACAGAGTCTTTCAGTGAGCATGGAGTAAACCCCAGTAGTTCACTTGTCCCCACACACTCCCTCTTCCACTGATATGACAGGTGTGCTTGGCCATTCTCATCTCTTTACATGGGTGCCAGGGATCTTCAGTTCCTCTCTGTTTGCATGGCAGGCACATTACCAACTTAGCCACCTGCCCATTCCTAGTGTACAGTATTTTAGAAGGAGTTTCTCTGATCAGCTGACATGACTATTGCAATGTCCCTCTCTTTTTCACCTCTATAACAGTGAAAATTTTTCTTTATGTCCCAAACCATATCTCCTCAAAGGGAGCTGTGCAAGTCAAACTATAACTTATTATGTAACATATTTTAAAGACTTGTGAAAAATATAAAATCATGATAAGTTTTTCACTGTTGTTTTGTTGTTGAAATTAGTTTTCATAAAAGTATGCTAACATGTAGTAGATTTACTCTTATTTTAAGATGAATTAATTTTTAAGCATTTTCCCAGTTTTAGTGATCATTTCTAGCATGGTATTAATAGGTATGGCCTATATTAACAGAAGCTTATTAGGTTCTCAATTTTTAAGAGTGGAAAGGAATCCCAAAGGCACAGTCTGAGAACCACAGCTCTAGAGAGTCCCAGGGTGCCCAGGCCAGTGCATAGAGTGGAGTATTGATCAGTTGTGGGCCTGGACCATGGAACCAGTGGTTACTTAAAATTAAACAGGGGCAGGAAAGATAGCTCAACGCCCTTGCTGCTCTTCCCAACAGCTGATATCAGTGTCCAGCACTCAATGTAGTCTGACTTACAAACACCTGTAAGCTCTAGCTCCAGGGGATCTGACACCCCTTTCTGGCCTCCAGGGGCAACAGCACACTTGTAGCACACACAAATAAAAATAAAAACAAATCCTTTTTTTTTTTTTTTTATTGAGCAGTTAGCTTCCACAGAATGTGAGAGCCACTGGGACAAAAGCATAGGTGCTTGTAGGGCACCTGGCCCAATAGAGCGGAGGTTTCCATGCAGAACTGGTGGCTCTGTTGATTCTTGAAGAATGAATAAGAGTTAATCCAGGGAGAAAACAGAGAATTATGACTCTGGGTATATGGAAAAAAGGATGTGCCTAATGTTCATGTAAGCCATCTTCTCCAGACACATCTTCATTGCAGTAGTAAGAGAATGGGGGTGTAGCAGGAGTACAGGGTGAAGTGGGAATGGTGTGACATGAGCCTAGACTAGGTGACAGAGCAAAATCATGCAGGCCCTCGTGAGTTCAGGAGTCAGAACCTCCTGCTTGAGGGTGGGGGGTTTTAAGGCAAGAGATGACATTTGCTTGCATTTTAGATACATCTCTATAGTTGCAAAGTATGGGAGACACATTAGAATTCATTACAACAAACTGATACAGAGAATGGAACTTAGACTAGGGTGTGGCTAAAGAATTAGAGAGATGTGGGTTGATTCAAAAGATATTTGTGTAGAGAGATGTGTAGACTCATGTCTTAACATTGAGTGTGTTTTAAAGAGAGGAGAGGCATCAGGGTTGAACCTGGATTCCAGGTTACCAGCAATGATGTTATGTTCACTGACAGACAGAGCCAAGAAGGTGCAGGATTGGAGAACAGAAGAAGGAATTCCACTTTGTCTCTTCCTATAGGCTGCCTAGGAAGACCTTCTCACTGATTATTTATATATGTGGCTCTGAAGTTAAGCAGCGACACCTGAATTGGAGCCACAGAGTTGAGAGTCCTGGACATATAAATCATAAATGAAGCCTCTGTCCTAATATGCTCTTAGAATAAGGATCTGAAAAAGAAGAGCCAACTGCCTGGCAAGGAAGTCATGGCAGTTGCAGCATTTAAGGAATAAACAAAGAAGTGATGCAGTGCACACAGATTTAAGAGAACCCAGAGACCATGTGGTCATTGAGGCAGAGATAATAGTGTCCAGAAGGAAGGAAGGGAAGAGATCGGTGGCGATGGGAGCTGTCAAGTCAATACAATGAGGATTCAAAAGGAGGCAACTGTTGAATCATTAATTGTTTCCACATAGTGGAGGGGAGTGATCACCTTGAGCGGTTTAAAGAGTGAAGCTGGGAGAGAGAAAAAATGGCTGGAGGGAAACAAGGAAATATAAAGATGTTGGTTTGAGAACACTATAATTTTATAGAAAGGAACCAGTGGAAAGCAGTGTGTGTGTGTGTGTGTGTGTGTGTGTGTGTGTGTGTGTGAAAGAGAGAGAGAGAGAGAGAGAGAGACAGGAAGACAGAGACAGAGAGCAGACATACACAGAGACAGACAGATAGCCAGGTGCGCTGGTGCACACCTTTAATCCCAGCACTGGGGAGCCAGAGGCAGGTAGATCTCTGTGAGTTCAAAGCCAGCCTGGTCTACAAAGTGAGTCCAGGGCAGCCAGGGATACACAGAGAAACCCTGTCTCAAAAAAAAAAAAGTAGCAGACAGACAGAGATAGCAGACACAGACAGACAAACAGACAGAGAATGAGATCCATAGGATGTTATTACAGAAAAGCTAGATAAGAAGGAATTTGAGGGACAGGTGGAAAGAAGCCATTTCTTCAGCCAAGTTCCAGTCAAGCAAGAGGTGACAAGCGCTTCAGCAGGGGTTAAGGTTAGGCTATAGTGTGGTTAGAAAAGAAAGAACTTAGGGGAAGAGACTACAAGCTGTTAAATGGTCTTGTTAAATGGGTTTTGGAGGTTAGACCCAGGAACTTCCTTCTTTTTCTTTTCTGTATCCTTCTTTCTCTCCTATGTAGGAGTGCACAGACTTGAGAAAAATGGGACATAGCCATAGTATGGGAAGGACCAAGAAGAAGGGACAGATTATTGAATATGCCCTTATACCTTTGTATACTGATACAAAATTAGTATTATATTTGGCTAAAGTGGTATTGACCATTGTATATTGTGCAAAATTAAGATTGTATTGGACTACATCGGTATTGATCTTTGTATATTGATACAAAATTAAGATTATAGTTGGCCACAGTGGTATTGACCCTTGTATATTGACGTAATATTAAGATTGTATTGGGCTACATAGGCATTGATCTTTGTATATTGATACAAAATTAAGAGTATATTTGGCCACATTGGAATTGATCTTTGTATATTGATACAAAATTAAAGGTAATGCTTCTTAAAGGTATTGTACCTAGTGATACTTAAAAATGAAATGTGAAGCTCTGTTCTCTTGATACCAACCATCTTAAACCATTTAGGATAGTTAAGAAATACAAACTCCTAGTCATGAAAGCGTGTCATTTTGTTAGCTACTATGACAGTCTATCACAGATATTCTCTAAGCTACTCAGAAATCAAGTTGTTAAGAGACAAGCAACATTTGCTTATCTAAATACAAGAGATAGATAGGGCATCTTCAAAAACCCCAAAAGATCTGCAGAATATGGCATTCAAAGATGTTTTCTTAAATTAAGATTTTTTTTGATATCGAGACATATCAGCTCCTGACAGCACCCTCTATTCTATTCCAAGTAGAAGATGAGCATCAAAGAATCTCCAGAGTGAGATGGTTGAATTAGTGGCAAGCCTATCTCTTGGCATGAAAAAAAAAAAACCCTTGCTTCAACTGCAGACAGACTGCTGTCCAAAAAGGACAAAACTTGGTAGCAGGGAAGTTGACAGCCTAGCTCTGCCAAGACAGGGTAGGTAAGTCCTTCATAATTCCTGCTCTACAATAAATGTCTGTCAGAGAAACAGGACCAAAAGGCTGAAGATTGATGCTGTAACGTATGGAGAGAAAACAGGAACTGTCCAGGCAGCCACTGGTATGTCATTTCTTAGTTTTGGATGATGCAGGCCCTGCACTTCCTACATAATCAGATATATTTGTCCCTCTCAGGTCTCTGAGGTGGTTGAAGAATAGATAGCTAGAGTCTCATAGTTAAATTTTGAGTTGTTTAGGAATCAAGAGGGTGTTCTGCATCTAAGAAGATGTTTTTAAAATTGTGATGCAAGTTAGTATGAATGTTGAGTCAGATATAGAACTTTAAACTCATGGAGATGGTTAGATGGTAGAATGTTAAAGTCAGGGGCCAAATATGTATGAACTGGACATTGGGAATGTATGCTGGGCCATTTAACTCTCATAAATGTGGCGTATTTATTTCTGTTGTTTTGTATAGTATTTACTGTTATAAGAGAAGGAACCATTTGTTGGACTGAAAGGGGGAGCTGTTGGGGGGAAGAGGGTGGAAGGATGGGACAGGAAGGGGGAGTAGGGAAGGGATTGTGACTGAGATGTAACTTGAAGAAATGAAAAAATAAAGTATTAAAAAAAAAAGAAAGAAAGAAAAGAAAGCACCTGGCTGGCAAGATGGTTCAGCCAGTAAAAAAATTCTTGCCATGCAAGCCTGATGGTCTAAGTTTCATCCTGGGAGCCCACACCCAAAAAGTTGTCCTTTGACCTGTGGTTCACCAGAGGTACCAAACATGGCAGTGTACAAGGAGACACTGGTAGTATAAGGAACCGTATCTCTAGATATTGATGATATAATGATAGCCACATAATCTCTTTACAAAATTATGCATTTTCATCATCAACTGAAATTTATCCTCAATAACAGTAATTCTTTTTTTTTTCAGCAAAAACATCATTTTATGGCCAGTGTAAATTATCCTTCCATGTTTCTATTGTTTGTTTTTCTGTTCACCAGGTTAAGTCTTCTGTTACACCACCACCATTAAGTTCTCCATGTAGAAATATCTATTCATTACGAACACATTTATTGCTTCATTGACTTGCCTGTTTAAAATGCAGAGAACCACAAATTAAATGTAATGCTTTTCCATTTTTAAAAAGGGGGGATGAATGGATGCTATTTTCTTGAATATTTGTCTCACGTAACTGACAGTCCACACAGGCTAGCAGATGTGGGTCTCTCTGCTTGTTTGGTACTTGTTCCTCAGCAGTCATTATTGGAAGGGATGTGTCCTGAGACTCAACATACCATGTTCTACGTCAGAGGAAACATGGCAGACACAATGGAGTCAGTTGCTTTGGGGAAGCAGATAACTGTCCTCCAAAATCTATTACTGTGAGGGTAAAGTAAATTAAAACGGTTATAAAACAAGTTCATGTAAAGTTCTCAAATAGCTTTGAATACAAGGTTAACCCACTAGGTATTTCTGCATTTGAATTTATAGCCTTTGGTAAATATTCACGGTATCTAAGACTTTTACATTTGTTTCAGACACATACTTTAATATATCAGTATTTCCCCAGATATCTAACTCTGGTCGGTTTTAATATTTCTGTTATGAATACATATAAGTGTAGACCATAGTACATACAAGGGTACTAACTACTAAAGGAGAAGCCCACAGGTGGTGGATCATGGATCTGATCTAGCAGTAGTCAGACCGACTTTGCCTTTTGAGGCCTTGTGAGCTACCTCACATGGCTTCCCCTCAGTATCTCTTAGCTCTTGTCTTTACTCTTCCCATTGTAATATCAAAGAGAACTCTGTTCCATTTTTAATACAACATATTTATTAATTTTCAAGAATGTCATGTATGCATACAGTATATTTTGATCATATTTATCCCTTACTTCTCCCTCTAACGCCACAGATCTACCTTGTATTCTTCTTAATATATATGATGGATTCTCCTAGAAGCTTTGAGGCTTTATTCTCAATGCAACAAATCCCATCAGGCTCATAGCCCTATTGGCTCTGTTTTTAAAAAGAAAAAACAAACAAAACACCAGAAGTTCTTACATTCTTTCTAGTTATCTGTTCCTTATTCCACTTTAGTGGATAACCACTGTTCTTTCAGGCCCTCTGAGGACATCCCTAGAATCCCTGTTCTATGTTAAAGAAACTCTTCTACATCTAGACCTGATGGTAAAACATTGCACCAGCCTTCTTGCTTCAGTTGAAATTCAGTGTGTCCCTGAGAGATTTTTCCAGTTGGGCTTGGAGAGAAAAACAGGATCAGAAAGCACAGTGCTGTCTGGGCACTGTCTTCTACTCCCACACCCACCCTACCACTCTGTAAACTCTGCTCGTCATTCTCCAGCTGACAGATGTGCCCTTGGTCCTCTTCTGTCTTCCTCCGACCTCCTGATCACCTATGTTACTTGTTGCCTCCCCCAAAACTCACGTCCCTGCCTTCATCAAAATTTTCCACTATTTTAGATTTTCAGTCCTTAAACTTTCTTGATTCTAGTAACCTTTACTTTTTCTCTTTATAATCTACTCTCTTAAACTTTAGACCATTATTAGGAAATGCAACATCCCTGAAATCTTATGTTCAAATAACTCTTTCCAGTGAGTCAGGACCTCTAATACAACATTGAGGACTAGGGATGATGATGGTATCTGCATTGGTTAGTTGTTTTTTGTTGCTGTTGTGTTTTGTTTTGTCAACTAGACACAAGCTAGAGTGATCTGAGAAGAGGGATCTAATCTAGTCTCACATTGAGAAAATGCCTCCATCAGAGTGACCTAAAGGCAATATGGGGCATTTTCTTGATTAATGACTTAATCATTAATCAAGAGTCCAGCCCTTACTGTAAGTATGGCTATTCTTGGGTAAGTTATCTTGGGTTGAATAGGAAAGCAGACTGAGCAAGCCATATTTTCTTGCTTACTTTTAGTAGCAAAAGCTGAGGTGGCAATATGAAGAAAAGAAGGAGCATTTGCCTGTATTTTATCTGTGTGTAGTGCATCTTGAGATATTCCCTCAGTTCTGCTTTCCAGATTATTAAGCTTCCCTTCAGCACTGTCAGACCTACTAATTCTGTTTTTTCATTTCAAGATTTTCAATTGAAGAAGATTTTTTTCCCAATCTGTAGGTTTCCGTTTTGTTTGAATGACAGTGTCTTTTGCCTTACAGAAGCTTTTCAGTTTCATGAGGTCCCATTTATTGATTGTTG
The DNA here is from genome assembly GCA_907164525.1 of Lophiomys imhausi. NCBI lineage: Eukaryota > Metazoa > Chordata > Mammalia > Rodentia > Muridae > Lophiomys > Lophiomys imhausi. The sequence continues at coordinate 5,382,915 of CAJQZJ010001511.1, read as the reverse complement.
CTCTTAGAGCCTGAGCTGTTGGTGTTCTGTTCAGGAAGTTGTCACCTGTGCCAGAGTTTGAGGGTTTTCCCCACTTTCTCTTCTAATAGATTTAGTGTGTTTGGCCTTATGTTAAAGTGTTTGATCCACTTGACTTAAGTTTAGTACAAGGTGATAAGTATGGGTCTAATTTCATTCTTTTACATGTCGACATCCAGTTGGACCAGCACCATTTGTTGAAGATGCTGTCCTTCCATTGTGCCGTTTTGGCTTCTTTGTCAAAAACTAGGTGGCCATAAGTGTGTGGGTCTATTTCTGGATCTTCAATTCGATTCCATTGATCTACTGATCTGTTTCTATACCAATACCATGCTCTTTTTACAACTATTGCTCTGTAGTACAGCTTGAAATCTGGGATGGTAATACCTCCAGATGTTTTTTGTTTTGTTTTGTTTTTTTATTGTACAGGATTGATTTAGCTGTTCTGGAGCTAGCCCAGACTCAGAAGGATGCACATGGCATCTATTCATTTATAATCAGATTTTAGCCACATAGTACAGGATAACTATACTACAACCAATGCATCAAAGGGAACAGGAACATAGACTTTGTTTCCTGTCAATGATACACTTTGCCCTTGTGGTGCTGCCTTGTAGGACCTCAGTGTATGAGGAGGCTCTTGGCTCTCATATGACTGCTAAACTGGGGCGGGGGACTGTTATGTAGGGACACTCCACTCCAGAGGAGTAGGATGGAAGGGATAGGGTGTAGAGGGTGGGAGGGTGTGACTGGGAGGGGTGGAAAGAGGGCACTGTGATGAAGATGTAACCTGAAGTAATAAATAAATATTTTTAAAAAAGATTTTCAATTGGTTCTTTTTCATTTTTACCTTTTGGTAAACTTTTGGTTTTATAGTGTTGTTTGTGTCTAAGGATCTTTCATTTGTAACTCAGGGATATTTATAGTCTTTTCAGAACTGTTCTATGTATGTTCTCAGATTTGAATGATGGTCCCAATCATTGGACTGCCTTTAATTATGCTGCAAGTATTTTCTTTTTATCAAGAATTTAACTTCCCTATATATTTGCTCCATAAGAATTCTCCTTGAATAATTTTGGGATTGCCTCAACTCCAGCCCCAGGTGTTTCCTAGCTCTTAGATAAGTCATAAGTCAAGAAGCACCTGAGAGTGGCATGATGATGTATACCTTTAATCCCAATAATTGGGAAGCAGAGACAGGAGGATCTCCATGAGTTTGAGGCCATTGTGGTCTACATAGGAAGTTCTAGATCTTCCAGGGCTACATAGTAAGACCCTGCCTCAACAGCAACCAAAATACAAAAAACAAAAACCAAGCACTTGAAGGAGCTGGAAGGATTGCTCAATGTTTATGAGCACTTGCTGTTCTTGGAGGGGACCCAAGTTCAGTTCCCAGTCACCGTAATTCTAATTCCAGGGAACCTGACACCCTCTTCTGACCCCCATGAGCGCCCACATGCATGTGGCATACATACACACACACACAAATAAATCTTCAAGGAAAAAGACTTGAGAATCTTAATATAGAGAAATACTTTGTGTTCACAGAAACATACAAGGCATCTTCATTTCTTTTGAAAATTTATGTTATTGTTACTATTATTACTACTATTGTATGTGTGTGTGTGTGTGTGTGTGTGTGTGTGTGTGTGTGTACAATGTGTGGGAGTGCAGGTGCTCTTCAGGAAGAGGTATGCACAAGTAGTAAAGAGTGGATGAAGAACTGTTTTAAGAGGGTAATTCTTGAGTTCCAGGGCTCATAATGTCATCCAAAAGGTGGGATTTAAGGTTATAGATGGCCACAGGCCCTGGTCATCGATCCCTTGCTCTATAAAGAGGAGTACTGTAGCCAAAAAAACCAGAGTGGATTCAAAACTGCAGGCCCCAGGTGTGGCCTCATAAACTAATGCTTATCCTACAATAGTTATCTTCACCTTCAGCAATTTTACCACACCCTCAAGGCCTTTGTCCCTGCTCTGTTCTCCCTGGCCTGTAAACCTTTGTGGGGCTCCCTCTTTCCGTAGACACGAGCTAGGATGATCATACTCATAGCAACGCCCTCAGCTTTCTAGCCACTGTATTGGCCTGGCTCCCCATCTTCTTGCTTTTGACTTCTGGCTCTCCATTTTCTTACTGTACAATAGGTTGCTGAGTGCCTGCAGTACAAATAGTGTAAAACACATCATCCCAGCTGGATCTGTGTATTGCCAGAGATCATTCTGTGTTCTCTCAGGCAGCTTTCCCCCCAGAAACACTCTCAAACCTTGGCCACTTTTCTCAGGCTCCTGCCCCACTATCTTCTCTCTCACTTTCACCAAATGACCTTACCTCCTATTTCTTTAAAAAAAAAATCAAGTCTTGGAAACAGCCAATGTCTCTCACTTCCTGCTTCCCCTCCATTGTTACACCATGGACACATTGTTTGATGCTCAGTATGGTTGAGAGTGATGGAAGTTTTCAGCAGCACTGACCACTGACCTGCCACTTCCCTCCCGTCACCATGGCAACGGTGCTCTCTCCCACCTCGCTCCCCAGTCTCAGACAGATCTTTCCTCTGTAGCTTTGTCTGCCCCTTTCTGTCTCCTCTGGACCTGACCATGTCAATTATCTTCTCTGTCTAAAGCTGTGCATCTAAGCAGCAGTCACTTCACTACTTAGATCCAAATCCCTTTCAATCCACTCTGATCTTAATTCTTTTCTGGTAAACTGCAGAAAGTGCTCTGACCTCGCTTGATTATGACTTCTTTGCTGCTAAAACCAATGGGCTCTTCAGTGCTTCTCTGTCATGTCTCCCATTGTTGAGCCCACCATCTGACATGGTTGTCACCCTCGACACCCCTGCCCTTCCTGCTTTCCTGACTGGCTTGCAAGTGTCCTTCCTTTGCATGTTGTCTCCATCAGAGTTCTGCCGAAGGCTGCTTCTCATCTTAGTCATTAAACTCTCCGTGCCCTGCCTGTGGACGGTGCTCAATCAGTATCAAATTAAGTATGCAAATCCAGCTGTCAGTTCCCAATTCAAGCTGTAGAGATTCCAAAGTCTTTAAAAGTTTAAGCCAGAAGGGGAACCTTTTTAGAGGGCTACACATTTCCATTACACATGATGTATTGCTTATTGCCGGGAGTCCACTGGAGGGTGGGAACCACAGAGCTTATGTGAGAACTAATATTGCTATATGTTAGCCACAGAACCGATGCAGCCATCTTATGAGAAATACAATAGAGAGATTACTTAGCAGCTGTCTCCCCACACTCTCATTTCATTTCACTCCATAGTTCTTGGCAGAGAATCTGGAAAAGAAAAAACATAATAATAATTAAGCCACACTGTGTTCTCCTAGACTAAATGATGTCTGCTGTTCTCAGAAACAAATCTTAAGAGGCAGTGTGTGTTCCATGATTGTTGAAAATAGAACATTTTCAAAGGTTTTTCTCCTGGAGGCTTTTGATTAAGCATTATGGCCTTTCGCCTTCCACATCATGTAGTAAAGTTTCCCTTAGCTCTGTATACCACATGGAGAATGGCAGTGCCGAGCCCAGGCTATGTTAGATTTTAAAGCCCACTTTGAAAAAAAAAAGAATTCAAAAGAGAACTATTTAAGGCTCTCTTTCCATTGAGATAAAAAGATGCCACCTGTGGTGCATTTGGCTGTTTAGTCACCCCTCACCCTCCCAACAAGTGATTATGCCACTTTGGAGTAGATACTATTTAATGTGTGGAAAGACTCCTGCCAAAAGAGCAACCAAAATTACCCATTACTTTGTTTAGTCTTGACGTCCAAGATTTCTTTTCCTAGTCTTCAGACTCTGTCCATCAAAAGTCCCCATTTTCCTCAGTTACGGGTTTCAAGGAGCATGTTGTTCTGATCATGTCTGTTCCTGCCACAGCCATGTTACCAGCCATCATCTTGCTTCTCCTCTTAACCTTCCAGTGTGACCTGTGTACCCAAGACAATCCGTGGAGAGTGAGACCCCATGCCTGGGCTGTCTAAGATTAACTGTCAACTGGACAGGATCTGGACTTAGCTAGTAGACAAGCCTTTGGGCACACCATGAGGTACTGTTTAGATTAGGTTAGCCTCTGGGCATGTCTGTGAAGCATTGTCCTGATTAGATTAATGAAGTGGGAAGGTCCACCCCAATAGTGGCAGTACAGGTCCCTGGGCTTGGGTCCTGAATGAAAAGGAGAAAGCTGACTGAGTACAGCATTCGTCTCTGCATGCTTCCTGGCTGGATGAAATGGTGAGCATCTGCCTCAATCGCCCACCATGATGGGATGTACCCTCTTACTGTGAGCAGTAAAAGGCCTTCCTCTCTGAAGCTGGGTCTGTCAGGGTCTATATCACAGCAGCAGAAAAGGAACAGAGACATACCTAAGCCAGAACAGGGACTCAGGAGAGGGAGGGGTGTGAGAGTCATCACCTGCAGCCAAGTGCACACCTGTAATCCCAGCACTGGAGAGGCTGAGAGGCAGGAGGATCGTGAGTCTGAGGTCAGTCTGGCAATGTAGCAGGTTCAAAGCCAGCCTGGCTACACAGTGAAACCCTGCCTGAAAGGAAAAAAAAAATTCATGTCCATGAGCTTCTTGGTTTCCTAAAAGTTTGTTTAAAAATGTTAAAACATTGAACTAGCCAAACAAAACCTGGCTAGAGATGAAGTACTGCCCTGAAATTGAGTTTCAGATATCCAAATTATGCCTGGCCTCTCCTGAATCCCCTTTCTATTTGCTCTGTACTCTCTCCTCTCCCCACTGCTGGCTTCCACATATCACAGACACACAGATGCACGTACAGACACACAGATGCACGTACACACACACACACACACACACACACACACACACACACACATATGTGCTGCAAAGCTGGAGTAAAAACTGCTGCTTTGTTTTAGAGAACCACATTACCGAACACACTAGTGTGTTCGGTAATTTGCATATGAACCCAACATCATTTCAAAGACTTAAAAACTTCTCAGTCCTTGTCAGTGTTTACGTGGTGCTTGCAGTGCAGGTTCTTTGTTTAAAACTTCTAACAAATAGCATTGAGGTGCTGATGATTTCCAGTATACCTTCATCACAGACCACTCTATGTCCAGACCCACTCACTCGTACCACGTCCACTTGGGCAACTCATAAGTGTTTGGGATTCAACTTACCCAAATGTGCTGCTTCTTTGTATCAGTAAGTGTGTCATCATCCACCTACTGCCTCAAGCTAAAAACTGTCTGAGTGTCTTGCTTGTAACCTATGTTTCCTTTATTCTCCCCTGCTGTGGCTTGGGTCTGGAATGTTCCCCCCAAACCCCAAGTATAAAAAGGCTTAGTCCTCAGTTTAGTACTATTGGAAGATGATGAAAACTCTAAGAGCTCAAGACTAGTGGGAGGTTTTAGGTCATGGGAGGTGTGGTCTCAAAAGATGCTGCAGAGCTCTGACTTCTCTTCCCTTCTCTCCTTCTCATCCCATTGATGCAGAGAATAGCTTTGCTAGTGCACTACTCACTATGATATGCTGTATTGCCACAGACCCAGAAGCAGAGGTGCCAAACATGATCATACGTTGTAAGCAAAATTATGCCTTTCTTCTTTTTAAGTTTATTGTCTCAGGTATTTTATTGTAGTAGTAGAAATCTGACTAATGCAGCTCCCACATCTTTTAGGCTCCCTCAACAAATGTTATTTGTTCTATACCTATAATCTAATCACAGTGTTGTTCAAAGTAGGGTGTCCAGGATGCTGATCTATGATCTGTATCATTGGTGCAGGACAAGTTAATTGTAGAAATTGGGAGTATTAGAAACTTTTTATAGATATTTGACATGGGCATGATTACCAGGTTCAAAAGACTAGACAGGGTATGGACACTTCAGTATTGATGAGCTAAAATGGTGACTCATGTGTGGTACAAGTTATGTGATAAATGATCCCATGTATCCTGGGGCCATATCCAAAACATGATGGCTTATAATCAACTTGTCAACTGAATACTAAAACTAGTAAAACAACATAACCATTTGTAGTTGGAACTTAAATTTATCAGTTTTAACTTTTAATCAGGTTTTCATTTTGTGAATTAATATTAGTAATAGTAGCAATGGGTTTTGTATGTTTTGTTTTCCCCTCCAAGTTGCTCAAGATGAAATGAGTTTCACTGGATTTTGGGAATGGAGAAGTGTGGGGGAGAGAAAATATATTTCCTGAGTGTGGCAGACTGGGGATGGTGAAAATTATCCTGAGAAACCAAGACCCAAAGAGTTCGTGTGGTTTTCTCAGAGCTGTGGTCCCTGACATGTTGAGTTTGGTTTATAGATGTAATGGATGTTGATATTCTAAAAACAGTGTTCAGTAATTTATGGAGAAATTTGTGGAGGCCATGAAGCAATGAAGCCATCAAAAAATCACAGGCTGTTTACTTACAAACATTAAGTTTAAAACCACAAGAATTTCTCAAAAGAAAGAATATTGGGTTAGAAAGCTGATAGCAGCAGATGTTTTCTATCCCACATATAAACATGAAGACTTTGCATACTTCTTACTATATACCACTCCAGCCTGCCATGGCCGAAGTCCACCCACAGTGATGGGGATACTAGCAAGACTCTGCCGAAGGTCCTAACAATAGAGACAGTAGCTCGAGTCCTGGACTCCAGGGCCACTGTCACTCAGCACACTCTAGGACCAGACAGTGAAGCAGAAGGCTGACTCAGGTTAAAGCTGGCAGTGTCGTTTCCATTTTAACAGGATAACTCTACTCATGTCCCTGTTTGTAGGCCTTTTGGCCCTGATGGTGATAAGAAGGTAGAGCTTTCAGTTTTGTTACAAACATCACCATGAAGGATGCCGCTGTCAGCAATGTATTTGGAGTTGAAGCACTGTGTGGAAGGCAGTTCTGGCTGGGCAGAAAACATTTTGGAGCAGTTACCCCAAGGAGCTCAGACCAGGATATAAGTCAGCATGCTGTCTGTCATGAGGAAGTCCTGCTAGGAAAAAGAATGTTAGCAGAAATAAACACTGGGCTTAGTGCTGTACTGAAAATTGGGAGTTAGGTAAAGGCTCATGTGTTCAGTTCTGGTGTCATGTGATTGTATGGTAAGAGATCATAAACAACTCAATGCTGAGGTCTGATGATAATCAGGGAACAGAGTGTTGAAGATGTTGCAAGTTCAGAACAGTTCTCAGTATTTCCACCTAAGAAAAACAGTGTGGGGGCTGAAGATGCCACACAATGCTAGAGAACTTGCCTCATATGTGCAAAGCCCTAGTTCTGCCCCTATTGCATCAAAAGATAAAAAATAAATAAAATAACAGCCATTGAGAAAATGGTTTGGTCTCAATTTCTTGGTTATACAAACTGGGCAAGCAGGATTGCTTAGTCATCAGATCGCTTCAGTGTTTATTAAAATATTTCTACATTTTGTTTGGGGGCGGGGTCAGAGGACAATTTTTGGGACTTGGTTCTCTCCTTTGAACCATATGAGTCCTTGGGATTAAACTTAGGTGGTCAGGCTTGACAACAAGCACCCTTACTCCAAGCCATCTCACCATCCTTTGAGCCTGCTTCAGTTATCTTTGGTCGACTTTACACTTCCATGTAACAAAGAAGTGCGGGATTTTTTTTCAAAGGCAGAAAAGATGGAAGGACAAACGTAAGTGGGAGTTTAGAAGAACTATCTGTACTGCTTGTTCTGAGGCGTCCTCTAAACCTGCCTGTCATCAGTGGTGAGGGTGGCAGTCTTCATACATCCAGCATTGAACACCTTAGGTTATAGAAAGCTCCCCAAATTCCTCTTTCCATCAAAAGATCTATGCCTTTAAAAGCTGAGGCATTTGGAATGTATTATTTTAATGGAAAGGTAATTTAGCCTGTTAACTTGCAGGGTAGAGATGGCTGGGATGGATCCTGCTGAGATCTTGGGCTCAGGAAGTATAGTAGCACTTGTTCTATTTTAGGTAATTAAAAAAAAACTTAGCTGACTGAAATTGCTCTAATCCTGTCTGTTTTGTGAGACTCATTTATTTCATGTTGATACTAAAGTAAAATATGGAAACAGTTTAGATACGCACTATCCTTCACAAAGCGTCTTATCGGCAATCTTACCTAGACTTAATAAATAGTTGAGTAGAAAGCAAGTCGATTTGCCATATTAAAATCCTTAAATCTTTCCGTATTCATTCAAAGCCATACAGACATTTAATAGGAGGACTGGCTCTTCCCTTTAAAATGGAAAAAGCTGAAAAGTATAATAAAAAGCCTATATATTAATTGCCTAAGTGGACAAAAATAATATGTAGTTTCATGTTTATACTTTTCCTACATATGCTTATCCTTAAAGTATTTATTTATTGCCCTTAATGTATTTATTGCAATAAAATTCTCTGGTTATTGAACTAATACTATAAAACCACAACTCTAAGTGTATTCTTTACTTCATTTTTTTCTTAGAAGTTCATTCATATTTATGTTTTCAAACTATCAGCAATGGACTAGAAATATCTAAAAAGAGACATCTTCCACAGAATTTAAGGAGCATTGCCTCATATGGCACAGTATAAACTGAGACTTTTCCTCAAACATGTTTGTCTTCTAAGTATCTTCCACTATCAGACTTGATCTCAGTAACTTCATTCCAAGCAGGAAAATAGTCACTGAGTCTGAAACAGCCTCAGTTAGTACATCTGAATGTATATAGACATCACCTGATAAAACTGGCCCCAAATAAGACTTTTAACATGCATCTAGCTCTTGTGCCTAGTGTTATAAACTCACCATTTCAAATATTCCTTTGAAAGCACAGTACGGTAGCTGGTTATGCACTAAAGATCACAAATAGACACCTCAAGTTGAATTTTATTTTATTTTTTAGAAACATGGTCTCGTATAGCCCAGACCAGCCCCAAACTGAAGATGGCTTTAATTTGTGATTCTCCTGCTTCCACCTCCCAAGTTATGGGATTACAGGCATGTACTGTAACATTTCTGATATTCAGATATTCTGTTGTTACCCTGTGTCATGGAAAACCTGTAGTTTTGGGTCTGTGGAACTGGTCTCTTTATGCACTCCAGCAGTTCATCCATAGATGGCCCAATTCAAAGCTGTGATTCTGGGCTTGCAACCCCCACATCTAGGGCCAGTACTACTGTGATACCCAGGTAAGATGTAGGACCTGCTCTCCTGAGTGCTGCAGCGGTAAGCAGCTGGTCCCACTGTCCTGCTCTCATGACTCCATCAGGGCCAACTCTCCTACCTCCTGCTTGTGGCAAGGACAAAGAAGAGAGGAGGGGATCTCTCCCTTGCCAACACCACCACAAAGCAGACCAAAGGCAGGGCTAAGTCTCCCACACTCACACCCTTGGGGCTGGCTCACTCACAACCCCTACATCCAGGGCCAGCTGTACTGTGCTACCCAGTCTAGATGCAGGGCCTGTTCTCCCAAGTGCTGCAGTCTGTGAGAGGCAAGAACAGCTCTCCTGGTCTTGTGACACCATTGGAGCCAGATCTCCTGTCTGCTAATGATAGTAAGGGCAAAAAGGAGGGGTGGGGAAGAGATCTGACCCTCGTCAACACCATCACAAAACAGATAAAAGGCAGGGCTGACTCTTCCACACTCACACCCTTAGAGCCGGCTCACCCACAATCCCCACATCCAGGGCCAGCTGAACTGTGCTGCCCAAGAGAGGTGCAGGGCCTGTTCTCCCAAGTGCTGCAGCTGGTTAAGGACAGGACCAGCTCTCCTGCTGTCATGACCCTAGGGCCAGGTCTCCCACCTGCTACTGGTGATGAGGGGGAGGGAGAGGAGGGTATCTCTTCCTTATCCATGTCACCACAGGGAGACAAGTGGTAGGGCCAGCTTTCCCTACCACTTGGCACCTGCCCGTTTGCAACTCTCAAAGTGTACAGGGCCTGTTCTCCCAAATACTGCAGCTGGCTGGAGGCAGGGTCCTGCTTTCATGCCTATAAGACCAGTTCTCCCATGATGCCCAGGTCATGGGTGGGCCAGTTTTGCACAGCCCTCAGATATCAGCATATCCCCGGGTGGCAGCCCATACTAGGGATGTCCACTTGACTTTTGGTGGTAATGGACCCCTACTGCTGCAGGGCCATGGACCCAGATATGGCCCCTGTTGGCAGCAGAGGCCAGGACCCCACCATGGTTCTAGGTAGTATAACTAGCTACTCACATCAGGTTGTTCCTCACTACCCTCAAGTTCTGCCTCTCTTCATTGTACCCACACCCTTCTGTTTTTCTTTCTTTTCCATTTTTCCACCATTTACTTGCTCTTCTTAATGGTGTCTGGGCTTGTCTCAGGAGTGGTCTCAGGAGTGCTATGCCCCACTTGTGCATTGGGCATTATGGCACCTGGCAGAGGTCATCTCCAATACAGTCTGACCCCAGGCCTGTGTGGCACCACACTAGTGTTTTCATCTCAGGCTAGCTCCCTGTCCAAGCCCCATAGTACCAATCTGGTGGTTGTCTCGGGCTTGCTGCTTGCCCAGCTTTCCTGAGTGGCCATCTGTCAGGGGTCCATGGTGCCAGACAGGGGTTCTTCTAGTATCTCTTGCTTCCTGTACTGGGAGCCCATCTGGTGCTTGTCTGGTGCCGGACAGGTGGTCATCACAGGGTAGCTCCCTGATAGGTCCCCTGGCACAGAACTGGTGGTGCTCTCAGACTTGCTTTTTTTTAGGGAATGTTAGGCTAGTATTCATTCAGATGTTCATAGGCCAGATCACTGAATGTAGACATAGCCTCTCTGCTCTCTGCCACCTACTGATACCCATGTGACACAGCAGCCACATCTGCAATGCCTCTAGGGTCAGAGAAGAGTTCATTTTTTGCCTTTTTATTCCCCACCTCCACCCCATTACCTATCTATCTAGCCCATTTCTTATATGAAATTCTTTCTCTTAAATTAGCTTTGATCCCCAGCTAATAGACTCAGTGGCATCATGGTGGTCCCAGCTGGCCTGGGAGTGGTTCCCAAAATGCCATGCTCAGCAGCTCACCAGCCCAAGATGGAATGTTAATAACTGTGTCATGCAGTGACATCATGATTAATCGCACTGTCCTCTGTGGTGGATTGTGATGAAGGGCCTGGAGCAAGTAACTCCCTGGACCAGGTGGCTACCACAGGTAACTGTTACAATAGTAATAGTGCTGTCCAAGAGAGGGGTGTGAGAGCTAGTTCTAACTCTGTTGAGGTTCTGTGGGAAAAAAAAAAAAACAATGACAAGCTGAAATCTAAATACAGGATAGAAGTCAGATGTGAAAAGTCTCAATGTTTCTACTCTTTATCTCCACTGCTACTGTCCTTTTTTCTCACAGGTAATTTTGTAGCAACTTCCAAGTCCCAGTTGCCCAGTTTGTAATCTACTTTTATACAATGGCCAAAGAACCTTAAAGCCAACCCCTATGCTCAAAACCTCCAGTGACATACTTCTGCATTTCCAATAAAATTAACCACTCTGACCTCTCATCTCAAACCATTCTGCTCCTCTCTAAGGCTTTGTCTAGCTCCCTCTGCCCTGGGCTCCCTTATAATAGAATTCTTTTTTCTTAGGACTTGTTTCCTGTTCCATGTATGACTGCTTCTCACCATTCCTGTATATACAAACATTATCTGTTTACTTACTTGTCTATCCCCACTGAACTACACTCCATTAAGACAGACATGTCTGTCTCTTAGCTACTGTGTTCTCAGGATACTGTACCAGTTCCTGTCACTTAGTACATGTCTAGTGTCATTTAGCTGAGAACAACTCAACACAGACCCATGTCACCTGGGAAGTGGGAATCTCAACTGAAGAATTACCAAGGTCAAATTGGCCCATGGCCATGTTTGGGCAGACATTTTCTTAGTTGTTAATTGATGTAGGAGGGCCCATCCTACTGCGGGCTGTGCCAGACAGATGGGCCTGGGCTCTATAAGATAGCTGAGAAAGCAGTGTTTTTGTCGCCATGGTCTCTGCCTCCAATCCCTCTCTTCAGTGCCTTTCTTCCTAGGTTGCTTTTGGTCAGAGTATTTCTCACAACAACAACAAAAACAAACAAAGTACAGCAACCAATAATATTGAATGACTAATCCTGGGAAATAATTTTCCTTTCATTAATTTTGTTTCAGTAACAGGCACTTTAAGCATACAGAAGGTAAGATACCTAGATGCGTGGACAATTCATTTAATATATTTTGACATTTTGTCCTACTTAAGTCATGTTGGACTTTCTTAAGAAAGGAAATGTAAAATGAAATTTTCTACTTCACTTATTATATACATTTCCTCCTGGTATCTTTAAATTTTTAAAATTTTGTAATTTTATGTATGTGAGTGTTTTGTCTTTATGTATGTATGTGTACCATGCACAAGCCCAGTTCATGAGGAGTTCAGAAGAGCGCACCAGATCCCCTGGGACTGGAGTTGAGCCTCCATGTGACCCAAACCCCAGTTGTCTGCAATAGCAAGAGTGCTCCAAACCTCCGAGCCAACTCTCTAGCCTCCTCCTGATATTTTAAATAACTCTAGGATCCGTCTGGTGTTCCTGCCTCCACCCCTGTGTACTGGGGTGACAGGCCTGCACCACCACTCCTGTTCAGTGTGGTACTAGGGATTGAACCCAACTCTGCATGCATGCTAGGCAAGCGCTCTGCAACTGAGCCACATCTCCAACCCCTGTATTTCAGTCTTAGTCCAGACTCGTTACTCTTTCCATAGTTGTTGTAACTAGAAATTTATAAGTTTCACTTATCTTGTTAGAAGAACCATTATGCTGTTCCATTTATTTTCTCAATCAGTTTTCCATTTTCTGTTGCACTGATTTATCTGTTATTTTTTGTACTTATTTTTATTTATTTGCCTCACATGTTTTGTTTTGCTTTTGTCTTCTAATGACTATTTTAACCACTGATTTTAATCTTTTTATTTTTCTCCATTTCTTCTGGAAACATTCAAAATAAAAAAAATTTTATCTCTTTTAGTCAGCTTTTCATCACATGACAAGAGTGCCTGAAAAAAAAAAAAATCAGTTTAAAGGAAGAAAGTTTTATATTTGACCCACATTTTGAAGCTTCTAACTGTGGCCACTTGGTTGTGAATAACCAGAACATCATGGCAGTGAACATCGAGAAGCCAAGCGCCTTACCCTCAGGATGTCAAGGAAGCAGTGTGATATACAGGAGAAAGGATATACCATTCCAGTGCATGCTCCTCAGTGACCCACTTCTCCAGCCAGGCTCACCTCCTACTTCCCACTACCTCCCAATCCAGGTAGCTGTAAATGCATAGAGCAATCCACTGATGACATCATTGCCTGATTATGCAATCACTTCCCCAAATCCTGACCCTAAATGTTGCCACACTGAGCACCAAACCTCCCTCAGCACAGGAGTCTCTGAGGGACATTTCAGCCCCAAGTGTTGCTTTACCCATATACCAGATTTTTATATGTTGAATTTTCATTGTGGTTTAATCCAACACTTTATAATTCTCTACATGTTTTCTTCTTTGACCCACAAGTTACTGTGAAATGTCTTGTTGAGGGCTGAGGGTGTTGCAATGTTTTCTGCATTTTAAATAGCAACTCTAAATGCCCACTTTACCCAAATGTAGTCTTATTCTCAATTTGGGGAATCTTATGTTAAAACTTTTTGACTCTAATTTTTATTTTATTTTGTGATATAAAGCAAGTAGATGTTTTTGAACATTGTTAAGAACAACATCAGACATGGTGGCACATGCCTGGAATCCCAGCACTTGGGAGGCTTAAGGCAGGAGGGTGGTGAATTCAAGACTGTCCTGGGCTGATAAACTCAATGTTCTCCATACTTTCTACACTGAGGTTTTCATATATTAAATCCTTGTATTACCTAGCACCCTATTTCTAAATTCTCTGCTTGGTCCCATTGATATAAAGTTTTGAAGCCAGCCACATGTGTTTATGTGGGTTGCTTTGTGAATCATCCTGGTATCTTCTAGGACAAATTCTTTCTTGTTCTCCAGATTAATCTCTGATATGAATTTCAGAATTTTCTACATAATAAAATATGCTGTTATATCACTTAAATTTATTAAATCTGTAAATTAACTTGAAATATTATGATGCTTGCAATATTTTATTTTTCTTCCATAAAATTTTTATAGTTTCATTTAGCTTGGATTGATCCAGCCTACTATCTTAGGTTACCATGTAGACAGTCAATAAAAATGTGTTAATTTTTATAGATCATCTTCATAATAAGTGAAATCTAGCTTAGAATGAAAATTTAATAGTTGTGACAGGAATACATTTTCTTTTTTACTTTTAGAATATGTTTCTGTTTCTAGATTCTGAAGTTCCTAAAGTTCAATTAGATCACCATTTCTGCACAGTCACTTGGGTGATCACAGCCGACAGATCATCAGTGATCTTCCCTTTGCGTTGATTTTTCTTACATGCTTTTCCTACTTGTCACAATGGCAAGACCTCCCAGCAGTTTATCACATAACACTTAGGATAAAGAGCGTCTGCTCTCCCAGGTATTTAGGAGGCTGAAGCAGGAAGATCAAAAGTTCACGTCCTGCTTGGGCTTCAAAACAAGTTCAAAGTCAGCTAGGCCTGTCTCAGAGTACGTAGTAAAGAGGGGCCACAGATATGGTCGAGTAATTGGCCTTGTTTGGATGAGCCCTGTGATCTGTCCTGAGTACTGGAAATAAAGGGTGTTTTGTACTTTGCTGTTGCACCACCTATTGCCCTGTAGTCAGAGTGGCCCATGTCTTGAATCACAGCACTCAGGAAGCAGAGGCAGGGGGTTCTCTGAGTTTGAGGCCAACCTGATATACAGAGTGAGTTCTAGGACAGCCAGGGCTACACAGAGAAACAACAACAAAAAGTAGCTCTGACTTTTTATTTTAACGGGTTTGTTTTGTTTGCTTCCCAGATATTGTAAGTATGAAATGTATTTTTTATTGCTTCTTCCCACCCTCTGTGTGTGTGCTGTATGCATTGGGTGTGAATGTGCACTCATAAAGCATAAGAACAGACTGTTTCATGAGAAGGACGTGTTTTAACATGTTTTTTTTTTCTATGTTTACCTTCCATTTCAACACACTTTTTTTAATCTCTTGTTCCAAACTTTGAAAGATTTCCCATTTGAGTGGGTGTCAGTACTCACTGCCCTGAAGCTCTTGTGGACTTTGTGTTCTCCCATATCAGCTCCATCTCGAATCCACTCGTTCTCCCTTCCCCTTTCTTCTGTCTTTCTTGAATTCTTTCTTCCTAATTAAACCACCAAATCAGTCACAACTGTAATCTTCAGAAGGTTCCAAGAACATAGTTCATCTCCTCACCCTTGCTCCCAACTCTGATTTATAGCTGTCTATGTAGTTTTAATTAAGACAAATTTCATAATGAAATTCCTCTCATGATATCAGTGCTGTTGAACTTGAGTCTTGCTAAGGGCTCTTTTCTTAAGCACAACCCAGCATCTGTGAGAGAAAAACACAGTTAAGAACTCTAATGCAAAGTTTTCGAGCATGCTTGCCATGTGTTTTTCAAGCACTGTTTTGAAATGTTTTGTGCTTTCTTTTCCCTCCCCTGAGTTAGGAGAATGCTTTCCTGTGTTATGTAGAGCTCTGGGGGGAGGACGTGAGATGTAGGGATTGCCAGGTTCAGGCCCCAGATCTTTGCAACCCATTCAGCCCAGAATTCTGCATGGCTGTGAGAAAAGCTTTGGGGTGACTGCTTAATAAAGTGATCCTGACTCCAAATGTATCCCCATCCCCATTTTAGCTCCGAATGCCCAAGAAGTCGAAGGGGGTTTGATGGCTCTCCCTCATTTCTAGCACCTTTGGCAGAAGTGTACACAGCTTTTAAATGGCCAGCAATATTCTACAACCTAGCGTTTCTTTTGCATTTAAAGTGGTGGGACCAAGGTGGAATTTTGACATGGGTCTTAAGATCTCTGGAAGGGTAGAATTAGTATCTGGGAAGAACACCGAGATCTGTTTTCCTATCCTAGTTTGGAAAGTAGCTTTGCACTTCTGAGACCTGCTTCATTTATTGAAATCCAGAGTGGGGTGGGCTATTCTGTAAGTCCCTTGAAGAAAATGGCCATGTGTCATTGTCCCAGAGAAAGATCTGGAATTTCGAAGCAGAACAGGCAGGTTCGTAGAAGCCTTTCTCCCAGTGTACTGGCCCTTGGGGTGCTGGCAGGTGTGAAGCTCTGATCACAGCTTGCTTTCGGAGACTAGAAAGGTGGGCACAGTGAAGCTCTGGAGACTCTTTATCTCAGGGCATTTGTCTACAGAGAGTGTAGCTCTGAACACAGGCTCTACGTCGTTTTTATGCCTGTGGGTGGATTCCAAATTTTTGAAAGTATTCTTAGTGGGGGTTTTCTTCTCTCCCCCAGAAGCTGTCTTCAGTGAAACTTCTAGTATTTATTACTAAAGAGTATCAGTGAGTCAGAGAGTCAGGCCACACAGTCTCTGGAGGAAACTGCCACAGAAGGATGGGTAGTCCCAAGACACCACTCCTTCTCTGTCAAATGTTTCTATAAAAGTTCTGTCCAGGGCATCTTCTCCTTCATCCCGTCTGCATAAGCTCATATCATGTAAGGCCCCTGAGTGCTGACTGCCTTTCCTTTGTTGTCCATTACTCTTGGGATGATTTTACTAGATACGAGTTTTCCCTCAGCTGTCCCTGTAGACATGGAGCTGACAAAATGGGAAGAGGTGTTTTTTGTGTGTACTGTGGTAACAAGTGCTCCTTAGGGAAGATTCTGGAAGCAGAGGAAAGTTTGAAGGGAAAATAAAAAATATTCCTACCCAAACCAAAGGTGACAATCGCATTTTGGTACTTCTTTCCTGTGTCCAAGTTTTCTATTGCTAAGATAAGCAAGAGCTTTGCAGACTGCCTTTCAATCATTTGTCAGCTTTGCTGTATAAATAGCCCTACAATAAACATATGTTTCTGTATTTTCTGATTATTTTCACAGAAGTTTCTAGATGTTGACATACAGCATTAGGGAGCTGAGCTGACTCTGTCATTGTGATGATCTGATGCTCCTCGTCGCCCCATGTCCTGACTAAAGGACCCACTGACCCAGCCTCACAGCATGGGCCTCTCACGGTGCTCTTGCCAGTAATAGGCCCTTATTTATTTTTTTCAGATCTTTGCTAACTTAATGCAAAAATATTATTTCACTGTTGTGTTTTATTTTACTAATTATGGGTATTACTAAAAGTTTTCACGTGCCTACTAGCTTTTCCCAAATTGTCTATTTGTGTCTTCTGCCCATTTTATCTCCATTAGTAAAATATTTACCTGTTTCTATTTTTTTATTTTATTAATTCTTTGAGAATTTCATACACTGTGTCTTGATCATATTCACCCCCCAATTCCTCCCTGATCCACTCTCCATCCCACCCTCCACTTCATATCTTTAGTTTTCTAGAAGAGACTATCTTACAGCATATATTATGATCCTCTGGTACTGACAGCCTTTCCATCTCCTGAGCCTTAACTGTAGATCTTAGGTCATAAACGTATTAAGTGTAGTGGGGGCACTCCACAGTCAGATGATCTCTATATTTTGAACAGTTGTGGATCTCTATAGTAGTTTCTGTCTGCTATAAAGAGAAGCTTCTTTGATGAAGGGTGAGAGCTATACTTATCTGTAGATATAAGGATATGTATTCAGAATGTGGTTAGAGATTATACTGATTTAGGAAAGTGGCAATGTTAGGTTCTCCTTTAGTTTACATGGCTCACCAGCCAAAGGTAGTTGGCGAATTTTACAGTGCTAAACATAAATTTCATCCTACTGGGTGGTTTTAAGTCCAGTTAGATAGCTGTTGGTTATCCCCAATATATAAGTGCCACTATGACACCTTTAGGAATATCTTGCCATACTGGTCATTGTTATCGTTTGTACATGTTGAATGGGACTATTGACTGCTTTTCTCCCTTGGGAGGTTGCACACCAGGAAGAAGGCTTCCAGGTCAAGTTCGGACCAGTTCCTCCAGGTCCTATATCCAAAGTTTGTGTTTCTTCAGCAATACGATCCTACCTTTTTCTGAAAGGCACTAGGGGCAACAGCAGTACCCTATATTGTTTAGGGATCTCTTGGACTCCCCTAACCAACAACTTGAAAGGAGGTTTCCCATGCCTGACACTGGGGTTCCTGTCAGTCTGTGTTTGGGAGGAACATATATGTAGCATCGTGGTTGGGACATGTAGGGTGGGAGGTGGATGAGTGTCCCTGTTTGTGGGGTCGAGATTGGGCTACACTTCTAACATCCTGCTGGATACGGACGGGGCCAGGATAGAAAGAACTGGAATATGTAACACTGTGGTAGCTTTTTTCCTACAGTCTGTGGGTGGGACTATCAGTGTCACTGGCCCAAGTCAAGTACCAACACTCCAGACCAGAGAAAACATGGCAGGTCCAGAAAAGTGCCAGCACAGTTGGAGTATGCCTTCTTTGGTGGCAAAAACTCCTTTAGGCAGAATCACAACAACTCTGAAGCAGCTATTTGGTGAACCAGGTTTCCTTTAGTTTAGATGTCATGATGGTCTTGGTTCTCCCATTTTCTCTAATTGTCCTCTAAGTCTATTAAACCTTCCACCATCTATCAGATCTCCCAAACTCTGAAATGGGTGAGGGCTTTTTTGAACCTTGGGAAGTGAGGAGGGGGATTTTTTCTTTTGGGGGGGTGAGTGCATTCTATTGGCTGAGCAATGCTATATTTACATGGGAAAAGATCCCAGACACCTGGTATGTAACTGAGGTTACCAGTGACTACCTGCAGGGTTTTCTTTACATGCCAAAAGGAAGGTAGCCCTTTGGAGGCTTTGTTCATGTGCTCCAGAGACAGGCAGAAGCAGGGAGAGAGCTTGATCCCACACCTACGTATCTCAGTGTGGGGCCTGAGACCCCAACTTTGAGATTTCTGGGGTTTGAATTTGCTCAGATCTCACCTGTTTCCAACCACACACTTCTGGAGTCATACCCAACACACACAAACACCATATATATATGTAAAATGTAATTTTAAGTAAACATAAAATAATATACTTCCCCATGGCTTTTTAAAAACATCCTTAGTATTATATATCCCTCTTTCTTCCCTCTTCCTGCTTGTTGCCCTCTCTTCTCTCTCTGTAGGTAAATCTCTTCCACTGGTTTTTCCCATTTGCCCTTTCATAGCAACCATGTCTTACTAGTTACCTCTTCCTGTTTCTATTTTTATTACAACTTGCTTTCTAGTTTATTGTTTTCATCTCATTTTTACAATGACTTCTTAATATTTTATCTTTTTTATTTTATTACATTATTATCCATTTTATTTTTATGTATCTGTGTATGTGTGCCACAGTATATAAGTGAAAGTCAGTGGACAACTTGCAGGGATTGATTCTCTCCTTCTACCATGTGGGTCCCAGGAACAGAACTCAGATCATCAGGCTTGCAGGCAAGCCAAGCCATCTCACCAGACCCATTTTAACTTTTTGTTTGTTCAGATCTGTAGTCTTTTCCTTCACAGCTTATTCCATCACATTTTTACTAAGAAAGTTTTCCTTGTCTTAAGACTAGGTTAAAATCCACTTCCCTTTTCTTGGTTGATGTGAATTTTAAAATTGTTTAGCACTTTCATGTATTTGAAGTTTATTTTGGTTCATACTGTGGGGTGAATGGTAAACACTTTTATTTCCAAGTAGCTGTAGCTGGCCATTTGTGTGTGTGTGCACATACACATGTGTATGATGTCTGTCTTATGTGGTATTGAGTTGGCTTTGGGTTTTTTTTTTTTCCCTTTTTGTTTTGTTTTGTTTTATTGGCCAAGGCAAGGTCAGCCCATGTTTCCATTCAGTTCTTTTACATATGTGGGGACTGCGCAGGCTGTTCTTCCCCTTGCATCTTATTCCTGCTCCACAAATACTCACACTACCATTTCTTTCTTAGGACATATTCTAAAACCTTATTCTTTGTTGTTTTCATGTTGTTCTCAGTTCTGCTTGCCTGTTTGTTTTCCAGATGAATGGTAGAATCTTTTTTTTTTTTTATGTGAAGTTCCAAAAACTTCCTTTGGGGTTTTGATGAAAATTACATTCCACCTATAAATTAATTGGGAAGAATTTGGCATCTTTACAGTGTTCAGTCCCTCCATCCAGGAACACACACTGCACATCCCTTCATCTATTCAAATACTCTTTTATGTGTCTCGGTTGAATTTTGTAGTTTTCTTTCTGCAAGTTCAATGCATTTCTTATTAAGGTGTTCCCAGATTCTTTAATTTTGAGTAGTTTATAGAAATGGAACCATTTCCTTCTTTTGTACAGATCTCTGTGTTTAATATCACTTTGTCTGCAGTGTATGCCAAGCACTGGTGGGCACGAGGCAGGAGAGCATCTTCCTCCTTCCCCAGCTCATAAGCACTGAGCTTTACAGCGAACCAAGCTTAAGTGGACTTTCTTTTATGCATAATAAAATTGAGATCATGAACAGTAAAGTGATTTTTAAGGATCACCTAACATGCTAGGTGAGTGACTATAGGTGAATATTTCCAAATGTCTATATTCTTTGAGTCAAAGGTTTGACAAACTTAAAATTACCCAAAACTGCATTCATCCTCTTCCTTGTATTAGTTTTCTGTGTGGTTATGACAAATTACCACAGACCTGAAGGCCCAAACAATGCGGATTTGTCATCTGTTGTGAGTGATGGCAGTAGTAGGCCACCAAGTCTCTGTGACTCAGTCAGTCCCGCTGGTCCCACTTCACCACATCATCCTGACTTGACTTGGAGTTCCATCCACAGCCATCACTGCTCTTTGTCCTGTTCCAAGTTCAGTTACTAATACTCTGACCCTCAGTCACACATCGCACTTCCCAGGATCACAAGATGGGGGTAGAGTCCTTGGAGTTAAGGAAGCAATGCAGTCAGTGCAGAATTTCAGAGCCCAGCTTCACAAGCCAGCAGCAGAGGTGTTTAGGTGAGCTGTCTGGACAGCACTAGGTGGGCAGCAGGGTTGGAAGGGGGAAACACACCGAGTCTGGGGACACTCAGGATTTGCCATTGGTCATCTCCTGAGCAAAAGCCATGGTGACTAGTACACCAGGGTGGTCTGTGACAAAGGAACAGCTGCATGTGCCACACTGCAGGCTGAAGCACAACCTGTCTATGACTGACTGTCCTGACTAGATGTGACCAGCTGCCTCAGGCTGCTGACACCGAGGCTGTCCCATCACAATGGCTGTCCCCTCAAACTGCGAGCCAAAGCAAGCCATTTCTTAACAGCTTCTGTCAGGTAAAGCAATGCAGCAACATGGAAGGAAAGTTACATTTTCCCCTACTATAGACTCCTTTATGTATCCATTCATGTAGCCAACACATATTCATTAAACACCACTGTGTACCGGATGCTGGGCTGAGTTCTTGGCACAACGCAGTGAGCAAGGCTTCTTACTTCTGTCCGTTCAGTGTTCTGTAGGCAGACGAGGAAGGGCACTTAGTCACAGAGATGGCAGCCCATGTGGACTGCCACTGTATCAAAGAAGCCAGGGTTCCTTTATGCCACAGGATGAGAAAAGTGCTCTGTACAGCAAGTTCCTAATCATTATGACACAAATAATATGGATCGTGAGAAAACAGGGAGACATTTCCATTTCCTGTATTCCTTAGGTTTGGAAGATTTCCTGAAATTTCTTTCGGGTCTTTCTCACTGCTTCCCAAGTAGACCTTATTCTATAGAAGGAAAATGTCTGGGAACAGGGCACACCAGGAGGCATGTGACTACCAGGACCTGCCCAATTCCACACTCTTCCCCACACATTTCACGGTTCCTCCTCTGCCTCGTCGAGGAAACCAAACAAGCAGAATTTTCTCCTACTCAGTCTCTTGGTTTTTGTTTTCTGAGACCCTCGTACTCAATTGCCGTGCCTCTGTGCTTGAGCATAATGTAAATACTTAATTTGTTTAATAAATATCCTGAAATGGCCTCTTGGAGTTGTTACTAGAAGGGCACGAACCTTTTAAGTCACTTAGCTGGCACAGATCAACACTTAATGTCCTTAATGGTGAGCGTGATCTTTTTTAGTGACTGAAATGCTCCAGAATCAATGATGTGGCCCTGCCTGGAGGCAGGAGAAACTAGATAATGGGCAGAAAATGTCATGCTGGATCGGGCCAGTAATTTGAATCCCTGAAATCAGTATTAGTGTGGCAATTTATGGGAGAGCAGTTTCTTCCCAAGGCCAGGAAGGGACCCCCACCATCTCTAATGTCCCTTAGTGAGTTACACATTATTGAAGCCCCTGGTGAGGCAGTGTCTGTTCTCAGCCTAAAGCTCCTGAGGCTCATCTCCTTGCTGCTCTCACAGGCAAGTGCTCCCACCAGCCTCAGCAGGAAGCTCAGTGATAGGCTGCAAGGGGAGGAGAGGCCTGTCTGGATGGGGAGTTGGGGATGTCATCTGCAATCTGTGAGACTGCCCTCGGCTACAGTTCCTTTTCTTCCTCCTCCATACTGTCTTTGAGAATTATTATAGAAAACAAGTCCATGCCTGTAATTCCAGCCTTTAGGAGGCTAAAGGAGGAGAGGCTCTTGAGTTTGAGCCTGGGCTACATATATCCCTATGTCAAAATAATGAAAAGAGGGCTAGTGACAACTTGGTGCTATGATACTTGCTTAGCTAGTTCAAGGCCCTATGTTCTGCTAGAGGGGAGGAGGGAGCTTTTCAAGCTATTAAATTAAGAAGCATTCCAAGGACCAGTTTTTGAATCTCCCCTCTTGCACTTTGATTAGGGGACCCTCGATTTTATCCTGGGATGTGATTGGCAATATCACATTCCTTATGTGTTTCATAATTTTCCAAATGTTTGTGATATCCTCTGACCTCTCATCTCTCTAGGCTGCAGTCATGTTAAAAGCCCATGGTCATCCCATTTAGTGTGACTTTCTGGTAACAGGGAGCCTTCATTAATAGAGAACTTCTGATAATTTGAGGGAATTCTTTCATTATGAAACATGATATTATTTCATGTTGTTTATTATTGTCTGCAGGCCCAGAATTTCTAAATGCTAGGAGCATGCTGTAAATGAAACATAAATAATGCATTATAATTATGCTGAACTAAAGCTAAATCTCCTATCAGCCCAGTGATGCACATCCTTGAGAAATGGACTAAAGTATAAAATCTGCCTTCCTAAATGGATTATTTAACAGGAAAGTACAAACTGTTTTTAAAAATCTTTCTTTTTATAGATTCTTATATTCTCCTTTACTGGGACTGGGGCCAGGGGAGGTAACCCTGACTTCAGAGTTTTACAGTAAATTTTCCATAACCAAGCTATATGGAGCAAGACACTTGGATTTCTGGTGAGTCCTTGCTGACTCCAGATGAGAATGTCTTCCAGAATTTGGCCATGTCACAGTCCCTTGGAGACAGTAATGCCCTACACTCTCTTTTGAAACGTGGTATTACATCAGCATCCCATTGCTGGGTCTCCCAGTTTTTGGAATTATAGGGAGGCTGGAAATGGAGTCTTGTTGCCAAACTGTAGAGAGGAAAGGAGAATTTTGTTGGCAAGCAGACTCTACCATTATGTGAGTTTCCCCATCCCAAGCTAAGCAAGTAGTTATTGAAGCTCCCACTTCTATAGCCATGTTTGTTCCCACCGACTCCAAATGTCTCATGTGATGTTTGCTAAATCCACGTGTCATATTTCAGAATGCTAATCCTGATTGTTGCCTACTGATTTATAAGCAATAAATGATGATCAGGCTGTTTTAATTACTGAAGACTCATTTTTGGTACAACATCAATTATTATTTTTAGTTCTGAATCTCATGGAATATTTGTTTTTCCAGATGAATTTTAGATTTGATTCATTAAATTTCTTTTAAAAAGAACAAGTAAACAAACAAACAAAAAACTTCTACTATTCTTCTATTGCATGTTCTGAAAAAAATATGTCCTACTTGAAACATTACACATTTAGAGAAAATAAGCATTGTTTGACAATTGTGCCTTTTTCTGACTCCAAGGCAGTGTGGTTCTGCAAAGCAAGTTTCCCACCGAACAGCAGCTAACGGTGTTATTAGCAGGGCATCTACAAATGGCTCAGTGTTTATAGTTCACATTTCAACTTCAGCTCTATTTGTTGCATTAGCAAATCCAAGCTCATTAAGCAGTATTCTTTGAGCCCATCTCTGCGAGCCCCTGAACCCACTCACACGTGGAGCTCTCGTCTGGCACAGTGCAATCTTTCCTGCATTACATTTGAAAGTTCAGCTCATTCTGAAACCTCCAGTCAAGGATGTGAACTTGTTGCTTTCAGGGAGGCCACATCTGTGCACTGAGCCATTACCCCATCTGCTAAA
The DNA here is from genome assembly GCA_907164525.1 of Lophiomys imhausi. Lineage (NCBI taxonomy): Eukaryota > Metazoa > Chordata > Mammalia > Rodentia > Muridae > Lophiomys > Lophiomys imhausi. Next base: position 5,358,552 of record CAJQZJ010001511.1, on the reverse strand, counting down.
GTGGTCAGAGTTCATTTTACTGCCTCCTTTGTGGACAGACTTGGACTGGAAGAGCATGTGTTATTGAAAACATAATTTTTCTCATCATTATGCGTTCTTCCTTGTCAGATCACAACCTGCTAGAAATCTTTTGAATGCAGAGTGAAAAGCTCTCCAAAATAGCTGTTCTTAAGAGATTAAATGATTGCCATCTCTGTCCCATTTCTTTTATCTCATAATCAAGTTCAAGATGACACTAGATATCTCTGCTGAAGTGATTATTTGAAATAGAAATGGCTTTATGTGGTTCATACTTCCCACTGTTGAATGATGGGTTGCTTTTTCTTTTCATTTGCATTTTGATTTGTGTATAGTTCCTTAGGACCATCCACAGGGTCAAAGGCTGCAACTACTGTTTTTAAATGAATAACTGAAGTTGGGTTGCTTTTTAAATTTTCTGTATTCAAAGACACTGATTATATGACAAAGATCTGGTTCAGACTCATCACATTTTAGAGCTAACTCAGACTTTATCATCTAGTCCAACCATTCCAATTCACAAGTGAGGAGCTAGGAATTTGAACTGCTAAGAGATTTTTCCATGGTCACAAAGCTTTCTTCAAGGTTACAAAGTCCCAGGGAAGCTCAGCTAAGACTGGAGCTCTTATCTGAACAGCTTCTACTAGACCATACTGTCCTTGGTGTGCTCAGAGGAGGCCCAACACAGCACTGGAACAGAAAGAGCTAGTGATCCAAAAGTACAAGAAACCAATTTTTAAAAAATGATTAGTTCAAGATGATGTGTTGACTCTCCGTCCCCTCCCCTGCCTGGTCTCTGCTGTTTTCTTACATCACAGTTTCTCTTCCAGAGAATTGAACTGAAAGAACAAGATAACATCAGTGTTTGTTAGCAACTCTGCTAAAACACTTACTACAGAAGAAATATCAGACTGCCAGACGTGGGAGTTTGGGCCACATATTGATTGCACTTATCCCCAGGCCCACAAGCAGTCGATAATTAGACATCTAAGCTTACATTCTTTTCTCCTTTTAAGATATCTCTAACTTTAAATGTGATTCCTCATTCTTAAAACTTTGTAAATAGGAAAAAGTGAGTCTTTTAGATAAATCACTTCATCAGTCCTGCCTGCATTTCCCACCCACTTTCCCTTTGCTTGGGCTGGAGGAGCTACTCTGTCACTCTCTAGGAGGACAAGCTGCATATTAAGAATTAATACTTAGGGGCCGGAGAAGTGGTTCAGCAGGTAGGAGTACTTGTGCAATCATGAGGTTTTGAGTTCAAGTCCCTAGAACTTATGTAAAAAGCCAGGGATAACCCTAGCACTGTTGGGGATGGATCAGTGGGGCTTGCTGTCAGCCAGCCTAGCTCCAGGTTCCTCAGGAGACTCAGTCTCAAGAGAATAAAGTGGAGAGTGAGAGAGTGGGACACCCAGTGTCCCTCTCTCACCTCTGTGCATGGACATGCATATGTGTGCATATATGGCATATGTAAAAGACACACACACTAAAGTCTCCATACAGCTAAAGGTGTAACCTTGTTAGTAGAGTGCTTACCTGGTGTGCACAATGCCTTAAATTTCATGCCCATCAGCACACATGAAAATCCAGGCATGGTAGCTCATGACTATAATCCCAACACTTGGGAAGTGGGTGCAGGAAGATAAGAAGTTCAAGGTCATCCTTGACTACATACCTAATTGAAGGCCAGCCTGGACTATATGAAACACAAATAAAGCTATCATAAACAGAAATCATAATAGCTACAACCAACAAGTTAGCTTTTTAAATTATACAACTAAAGAAAGTAGTCCAGAATCTTGAGACAGCATCTATGGAGAAATTTGAATGAGGGAACTTTTCTCCAAAAAAATGATGGTAGTCCCCTTATTCATGGTTTTACTTTCCTTAGATTTAGTTATTCAGAACCTCAGCCTAGAAATATTAAATGGAAACTCCAGAAATAAATAATTCATAGGATTCAGGTGGGGCGTCGCTCTGGAAATGCGCCACCTTGCTTACTCATTTCCCATGGTGCGGAGTCTTTCCTTGTCCACCATAGCCCCAGCTGTACTTGCTCACTAGCCTTCTTGCTTGTCGGGCCTACTTTGCTGTTGCTCACAGCTGTGCCCACCTCTTAGCTCATAGAAGACAGTAAGTACTTGTTGAATAAGTGAATTTGTAGAATAAATTAATAGTGGTCTTAACTTGTGACAGTAATGTTGATGGCAACTTCATCATGATGTAGCGTTATCAATGTGTTATTTTCTTGTACTGTTCATTGATGTTGTTAATCTTTCTTACGGTGCCTAATTAGACATTGCCGTAGATACTTATATGTATCAAAAACATACTATATACGGGGTTGGATGCTGTCTGTGTATTTGAGTATCCACTGGGGGCCTGAGAAAATACAAACTCCAAATGGGGGAAGGGAGAGGTGGGTACTGCATATTTATTATCTCATCTACCAAGGTTAGAAAAGATTGAAGACAGGATACTGAGCATATTAGGTTGATTTCAGTTCCAAATGGTAAGGAGACGTTTACAAAAGGCCTGAGATACCAGGGGATTTATCGGGTCAGTGACTAAGAATCTTCACACAGAACAAGCCTCAGGTATGTTTTGATTAGACTATAGCTCCCTAGGCTGTTCTGAGCCTCCCATCCATACAGATAGCTCCATTTTAGACTGATAATTGCCACTTGAATCCTGTGTCCCAGCTATCAGATCTGTGTACTATTGGATGCCAGGACTGTATGCAGACTTGCACTCTCATGAAAGGGAAAACTTAAGAGCAGACCTCCCCTTCACATCCTGGATGTCCAAACTGAAAGAACCCCTTCAGCTTGTAGACAGAATCGCCAGGCTTTATTACATTTGGATCAATGTTTCACCTATCACTGGTGGCCAGGGTGGGGGATGGGGATGCCAGGAATTAGTTAGCATAAGCCAACCAATTCTAGAATCAGGCCCTGTGGTAAGGTGGAGGGTGGGATTACAGTGATTGACTCAGGCTAGTCCTGTTCTGTATCTAGAAGCTGAGCTTGGGATCTGTCCCACTTAGGTAATACCTGCTACACAGCAGAGTGGGCAGCTTGCGTGTTGGGAAGTAACTAGTGGCACCTGGTTTGTTATTAGATGTAATTACACTTTGTGGTAATGAGGCCCAGTGCTCCATGGCTTCTGAAGTTCTCTATCATCAGTCTGGTCTGGACACCCTTTTTTCATTCATAGTTCATCCAACAGGTCCATTTAAACCTGCTCAGTTAGCTCTTACCTGTACCTCTGCCTCCTGAATAGTCCTGCAAGGATCTTATGTTCAGGTGTGTGTTGTCTTGACAATGAAGGGATACTTAAAGGCTTAATATTACTATTTGTTGTTGACAGACTAAATATTACCAAATAGATGTGTATATGACAGTGATGAGAAGTCTGCTGGTGTGACTTTCTATAACTGTCATTTCAATTGTCTACAACTTCAAACTACAGCTGTCTTTGTAAAGGCAATATTTAATTTTGTCTAAAAAGCATTTTGAAAATAGCTGAAGATGGATCTATTTCAAGTCCTGAGATCCCTTTCAACTAAGTAAGAATGTAAAATGATGTGCTCTTGCTGATGGCAACTTCAATGCACTGTTCAAACAAACTTCATCTCTCCAAATGAAGAAGAAACCTTAGGCAGTCTTAGCCTGGATTTCTACTGGAAAAAAAAAATCCTGATAGCCTGTAACAAAGGTTTTAGTGCAGGTTATTGTGAAACAGAGCGAGAGGGGAAACAACACAGGCGTCTGTTATCAAGCTCAGTACTGCAGTGAGTGACACTAGAACCGCTAGGGAGCCTAAAAGAAAGACCTCAAAGTTGACTGTCAATAGACAAAAATTAATAGCTCACCCCTCTTTATCCCCTGAATCCTGTCGCCTGGTTGGCCAAGAGTAGTAGCCCTGTAGGGCTGTAGCCTTTTCCTTCTCTTTCTCCTTCTTCCTCTTCCTCCTCCTCTTTCTTTCTTCTTCTTTTCTTCCTCCTCCTCCTCCTCTTCTTCATTCTGTGTTTGTGTGTGCAGACACATGCCAGGTGTCCAAGCAGTCCCAGGCAAATAGCTAAAGATGCCCTGTGCAGGGCATGGCTGAAGCAACGTGTTCCCAGCAGTGGTGAGAGCTGCAGTGGGTGCTGAGTGCAAGGGAAGTACAAAGCAGGCCAAGTGTACAGTGAAGAGATTGATTGCATCTGCCAATCACGTAGAAGCCCAGAAAAGACCAGAAATCATCCCATCTCTTTAATCTTCCTTGTGTGTCTGAGTGACTTTTTTTAAAATGTGTGTCTTTAAAAAGGTAAAATTAATAAACACATTACCAGCACAATTGATGCAGAGCCCTGCAGGACTCTCATCAACAAAGAGGCAAGCTTGCCAGTGGAGAGGAGCGGCCGGGTCCTCACAAGAGAAGGCTGCTGTGGGGGAAGCTGTCATTACTGCGTCTTCAGTTGGTGTGCCCTCTCTTCCTCAGCAGGGGCTCCTTGCTCGCTGGGTAATTTTTACTCTTCCTGTTCTGTCAATATGACAGTTTTGTCCCTAATAGAATGGCAGTTTTGACTTTCATTTAAATTATTCCATATAGAAGCAAAAAGAGACACTGTGTCTCCCTTTCCTCTTTTCCAAAACTGCCCCCCATAAAAACTTTTCTCATTTACATTTTTGTTTCAACACTGAATTTCTCATTCATGTTTTAAGAAAATCAAATACAGTGTCAGCTTTCAAAAACCATGCTTGATGATGGCAATGACTCACATAATTACAGACTGTCAGTGTGTTTGCTAGGAACACAGAGATGTTTGGCAGCCCTGATTCCATCAGCAGGAGCCCCTCAATGTGGACTTCCCTAGGCTCAGTTTTCCATCTGAAACCTAATATTCGCCAGACAGAATATTGGGGCCATTATCTGCCTTATCCATCTAGGAAGTTCATGCCTCAAGTGACCCTCAAAGCATTTGTGGAAAAGAAGGTCGTTAAGACAGTTATTTCTTAGTGTGTGTGTGTGTGTGTGTGTGTGTGTGTGTGTGTGTACATGTGTGCATGATGTGTATTGTGTGTGCATGTGTGTATGTATTGGGGAGGCACATGTATGCTATAGTACACATATAGGTCAGAGGATAGCCTCCAGTGTGCATCTTTACTTTCTACCTTGTTTGAGACAAGATTTCCTTTTTGTTGCTGTTCCCCACTACGTGTTCTGAGTGAGCTGCAAGTCTCCAGGCTTTCTCCTGTCTTGGCTTTACATGGGTTCCAGGATTCAGGCTCAGGTTTTCATGCTCCTGTATCAAGCGTGTTATCCACTGAGACACCGTCCAGCCACACAATTATCTTAGCATATGTTGATTTAGTTAAAATGTTTCCAATTATTGCTTCAAACTATGGCTCCTTTAGCCCAGTAGTTCTGAACCAAGGATAACTTGGTCTTTCCTCCTGCCTCCTCCCCAGGGACACTAGGCAGGTTTTAGAAATATTTTTAATTAGCACAATGCAGGTTAAATGTGTGGGGGGTGGGTAGGGGTGTTCCACTGACAACTAATGGATAGAGACCCGGGATACTGCTAAGCACCCCCAGTGTATACCCATGCTTTGCTGTAACATGGTACTCTTTGGTACAAAACTATCTCTGCTGAGGTTGAGAAACCCTGCTCTAGCTGATGAGGATTTGTGCACTCAGAAATAGGCTATTTGTTTTGAGTATTCAGACCAAACAGAGAAACATGGAATACTAAGAACACGTTAATGTTTTCACCCTTTCTGTGTATGCAGGCACACACATGGAGGCCAGAGATCTCGAGTGTCAGGCCTTCCCCCGTGTTTGAGACAGAGTCTGTTTGATACCCTGCTGCTGACCCACAAGATCGCTGAGGTCCTCCTCCCCCTCCCATTTCTGTGTAGGAGCTCTATGATTACAGATACGTGCTCTGTGTGAGTCCTGGGGATCTGAACCCTGGTCTCCCTGATCTCCCTGCTTGCACAGCAGGTGACTTACCCACTGGACCATCTCCTCAGCCCTTCAATAACACTTTAAGATAGAGTTACCCATCACCCCATCCTGTCTATTCTATGTAGCATATAACCTCTAATGTCCACTCAAATGGATATAGATATTTGTAGGATTGCAAGTGTAATAAAGATACTAGCTTACATTCTAGTTTCCAGTTCAAAATGTCATTTTAATAGTCTTTATGTCATTTTTAATAAGGAACCTTGCATTGTTTTAATGTAATACACTCTATAGGCCTTTCTCTCTTTGTTTCTTTGTTTGGTTTTTCTTTTTTTCCTTGAGTACTTTGGAAAAGCTGGTATTCAAGTCTGAAATCTGCCCTTGGAAACCTGCCAAGAGTTACTCAGAAATGATTTTTACAACAAAAACAACTTTTCAAGAAATAAGCATTTTCAGGGCATTCCAAGAAATTGTTCTAAAAGAAATATTTCTTATAAGAAACAGTAATTTAGTGGAACATTCGCTATTTACATGTCATTATTAAAGTTAGAACTCTTGGGGTTGGATAGACAGCTCAGTTAATTAGGTGCTAGCTTTCCACCTGAGTTTGATCCCCAGAACCCAGATTTAAAAAAAAAAAAAAAGCACATATTTGTAATCCAGGAACCAGGGAGGAGGATCCAGGAGACTAGCAGATCCCTGCTGCTTAGGTAGTTAGCTAACCCAACCTGGGTGTCAGTTTCCAGGCTAGTGAGACACCCTGCCTCAAAAAAAAGAAAAAAAAATGGTGGGCAGCACCTGAGAAACAAAGTCTAAGGGTCATCCTCTGACCTGCACACATACCTGTGCACACATGTGCACTCACATGTAGATGAACACACACAAATTACCTTCTGTTTCCCCTCAGCAATTACTAGACAACACTGTGACCTGCCTCATGAGACCTCACAGTAGGAAACCCTGACTCCCTGAGACTCACACCTTGTAAAGTCTCTGATTAGGGAAGTACCTACTCTGGCTACCAAAGTCCACACAACATCACCAAGAAACAAATTTGTTAAGGAGAAAAACAGTGATGCTCATGCTCATGAAAGTAACGTGACAGCACTTTTTACTACCGTACAGTGGATGGAAGAATCTTTGTTTTGTAAGAGTGAAAGTGCTGCAGTTCACATGGGTGGTCTGTCCAGTCCCACCTGAAAATCTCATTATATACCAGTCAGTGAAGGTCTTCAAGCACTCCTGAGTCCAGAGAAGGTCGCATAGAATCCCATCCCATACTCTGTAGGAATCTAAACACTTCTCAAGACTCCCACAGATTTCCAGAGGGCATCTGGCCCTCAGTTTTCTCTTTGGTGAGTTTATTCAGTTCCAACTCCATGTTTGCTTTCCTGCTCCCCTACTGTTTCTGCTCAGATATCTGGTCCCTCAGTCCTCTTAGTCCTTGACTCCAGGCCCTCAAGCTCCTCACAGCATGTGTATCCATCACAGCCCTGGGTAGAGGTCAGCAAGAGGTTATACTAAGGACTGTAGAAGCTCATTGTGAATGTGGCGGCTCCCCGGAAGGGTTTTAGTCACTTCACCATCCCCCTTGTATGGTGTGCCCCTCTTCCTGCATCTCTCTTTTCTTGCTCCTCATCTTTTCCTCTCCAAAGCTCCTCAGTTGTTCATAGGGAGTAATATGGAACAGCCAGCTCTCCAGAGTCCCCACTATGCATGTTAAAACAAATCAAAATGTTTTTTGTTTTGATGTCATTGAACTTACATTTTTAGGGAGCCCTTGTTGTTGTTAATAGGAATTTATTTTCCTCTCTTACATTTCTTTAAGCTCAGTTCCTTTCAGCAGCCCATTCTAAGCCTTGAACATAGATAGATATGTGACGAGATCTGTGGGTCTTGTCATCAGAGAGCAGCTTCCTCATTGGTCCCACCTTGAGACACTAGACTGTGCATATCCAGGCTTCAGCTTTGGTTCACAGAGTCCTACCTGTTAGCCCTACCAGGTATGTCCAACCTTTTGATTCTGTGACATATCATTGCCACCCAAAAGGTCACTCTTGAGACCCACATAATCAAGATACACACGTGCGCGCACACACACACACAGTAAGTCTTCTGATTTTATGTTGAGCCATATTTACAGCTGCCTGTGGCTGCCTGGTAGACCTTGGTTTGGATACATCTCCTTGTCCTGCCTGACGTTCAGGGGATTCCTTCATCCATCACCACACTCAGCAGCTTCATTTTCCAAAGCCCATCTCTCTTGTGGTCTTCCCATGCTGACTGTATGTTTGCCAAGTGCAGCTGAACAGAGACCAGAACAGACTTACTCATGTGTCTCTGGGTGGTAGTTTGGAGGTGGCCTCTTCACTGCATTTTATTTCACTCTCTGTTGACAGTGGTAAGACAGTCTCCTTATTCAATCCCAATTCCTCCTGGGAGGTGATACATTGTCCGTAGTATTATCACCTGTTCCTTAGCTCCACTTATCCCATAAACTCCTTTATTCAATGCAGTCATTGCTTGCTGTGAGCTGAGAGGTGGGGCAGCTGTGGGCCAAAGTCCCTGCGCTCTTGGAGATTATTTCTAGTATGGGTGAGAGGTAATGAGGATATGGTGCTAAATATTTGCAGGTGACACTAAAGCAGTGTGTTCCGGTTTCAGAACCAGGCTTGAAGACTGTACTGTACACAAAACTGATGTTCCTTTTTCCTTAATGGCAGTCTCCCCTCTCCACAGCTCCAGCTCTTCCACCAGCTCATCTGTTTTGTTTTTTCCGGAAAACAACCTATCTGTACCTATCACACTGCTATTGAAAGTGTCGCAGTCTTCCAGAGAACACCTTGGCTAGTAATAAAAACTATATGTCATAGCTTTTAAACTTTTACCCCTTAAACTTCAATTTCCCCTTTGTTTAAGTTGAAATGACCAGATCTTTTCATATGTGAAACATAAGCAAACATCAAATATTGTACTGTGTCTCATTCTAAATATAAGCAGGATATAGCCGGTATCTCTCCATTCAGTATGGGCATACAGTGCTCTGTGCAAGTCATAGAGATGGTGTCCCCACCTTCCAGATGGAAGCAGAAGCAAAGACAACAAGAATAAGTAAATGTTAATACAATTACAAAAGGTTGTTTTCCGGAAAAAACAAAATAGGCAGAAGGATTCCTTTTTCCACAGGCTTCCAGTGGCCCAATTAATGAATAAAAATGTACTCAAAATATCATCAGAATTACTTTATCCTAGAAGTACTCTTCTAGGTTATTCTCTCTGTGAGATTTACAGTTCAGACATGCCAATGTAGAGTAGAAAGGGAGGGAATGCTATTTATCTTATCAAATATTTAGGCAATATGAAGATTCTTCAATTATCTAATTTTATTAAAGGGATGGTTTATATCCTGTAGCCAGTGATGTGCAATCCTGTGATCGTTTTAAATCTCTCAGAAGAGATCTGACATTATGCTCTGTGTGCCAAGTAGCATGAAATCACCATGTATATTTCACCAAGAGATATAACAAGAATAGCCTCCTCAGTACGAAGCCATTTTATCCCAACACAGTGCAACATGGTTTTTGCCCTGGGGCAGAAAAGTGGGGTTTCCCCCCACCACTTCAAAAGAATGAAAAATTATTATCACTCTATTCAGAACCATTACAGACTTCAGAGACTTTGGCATGAAATATTCAGAAAGTTTATTTTAGAATTCAATATTTTAAAAGCCTGCTTTAAAACTATTACAGTGATTAGTGGCTTTCTTGCTTAGGCCGGTCTTTGCTCTTAAAAGCCTTGTGTCATGGTTGATACCATTTGTTTTCTGCAGAATGTCATTTGCATTAACTGCTGAAGCCCCACAGAAGGCATGCTGTGCATTGTTTCAGGATGTCCCCAAGAGGAACTGGGACATTCTCTTTAATAGACATTTCTTTTCCTGGTGGCAGAGCTGATGAGTTGCTGCTGGTGGTTTTTTGTTCTTTGGGGACCTTACCTTAACCACATGGAATGTGTGCCATTCTCTGCTGCCTGTTGAGGGAGTAGAGTTCAGGGGATCTGAGGACACCCCCTCAGAGGCTTCCCACACCCTTAGGCAAGGGGCTCATGTCCTCATCATTCTTCATAGGAACTGGAAAAGCTGGGTGTGTGTGGGGGAGGTGGGGGAGGGTTAACAGTAATTCCAAGGATGTGAGTGAAGCCAGCAGGGAATCATGGAGGTGTCATTAACAGTGTGGGGCTTCTCTTTGGGTGGTGTCTTGGTTGTGTGGTCTAGTCAGACCACTAGAAAAATAATTATTCCTACTTTTGCTTGAGACAGGATCCCATGTAGCCTAGGCTAGCCTCAAACTCACCATGTGGATGAGGATGACCATGAACTTCTGATCCTACTGCCTCCATATCCCTGGTGCTGGGATCATAGGTGTGCCCCACTATTCCCAGTTTTATGCAATGTTAGGGTGAAACCCAGGCCTGTATGTGTGCTAGTCAAACACTGTATCAAAAGCTACAGCCCCAGCCCCTTATTCCTCATTTTCTTATGTAGCTTATACATTTAGATCCATCTCTCAAATGTATTCCATATGTGTTTCTGTAGGTTTTAATAAATAGCTCTCTTTCCTTCATACCTTGGGTGTTAGCAGTGCAGTGGGGGAAACATAGGCATCAACCTCAGCCTTCAAGATAAGATGGGTTTCTCCCTCATGGCCACATACAAAGAAAGAAGATTCTAGCGTGCTTTGATGTGGAGGTGCTGACAGGAATACTGTGTGTTTTCCAGGGAAGCAGATCAAGACTCAGATGGTCACGTCAGTTTCCGAGACTTTGAGTACGCCATGAACTATGGACAGGCAAAATGAAGGTGGACACTTGTGAACTACTTTTGGCGATTCTGGACAGATCAATGAATTGTAACCTAGTTGAAGGTCACACAGACCTCACTCTAGGAAGAGGGTATATGATGCAGTGTACTTGTGAGTAAACTCTCAATTATAGTTCTTGAATGCTGACATTGGACGGAGAAGTGGGAATCTCTTCCATGTTGCTAACAGCCCTGAGTCAGGCTGCTTTTGCTGGCCCTACCACCCAGTGGGGTTTTTGGGTTTTTGTTTTTTATTGTTGTTAGTTTTTTTTTTTTCTTTCCACAGGAACCTAAGGAGGTGGGATAACTAAATGTAATTTGACTAAAATGTGATTTGGTCTCCTAAATGGACCCCTGAGGAACAGATGGTAGAGGTGAACCAAACTTGGGTTTTCTCTGCTACTTTCAATGGTGTGAGAGATGAGGTGAGGGGTAGACAGGAGCTCTACTGTTTTCATGATCTTTTCTATAAATCTAAAATTATCCTAAAACTGAGTTTGTTAAAAATTAAAGGCTTAATTCAAACATTTATAAACTAAATGAAGAATCAATGAAAATCATTTCTCAACATGAATGAAATATTATTTCAAAGACAGAAATGATTACAGGTATCATTGAGAAGTGTGTAGGATTTTGTGCACAGTGTTCCAGTTTCTGACTTTGTTCAGCAGTGTTTATATCATAATAGACAAACTGAGTCATTGATCCAGATTTCAAAACATAAAAGATTTTAGATCTCTTAAATACCAAAACAAAAAACAAAACAACAACAAAACACTAATAGTCTTAATTAACAGAGCCATTCTTTCAGCAACAGCCAGAGTTCCAAACTTCTGTATTGCATCCCTGTCCAGATCCTGTTTGTCCTGAGCGAGATGAAGGGAGAGGTCACTTCCTGCTGTGGAAGTAGGAAGTAAGAAGTGAGTCTGGGAATGAATGGCTGTTGAGCAACTCCCATGACTCTGGATTAGCCAAGACACTTTACCTCATGACAGGAAACTACCCAAAGAGAATTTACTTAGAAAAAGGAAAAAAGATAAGAAAATCATAAGACCTTACAGAAGAAAAGTAGGGGTGCAGCTAGGTCCCAGGATCCACACCACCACCACCTCCAGATTCTCCCTCCTTCCTTATAGTTATCAACAGCCTTACACCATCCTCAAAAAGAATTGGTCCCTGATCTATCTAGATCCAAGTTTAGAGCATCCAGGGGTAGACTCTAGTTGACCTCACTCAACTCTGGTTCACCCAGAGGCTACAGTCCTCTGGGGACTCAATCAAGCACATCCAGTCAGGGCTGGTCATAGAGGACAACGCTAAGGACCTGGGCAGCATTTCTGGCTGGGACCTCGCTGAAGAAGATGCACACCCCTGAGTTGGCTGCTCCGGAGCATTCAAACGCTCAGAAGAAAGAACAAAGAAAGGGTAACAGAAGCTGCCCCGTGCACCTTCCTCTCCTTACCCATTGCTTTTAGGATTTATCCTCATCCTTGTCTGGGAGGAGCTCTTCCCAGCCTCCCACTTCCAGAACCCAGTCCCCATTCTATTGCCTGTGCAGTGTGACTTTTCTTGTCTGATGTCAGCCGGGTGACCCAGAAGCAGGCATCTATGGGAGCTGATGAACTCGCCTCGGCTGACTCTTGGAGGACATGGAGACTGTGAGTGCAGTTCAGGTGTTGCTCTGAGCGGCTGAGCAAGGGATATGATTCAAGAGTGGGTAGCAAACATGTTTTCAGTTACATGGCCCAGAAAATCCAAGCAGCTGGTTTGCAATGAGCAGAGAGAGGATTAAAAATAGACAGAGAGAGGGAGCAGTAAAGGAGAATCAGCCCCATAGTGTTTGGTCTCTGGTTAGAATTTGTATGCAAGACCCAGCCATAGCCCTTTGGGTCCTGTGAGGTAACTGCACCCTTCCAATAAATCTTTCTGCTCAAGCCAGCTGCAGTTGCTTTCTGCCATTTGAAACCCAGAGAACCTTCACCACCAGAGAGCCTCCAGCCAAGGACAGAGTCCTACGTGATATTAGCATTTATGGGGCAGCCGAGAAAACTTTTCCAAAGAGAGAAAGAGGCACCAGTAGAAGATAGAAAGAGATAGTGCCACCATTCCCACCCCAGGCTTCTCTGACCCCTCACTGGTCCAGCTCTGCGCTTCCCCGGCTACTGCAGCTTTCAGAGCAGTTGCCCATGAGCTGCTAATGTGCAGACACGCACTAGCCCCTCTCAGACCTCAGCTCACCATTCCTTCTCGTGGGTCTGAGGTGGTGGCAGGGCCTTTGGAGCCCTCTTGCAACCTTCATGACAGACTTCTCATGGTATTTCTGTGCCCATTTTTTCCTGCTGGTTTTTCCACTTTCCCATCCTCAAACCAGTCTATAAGTGAGAGAATTTTCCCAAGTCCTATAACTGGCCAATCTTTCTTGATCAACACATTCTCCAGGGATGATTTCATCCACTGCCAAGAGCCTCCTTCTCACCTTGATTGATAGGACTCCATAAACAAGGCTTTATCTTTATCTTGACCTCTGCCCAACTCCAGGCCACGGCCAGTCAGACATTCCCACCTCAGTGCAGACTCACTGAACTAAAATCAGATACATTGTTCCCCCAATTTTCAAACTTGGTTTCCTAGCCTGTGTTTTCTATTTCTGTTGATGACAACCTCCCCACCCATCCCCCACCCAAGCTGTCATCCAAGCCAGCTGCCTCAGAGTCTCCCCTTCTCCCCATCTTCCTTGGCTCTGACACTCAGTCACTGAATCCTTTTGAGAATGTCCTTGCAAAACATTCCTGATTCTTTTTTCCATTCCATCCTGATCTTTCTGCCCATGTCCTCATTCCTCACCAGTTCTTCCATCCAGTAAGTTGTTCTTTTGTTTATTCTTATAAAGATATGTGTAAGGTGCACACAAATACTGCTGTCAAGAGATTTTAGTCTGGCATGTCAGGGACATTCCTAAAGCACAGATGAAATAACTTTCCTGTTTTTAAGAGCCTCCAGTGGCCATCTCTTCTTTGGACAGTGCCTAAACCTAAAACAGGCAGTTCAAAGCCTTCTATATTGGGGTACCAATTTATGGTTTCAGTTTTGTTGTCTACAACTCCCCATGCCATACCACCCAGAAGCTACAGGGGCACATGTTACATTATCATCATTAAAGCACAAAACTTGCAACTAATCTTTGTTCAGAATAGAACAGTAATAATCTTGGGCTTAATATCTGAAGAGACAATAAGAAAGTGAAACAATCAAAAACAAAACTCAGGGCCTTGGAAGATAGAGCATGAGGACCTAGTTTGAACCCCAGCATGTACAATAAGAAGCCAAGTTTCTGGTGTATAATCCCAGCACTAGAGAGACAGGACAATCCCTTGAGCTCATTGGCCAGCCAAAACTAATGGGTGAACTCTAGGCCAGTGAAAAGCCCTGCCTCAAAAAACAACGATGGTTCCCGAGGAACAAGACTAGACATTGACCTCTGACCTGTATAGGTCTCCACACATGTGCACACATATCCAAATGGACACACACTCACAGATGCACTTATACATACCCCCAAAAAGTAAGAAAAAAACAACCCAGATAGGCACAAGTCTTTAATGCATGTGAAGAAAAGAAGCAGAATTGCTTTGTGCTTGGTGTACATACTGAACTCCAGGCAAGACTAGGTTGCATAGGGAGATCCTGTCTAAATAAATAAATAAATCTCATTTTTAAAAACATATTGAAAAGCCAAGTATGGTGGTTGCACACTTGAATCCTAACCCTTGGGAGGTAGAGTCAGGAGAACCAGGAGTTCAAGGCCAGTTACATAGCTAGGCTGAAGCTAAACAAAGGTTATGTGTTACCTGTTACCCTGTTCAAAAAAGGAAAAAATAAACATTAAATATTGGTTCACCTACATCCTAATGGACTTTTTTTTCACAGTTATCTATTTTTTTCACAGGGACTAATGTTGGGTATTTTATTTCATTTTATCACTAAAATTGTTGAGATCCATATTAGCCACCTCCTTTCTTTCTTTTCTTTTTTCTCCTAATAAATGAGGAAGCACTATCAGGAAACAACACAGACCAAGTTATAGGGGGACAATGAGGCACAGACACACCTATTCTACTTGGCTGTGACATAGGCCTATATTCTATTATCACATTTGTTTGTAGCCCAAATGAGGTGCCCCACATTCGTTGACCAACCCAGTTCAAGGGTTTCAAATGGAAGGTATTCAAAATCAGTTCCCATCTTCTGCACCAACCAGACTCAGCCTAAGAGACCAAGAATGAGAGGTGCTATAGACCCTCAAGGTATTCCTCAGAGGAAAGTCCTAGAAATGCTCTATACCCCAGAAGCATCTTTGCAGTAGTGTGCATTCCCACTAAGCAGCTCTTCTCTGATATCTAAAGTCTAAATCATATAATTCCCAGTCATTCTACTTGGTATTTACAATATACTTCATACTTTTAATATTAATAAAAACAAACTCGCTTTGTTACTTTTTCTTGACTTTTAACTTTGGAAAAATTTTGACATTATGGAGTTAGACAACCTAAAAAAATACATGCACATATGCAGATAAAAATACAGAGGCTGCTGGGGTGTGGTGTCACAGGTCTTTAATCCCAGCACTCAGGATAGGCAGAGGCAGGCGGACCTCTGTGAGTTGAAGGCCAGCCTGGTCTACACAGTGAGTCCAGGACAGCCAGAGCTACTGAAAGAGAAACCTTTTCTTGAAAAACCAAAATTAAATTAAATTAAAAAAAACCAACATAACAGAGGCTTAGTGAAAGTGATCAGTGGGTAGATTATTTTCCATGCAAGCTTGAAGACCTGAGTTCAGTCCCTAGGACCTATGTGAAAAGCTAGTATAGCAATGTGTACCAGTAGCCTTAGCTCAGGGGAGGTGGAGTCAAGAACATCTCCAGGGCTCACTGGCAAGCTATTCTAACAAAATCTATGAGCTCTGGGTTCAGTAAGAGACTCTGCCTCAAAATATAATGTGGAGAAACAATGGAGAAAGACACCTATTGTCAACCTCTGTCCTTACACACACTCAGATATACACAGACCCACACACATACACACACACGCACACACACACACACACACACACACACGCCTGTACATACATGCACCCACACATGCACAAAATAAGTAAGTAAAAAATCAGAGGGGGGCAAGATGGCTGTGACCTACACTGACGCATTTTGAACGCGGGAAAAAAGAGCCATAAAAAACACAGAGTTATTGGGCACTGTGCAAAAACCGGAGGGGCTAGACCCCTCCCCCCCCGGGAACATTCATAGCTCCCAAGGGACTGTTAAAAGTCCCAGGGTAAGGCTCTCCCCCCATCTCTCGCAGACACGGAAGCCACTAAACCCGGGATTCGGGAACTCCCATTTGGAGAGGCACCAGGTAAGATCGACCCCAACTCACAGCAGGCAGAATCAGAGGCCACTTGGCTATCGCCCACTAGCCTACTGGGCTCCCCACACCTCAGGAAGAACTTATAGCCACTTAAGAAACTTTGCGGGATAGTGGAAGTCTTAGCAAGGAAGAAACAGGGTGCTCGGGGGGTGGTCCGCAGCCGCTCGAGACACGGAGGTTCTGAGAGAGTGGGAAGCCGGCAGGCAAAGTAATCAGGGTGGGAAGAAGGCTCAGGCGGGCAGGAGGGGCCGAATTCCCGCGCACCTACGGAAGCGCAGCTGGGGAGGGAGCCCGGTGCGGGCGGGGCCGAATCCCCGCGCACCCACGGCAGGACAACTGGGGAGGGAGCCCGGCACAGACGGCGGGCGGGACCAGGGACCCGCGCACCCACGTCTGAGCTGCTGGGGAGAGATGCCCACTCAGGCGGCCGGAGGATCCGGGGCTCGGTGCACCCACGGCCGAGCAGCTAGGGAGGGAGACCCGCAGCTGGGCAGACAGGGAGGGTACCAGGCACAGTGGTCAGGCCTGTGGCGAAAAGCCTAGTGAGAAACCAGAAGTCAGGGGACCATAGCTGTATTCAGGAAAATCCAGACATATTAGGTGTGGAGCCAGACCCTGTCAGCCTCCGTGACGACAAACAAAGCCCACAGAATCTGTGCCTGGGCAAACAGGTCCATACCATCAGAACCATTACAGGCTGATAACTCAGAGTACAACATAGAGAAGTCCCGGTCTATTACTCACAACCTGGGAATAGGCTGCACCAGCTCACAGTGCTTTAGGCGATTAAAACCACAGTGACCCTGAAATCCCCCTGTAAGCAACGACAGCCAAGTAACTCATCCCCTGCACCAAAGCATCCCCTGTGGATCCAAGCACAGAAAACGACAAGAACAGACAGCTAAACACATCCAATGGCCAAAGACCCAAGAAAAAATAGAAATCAAGGAAATATGACTCCAACAAAGTAGAATTATCCTAGCTCATCCAATTCGGATGACCTCACACCAACAGAAACACATGAAAACGTTGACAATTCTGCCTTATGGAAAGTGATAGAGTCCCTTCAAGAAGAACTTAAATCTATGAAGGAATTCAAAGAAGCCACAATTTTACAAGTCAAAACAACGAACAACACCATTAAAGAGCTCCAAGCCAAGGTGACAGAGCTTGAACAGGAAAAGGACAAAGCAATGAAAGATTTTCATACAAAAACAAGCAAGCTGGAGAAGGAAATGTACAAAACGAACAAAACCATACAAGACATGAAAATAGAAATAGAAACAATAAAGAAAACACAGTCAGAGTTAAAAGAGGAAGTG
>CAJQZJ010001511.1:5225144-5245975 GCA_907164525.1 Lophiomys imhausi | reverse complement strand
TACAGATAGAGATAGAGATACAGGTACAGATACAGATAGAGATACAGGTACAGATACAGATAGAGATAGAGATACAGGTACAGATCCATGGGGTGGGGTGAAGTTGGAGACAGGCCAGGTTTTTGAGTGTGCTAAGCACAAGCTCAACCACTGAGCCACACTGCCATCTGCACATTTCTGGAGCTCACAGACAGACCCAGGACCCACTCATAACACTGAAAGACATAATTTGAAGCCAGATGTGGCAGCACACACCTTTCCTTGCAGGATTTGGGAGGCGGTGTTAGGAATTCAAAGTCATCTTTGACTACATACCAAGTTCCAAAGCCATCCTGACCCATATATATATGACCCTGCTTCCAAAAAAAAAGAAAGAAACTGAAAGAAAGAAAAGAAATAAAGAGAGAGAGAGAGAGAGAGAGAGAGAGAAAGAAAGGAAAGAAAAAAAAGAAAAAGAGTTTGAGAATGCCAAGAGGAATGGACCTCTTTGCCTCTACCCAGAATCTTCTCTGGCTCCTCAAGTGTCTACTTAATCCTAAAGCCAAGCTAAGCAGCAGGTCCTCTGACATCTACAGTTCCCTGTGTGCCTTCCTCACATCCTATCTTCCTTCACAGCTCTTGATGGCCTGTCTGGAGTCTTCCCCATCTCCATCCCCAGCTCAGTTCCTAGCATGTAGCACACCTAGCCAATATCCGTTAAATGAGCAACCAGAGGGACAAAAACCAGATGTTCAAAGTAAATGGTATGTTTCCCAGAAATTTACTCCAGAAAAGGTTCTTGGGAAAAATTACATTTCTGGTATATTTAAAAGTCTATCTTCATGTGCTCACACAAGCTCGTATGGAAGCAAACGGGTCAGAGTAACGGCAGAACAGGCTTGCATGCCAAGAGCACAGGCTGACATGCCTGGTAGGATCTTAGAGACCAAATGTTCTTCTTCCTAGAAATGTTTCCACCTCTGTTCCCTCTTCTAGAACTCCGAATACACTTTCTTTCAAAGCCAGTTGTTGGGGTTGTTATTATATTTCTAGGAACTCTTCAGTTCAGCTGAAGCTCAGTTAAATTAACTGTCTTAGCTGCTAGGTAGACACATACATACAGCCATTTTAAGGCCTGTTTCAAAAATTCTGGCCTTTGGTTTCTTAAACCTCATAAGCTATGAGCCTGATTAATAGAGAGCGGATATGTTTGAGGAAAGTGTGTGTATAATGGCCGTGTGCCTCCCTCACACTACAGCTGAGATGTATTCTCTACCTAGAATGTAGAGCTGATTATGCCACACCCCAGACAGGTGCTTTTTAGAACTCTTTGTTTCCAACATAATAAATATTAAATTCTTTAAAGTAATGGGTATTTACCTGCCTTATCCAAGCAGGGTATGCCACCTCCCCCACCTCAATGTGCCCCAGCCGTGCACTTCAAATGCAAATTTCTCAGACCTTTTAACCATGACTAGAGGTTAACTAACACACCGGTTCATTGAATCTCTTCTTTCAAAATCCAAAAGAGGGGTTGAGGAGATGGCTCAGTCAATAAAAAACTTGGTGCACTTGAATGTGGACCTGAATTCAGATTCCCCGGCACCTATGTAAAAGTCTGACTAGTCCACTCCTGGAGCTTGCAGGAGCTTGCTGGATGGCTGGTGTAATGGAATCTGAGCTTCAGGTTCAGTAAGAGACAATCTCACCATCTCAAAAAATACAGTGGAAGGGTGACTGAGGAAGGCAGCTGACATTGACCTCTGGCCTTTATGTGATCCTACTTGAATACAGACTTTCTCCTCTCATTCTCTCTTATTCTCTTTCATATTCTCTTCTCTCTCTCTCTCCATTCCCCCCGCCACACACACACATGTACAAACACATCATACACATCCCCCAGGTTGTACCCACAGCATCCTCAGCCAGCGTTTGACAGGGTGACCTTCAGGGCTGCTGTTTATAAAACTGTTGGTCCTGACTCTCGTTGCCTCATGATGTCTGCACCACAATTCTGGAAATGCAAGCATGTCCACAGGAGATCCATTGTCCCTTTCTTGACAGTGTTGAAATGCACTGATTTGTCAAGAGCTTTTGAAGTATCTTCCCTGTGGTTTCTCACCCCTCCGTTCTCAAAAATACAGTCTTTATAGCAGAGGCTTCACCAACTACCACTAATACATTCTCATAGTACGTTTCTTAGTTTTGTTGTTAGCAGTTCAGGACAGCATCCAGGAGCCCTGAGTCTGTGGTTCTTGCCTCCAGGATCCTGGGACAATGGACTTGATGTCTCAGCTTCTGGATGTGTCTGTGTATTTACGTGTGTGTTCTCATGTACTTAGAGGATAAAGGTCAGTGTTGGTTGTCTTCCTTTATCAGTCTCAGCCTTATATTTTGAGGCAGGGTCTCCCCCTAAACCTAAACCTGGAGCTCACTGATTAGTGGAGGCATGCTGGCTATCGAGCCCTAGTGATCTTGTCTCAGCCTTCCCACTGCTAGGCACAGCCCACCACATCCAGTGTATCCACATGGGTGCTGGGAATCCACCCAGGTCCTGATGCTTGCCAGCAATCACACTAGCTAGCTGAGCCATCTCCTCGGTCTGCTGTTGGATATTTCTTGCCCAGTGTATGCAGGTCACGTTGACAGGTGTTTCAAAGCCTACCTGTGACTCTCGCTGTTATTCCATCCCATCTCCAGTCACCCTCCTCTCAAGCCAGCTGCCCTGAGCACATCACCCAGACAGCCATTGCAGTCTTACACTGGTGCCTACAGTAACAGCCACTGTTAAAGGCTTATTATGTGCCATCTGCTTTCAGGAAGGCTACATGGGGGTCATTTTAGACTTGGTTGCATTTGAACTGTATTACCAAATATGTTGGTGACCTTCAATGAGCCTTTCAATGCTTTAGGTTTCACCTTTTAGAGATTCCATTTCGTAACTGGGGGAAAAAAATAGCTTCCTCACATAGTAGCTGCTTACATTGTCATCTGCCACCATCAGGTGTACCAGGTATGTGCTGCAGATAAAAGGGCCCCGACCTCCCTCTCTCTCTCTCTCTCTCTCTCTCTCTCTGCCCTGCTGCCCTTTCTCTGCACCCTCTGACTTCTCCCATGTTTCTCTCTCTGACCCCTCTATCTGTCTGTCTGTCTGTCTGTCTGTCTGCCTCTATCTCTGCCCCATGTCCTCACTCCAAGACTCCCCTCCCTTCCCCCAATAAATCTCTTACACCAAGTCTGCTGTGTGGCATAATTTCTCAGGGGTACACCTTGGCACAGGTCACCCAAAGGTACCCAACCCTTCAATGGCATTTTAATTGTGTCAGTATTGGCATACATGCTAATGTATATGTGTTTCGTGTATTGTTTCTTCCTCCTATTGGAATGTGATTTGCCTCTGTTCTCCACCTGCCAAAACTACTCAGCCCAGGGAAAACAATTTTCTCAGAAACTTTCCCTCAAAGGTCTATTTCCCCCAGGCCCCCAAAGCTCTCATTTATATGTTTTATAACCTAGATTTTTCAAAGCATGCACACATGGAACGATCACATCCACAGTATAATCATAACCTACTTTTGTCCAGACCTGACATCATGGGTGATTGTAAGCACTTCTGCACATGGCTTGCTTTGCCCAGCTGATTCCTAACCCTGGGAAAAGCTTTTTAAACCTCTGACTCCCTTGCTGTCCGCTTCAGCTTCTTGTACTTCTCTGTTCTCTCTTCTCCTTCATAGCACTTACCCATCGGAATGATGATTTATGCAAATTATTGGTTTTCTCAAGCAGAACGAAGCACTGGAGTCTAACTGGTTGATCATTGTGTCCCCAGCATCTACTGCAGGGCCTAATACTTAGATGATGCCCAGAAAGCATGGGTATATATAAATGAACACCAGGCCGGGGCAGGAGCCCTGGGTTTGCTGGGCAGTTTAGCTACTTGGAATAATGCCTCCCGCTGCTGCTGTCTACCAACCGAAGCCTTTCAGAGGACCATCTAGTTTCTGAAGCTGCTGGGTTGCCATTGAGGATCGCAAAACAGCAAGCACACAGTGTCCCCTCATTTATCTACTCTGACCCAACTTCTGCTGGACTGTCCAGCTGCTTAAAACACTGTCAGTGTCCTGTCATATGGGCTCCAAAAATAGACCCACTGGGAGACAAATGACGTGACCTTGGGTGCTGGCTGTGCCATGGAAATGCTACTGGTGGGTGGATTTTGTCCACTGGGACTTTTTCCCTTACAAAGGACTCAGGGATGTGGCTGGAGGCCATGTTGCCCTCAGCCTGTCTATCTATGGTTAGGTTGGACAATCTTTTAGAGTTACTCGACTGTCTCCTCTTAAGCTTGCTTTTTCCAGAGGGACACCTAGACTTGTAGCAGGCAAATAGTACAGGCCCTCCAGGTGTTCTGACATGTAAGTTCTCTCAGGGCATTAGCTGGCTTTGGATCACACTATTGCAACACTTGATTCACTCTGCTTTATGACAATTTTCCCTTCTAAATCATAGAGTCTAGAATGTTCTCTTTCCCTTCTCCCTACAGCTCGGGGCTTGCATGTGGCCAATTGTTCAGTATTCATTGTCTGACTTCAGTGGATGAGTGATTATCAAGGGAGAAAATTTCTACATAGACCCAAGGGTCTAGATGGACCTCGGGAGGAGACATGGGAAAGGGTGGACAAGGATCAGAGGAGGTGCCCTTTCTTTTTGCCAGTTTTTCTCATCCCCTTTATTACTGGGGATGAAAAGGAAGGAAGGAAGCGGTAGGCCTGTGCCTTACAGGGCTTCTGCAAAAATCGATACTTTCTGTTTACAGATTATTTCCTTTCTATTTTTGTAGAGTTCTTACAAATAAAAAAATAAAAGGAAGTAAAGAGAGTAATAACCCGAGACTCACAGCTGGGGAGAAGTCAATGTGAATTAAGTGAATTTGTTGACCAGATTTTTTTTTTTGACCAGCTAAAACCGTTCTATTTTTCCCAATATCATTTTCCTTTTAACTTTAATCATGTGACCCTACATTTTCTAGGCTAAATATTAAAAAACAAACAAACAAACAAAAACCCCAACTTGTCTGGAATGGTAGCTATTTCTATGTTGTGTGTTTTGCATGCAGTCACACGGCTCTAGTAGATGTAGCTTACCGCCATTATGCAATAAGTCTTTCACTTCTTCAGAAACACAGTCTATTTTTGCAGTTTCTACTCCCTGTGCTGAATGTAAAAGCCCCAGAAGGAGTGTGTTAAGAAAGTAAGGATTTATGCACCAGGCATGCTCCCTCCCAGGGCTGTGCCGTAAAGTTCCCTCTCCATGGTTCTGCAGGTAGTGTGGGTGGCGGAAGCTTCTGGAACTATGTTTGTCTTGAGTTTTCTTATTAGAACATGGTCTTTGCCTCCTTGACCCAAAGAACATCAAAGAAGGGCACATTGGAGGCTCAATGGTTTAATTCCTGTATCATAGAAAAATGAATTTCTCCCTTGTCTTTTCTGTCCTTTATTTCCAGAAGGTTAAAACCAAACATGTTGTTCTTCCATTGGCTGCAGTGATCTTTCTCAATGAGCTGTGTGTGTGTGTGTGTGTGTGTGTGTACATACATGTTTGTAAAGAATAGGGAATGCACATGCATGTGTATGTATGTGGAGGCTGGAGGTCAGCATTGGGTGCCTTCCTTAGTCAACTGTTTGCCTTAATTTATGATACAGGTCTCAGTGAACCTGAAGCTTCATCAGTTCAGCTAGACTTCATGGAGTGGGCCCCAGGGATCATCGAATCTCTGCTGTCCCAACAGTAGGGTTACAGGTGCACAGTGCCACATCCAGCTTTCTACATGGATTCTTGGGATCCAAATCCTGGTCTTCATGCTTGGACAAAAGCACTTCACCAAACTATTTCTCTAACCTCTCACTGAGATGTTTCTGATGATCAATTCAGAAGCTGAGCCTATTTCTAAAAAAAGAAAAGAAAAGAAAAAGGCAAGTAAACACATTTTTTTTGACAAGTTACTGTGTTGTATTTCTTTTAACCTTCTTAAGAAATCTGAAGGCCTGAGATTAGAATAACAAAGAAATGAAGGCTGGATCTTTCTATGACTTTTGCCATCCTTCTGATTTTCTTGGGTGCCTAAACCTTGGGCTATGCCTCACGAGTCTCCAACTGAGAAAAAAAAATAGTGCTAGATTTCAAAGTAGATAGTGACCTGACAGATTCTTGAGTATACTATTATTCTTTATCTTCCTGAGGTTAGAAAGAGGGCATAGACATTGGGAGCAAGATTGAAAATATAACCATGATCCCTATGGACATCCACAGTACCATCTTCGTGTTAAATCCTACTTGCCAAACAAGAGGGTTCGGATAGACAGTTCACAGTTTCAAATGTCTGTGTGTGGTGTTCCCTGTACCTACACAGCATGCTGGCCACCGACTAGGCATTTTCTTAGCATTCTAACAATTCTTAAAGAGGAGGCTACAGTACAAAATGTGTCTGTTGATGTCTGCTAATCTAGCTAGGTTTATCTGTTGTCATCTTTTCCTTTTCCTAGCACCTGTTGAGAATGTGAGGTTATCAGTGACCATATCTGTGCCATGTATGTCCCTTCAAAGAGTTTAGTAGCTGTAACTCATGTATTAATAAGAAACAGGTTAAATTGAGTTTCATTGTTAATGATATTTCCAGATGATTACCATTTTGATGGGTGATCAATATAAATATATTACTATAACATTTTGATTTCTTTATTCATGCTATGTCTTGGAAATCCAGTGTCTAGTCTACCCTTGCAAGCACATCTCAATTCAGGCCAATCACATTTCAGGAGCTGCATGAAGTGAGCACCTACCTCGCTGGCAGTATAGATACAGAGTGTGTTCATCACTGTGGGAAAGTTCTGTTGGACGACACAAGTAGAGCCCAGTCCTAAGGATTATTATCTAGAAATTTGTCTTTGTGAGGAAGTAATTTTCATGTTCCCAACAGCCTCAGGGCAGTGTCTTTCTGGGCAGCAGAATAACAAGAGCAGCCTGTTTCTCACTATTTGGACCTGTTTTTCCTCAGGGCTCAAACTGCTCTAAAGCCCCAGGAAAGTGGACAGCATAGCTACTGTCCCTACCATGCCAGGGCCCAGCTGCCCCCAGAGCACATGTCTTGCCCCCTTGTTCCCTTGAGATGCTCTCTGCTGATATAACCATTAAGGTATCAATTTTTTATGTTCCCAAGCCTCTTCTATAAAGGACTTGCTTTGCATGAATTCTCAAAGATAGGCAAAGATATGATGGGCTGGAAGAGAGCAACTGATCCAGGATGAATCTCTGATTGTAGCATTTGCTCGTGTCCAGGGTATGAACACTCCTACCATGGCCAGTGTGAAGTCTCCTAACACAGAGTTGGGAAGAAAGCCTCACCCTGTTCAGAAATGGTGCCAACTCATTGCTGGAATGAAATGGGGAAGTACATGTGCACTTCCCTTTTCCACTTCCAGGAGCTGATGGAGTATACACTTCACATGCATAGCAGAGATATCTGAAGGTCCAGGTGTGTTGTTCACTGACAATGTCAGGATAGACGGGGGCGAATTTATTAAAGAGGCCCACAGGTTTGCTTAAAGGACATATAAACAACAATAAACACATTACCCTTAATTGTACATCTGCATCCATAATTTAAAAGACAGAGCCGATCAATATTACTCTGTTTAAATATAGCTAAAAACAAGACCAGCTTTCATTACCACTGCTTTATTCTGGTCAGATGATACGTATACCACTTCAAAAAAAGAGAAAAGGCTGAGCATGGTGGTGCATGCTTTTAATTCCAGCATTCAGGAGGCAGAGGTAGTTGGATCTCTGTGAGTTCAAGGCCAGCCTGGTCTACCAAGTGAGTCCAGGACACCTAGGGATACACAGAGAAACCGTGTCTTGAAAAAACAAAAACAAACAAACAAAAAAAGAAACATCTAATACATCTAGTACACAAATGGCTTCAAAATAGATCTGAATTTCTTATTGGCCCATGTGTAGAATAGGCCACCATAAATGTGAAACAGAGTGTAGAATTGTAAGTTATGAGCTTTACACTACTATGGGATCTTGGGTAAACCTTTATAACTATATTCAGAAAAAGGCCATACCATCCTCTCTTATACTCCGTGCTGGCTAGTGACAGACCAGGCAGGATGTGTTCACTGTTTCAATAGTGGTAAGTCTGTTATGGGAATAACCAACAACTTCTGATTAGATCTGAAGCCCACTCCACACAGAAAGAATTCACGTCTGGCACCATAAACCTGGTCAAAAGGGTCATAGGCCCTATCAGGGAAGCTGCTGCTCTTCATAAATGGTCACTATGTATTCACCAAACTGCTATGTTTATGTACATAGATTAGCATTGCTATCTGCTTGTTCAGAGAAACTTCATTTTATTTTGGGCAGCAGTAACTATAGATATCTATATCTGGTCTAACTGCTGAGAATAAATGACTATTGAGTGTCCAGGTCATAAATGAGAAGAGCTGTATATCATACCCTCCAAGGCTCAGGGACATCAGAGAAGAAGGGGTGAAAGACTCGTCAGAGCCAGAGGAAGCAGGGTTTGGGGTGGGGGTGTGGTATGGAATGCTGACTTCCGGGCACGATGTAACTATTGCTCCTTTGAATTCATGGTAGGTGTTGTTACCTGCACAAGACCTGCAAAAGGCTGGACCCATCAGTGGCCTATAGTGGAGGCTGGAAGTATAACTAGTATAAGGTATTAAAAACCATTAAAAAAACACATGTTAAACTAAAAAAGTATTTTCCAAATTTTAGTAATTCATGTCCATAGACATCACTATTCTTATCATTCCCATCTGATATGTTCACTGGTCCTTAATATTTCTTTATAATGGACTCGTGGCTTTAATGAACTACCTAAGCCTTTCCTAACAGTAACAGTCACCTACGCATTGTTTGATGTATTAGTTGTGTTTGTTTTAAGTCACAGCACTGTACTTAGTACAACTGTGACATTAGCTGGTGAGTTTGTTCCTCCTGCATCTTATATATCATATATAGCAGATGTTGTAGGGCAAGGTGACCCCTGTGAGTGCCACAGCCCTGTGGCTCCGAGAGCTGTCATTATCTCAGCCAGTTTAGGGCTCACTGTGGAAATCTCAGAATTGATACACCTTACAGTGATACTTGTCAATCAAGATGAGTGAAACTAATGGATCATCTCGCTAGACTGTTGGGCAGGTCTCTCATTACAGATCCACTTGGCTCGAGACTTGTATTCTGAAATGTACTCACTCCTACAATGTGCTTGCTCCGTCAAGCAGCAGAAAGATCTGATCAAAAATTTAAATGAACGCATTCTGCATATAATATTTTGTCTCTTACTACTAAGTGTGGTAAATAGGTTGAAATTTGCATATAAATCAGTTGTGTTTGTCTAGTTGTCTCTATGGGGTTGCTTTGAATACCATGTGAAATTTTTAGGAGATCGCTGAGCCTGAGAAGATATAAAATTTTTTTATATGAAAAATAAGTTCAAGTGTTAGAGACCAGGTCTTTCTTAATGTGGTTTAAATAATTTCAACCAGATGAACCATTGTCAACAATTTGCATTTAAAATATAATTAATTATGTTCATAGGCTTGCTATTATAGCAAGAAATTAAGATACCATACATGTGTATAATAGGAGGTTTCTCAATTGTCTTTTTTAATCCATTAGAAAGCTACACATCTATTTCCACCCGAGGAAAGAAAAACATTAAGCCGCTACAGTAATACCAGTCTTTGCTGGGATTAAGAGTCTGTGGATGGTTTTCAGGATTTATGATCTCTCTTCTCAAATGAAAACCAGATGGGCTAAACCAACAACATAAACAGTTGAGAGGAAAAATTGGCAAGAAAAGTCACATTCGATAATTAAATTTGTTGTTACACCTTCTCTTATTTAATGAGATAGTCGGAAACTTGATTTGCAAGATAATATAACTCTCTGGCTCGGATCTAACCCAATAAAAGTTCCGACTCTGTTTTATTCTGGAATAATTAGGTAACAATATGATAATCAGGTAGGTCTTTTTATTAGAAACAGAAAAGTCTTGCCCTGCCCTCCCCCAAAGAAAATTTCCAGGGAACGTCCACACTATGTTCATTTCAATGTAGACACAATGGCTCAATGGCTTTATGTATATATTTAAACATAAAGTTATATGCCCTTTCCTGTAAGCATATTAGCAATATCTGTGTAATCACTAATTATACATCTTAGTAATACTTGGTATTTTAGCACAAACACAAGGAACTAATTTATATCTTCTGATCTAGAGAGTAGAAACAGTTATGCTAATCACACAGTGTTTTAGGAACATGAGATGCACGAAGGTAATGTAGGCCATCCGTCTAGAGTCTCAGATTCATTGGATCTCTCATCTGACCACATGCCTGAGATTTGTGAGGTGGGCTTTGACTTCAGCTATTTACAAGTGTTTTTGTCCTAGTCTCCAGGAGAGGAAGCAGAGGTGTGAAGAGCTAAATGTCCAGGTTTGCACGGGCCAAGGTAGTACAGAGGTTTTGATATAGACCCCAGTACAGCAGTCCCTGGAATTCTGGGGCTAGTTGCTGGGGACATAAGGATGAGAAGAGATGCAAATGTTGCGTTTATGGAGCCCATCACTTAGGACCTTAAAAATAAAGAATTGGGAAACACTGAATTAGGAAATGAGCCAAACTCCCTTATTACAGATAAGAAAATAGTGACCCAAAGAGCTAAGTGCCTTATCTTCTGTTTGTAAGGAAGATAAAAGTCTAGATAAAAATGATGAATTGGCCATTTAAAGTGTTGATAGCATTATTTAATTATTACTTGTAGCTGAATATATACAAACAAAGTTCTTGGGTCTAATTCCTTTTTCAAACTTGCTAAAAAAATGTGTGGATACAGTGGGCATCACAGCCATGGCTACACCAGAGATTAAGAAAATAATTCTAGTTAACTCCATTCAGCACTAACCAAGTGCCGGTGAGCTGGAAGCAGAGATAAGTGCTGGAGAAATAGTGACATACTGATAGGAGGGAGTCCTTGACCTCAGGGCTGTTATCACGGAGTTGGAAGAGACTGATAAATACATAATTACACCATGATGGAAGGAGTGTCAGGGTACTATAGTCACATAGGAGGGACACCCAGCCCAGTGAAGGGGCCATTAAAGTTGGAGTGTTGGAGAAACGTCCAGAAGGAGGAAAATGATCGCTGTAAAAGGAAGTTTCTAAGCAAACCCAACCCCTGCCAGAATTTGGAGCTGTGTATGTGGTTGTAACAGAGTCCTTCCACTTGCTTTCCAAAGTCCACTCTCTCTACCTTCTTCCTTGCTCTTTCCCATCAGTGGAAGGCTTCCTGGCCCCAGGGTGCATTGATGGGAAGTCTGCCCTATGACTGCCAATTGGCTTCAGCCAATGGAGAACCCAAGGAAGAGAGGTAGAACGGAAGACATGAGCAGTCCTCATCCTTGTACTCTGGTTTGAGGTCCTTATAGTGGGCTCTTCCCTTGAATGATCACGGCTTATTGTCTTTGCTGTTTCCTGAGCTCCCATCCCTTCTTTGTTCAAGTTCCTTTAAATTAGGCCTTCCTTGCATCATCCCAATTTCTTATGCAAGGGTTCCCAAAGAGAAAGATTCTATAATGAATGATGCTCATGAGGATGGAGAGGCAGATGGAGGGAGAATTTGGAATGGGTTGAAAATCTAGAAGAGTTAGATCCAGGAGAATCTTGTAGGCACAGAAGGACTCTGGGTTTATTCTCTATGGACTGGAAGGGCATGTCAGGAGGGAATGAGAAGATCTGATTTATGTTTTTCAAAAATCACTGGCTGGGTGGAGGAGGGACTGTTCGAGTAAGGATAAAAACCATGTCTTAGCTCTGATGTGAGACTGGAAGTTTCCTAGTGAGAAGAAAGAACAACAAGGAACAGATTTCTGAGCCAACCAATGTGGGAACTGAAAACTTCTAAAACGAATTTGCAGCCTGTGATGGAGGGAACCCTGACCTATCTTTAGCAAATACAGGAAGTGAGCAGATTGGTCATTTGATGACTTCCTTCACCGTCTATGGGAAGCTTCCGGCATGCTACCCTTAATGCCAGCAAATAGCAGACATGGGCTATGAAGTTGGATGGCCTGAGATACAAAGATGAGAAGCCCATGAAGAAATAGAATGGGGATAGTTTGGCTGCTGCCATGAGAAGCTAAGAGAATACTCAGCTCTTCTAACCCTCACCCATCTCCAGCCCTTCTGCTTGAGAGTCATAAAAAACAACTGTACTCCCAAGAGAGGGTGGGTTTCAGTTAGCCACCAAGCAGAAGATTATTTTGTAAAGCTATGGGATAGGTTGGGAGATTCTATTCCCAGGTGGGAGTTCCTCAAGATGAAACCGACTGTTTGGGAAGAAAGTGTCTGATAAAAAAATAACATAAAAAAAATTGCATCCCATTTGAGGAGTGATGAGAAAGTCAGGGCTGCATGATTTATAAATGAATATTGAGATGTGATGTTTAATTGTGAAAATGTGAAGTAAACTGAAAAATGATTGCTGACATTATACCATCGTTCAGACCACTTGGAGCCAAAGAGATCAACGGATGGGCCTAACCCAACTAGGAACACAACTTAATAGCAGGTATGGTATGTATAAATTAGGCACACTGGCAAGAATGATAAGAAAAACTAGTGTAAAGTTTTGCTTAGTAACCTAAGTTGCTATAAGGATAAGCCCTTAAGTAAAAAGATGGTACTGGAACATCTGACAGAGAACACTGAGCTATGTGTATGGAAGGCCAGTGACAGAATATTAGAGAAAGCAAGGCTTTCTTTCTCGGCATTGAAATCTTTTTAACTCTTAGACCAATAGACAACACTTCTATCCCAACAAAGTAATGCGATAAACAGGAGAGACAATGAAGAGATTAACCTTGAGGGATACTAATTCTTAAGAGAAAATGTAGCAATGAAGAGATCTTAAAATATGGAATAGAGCAAGAATTGTTTTGGGGGAAAGTGGTCCCTTGCAGGGAGTGACCAATGGGAATGATGTGTGAGAAGGCATCCCAAGGCTGGACGGCATCATTTTGCTGTTGAAATGCCAACTGCTAAAATGGCATTTCTAGAATAAATGTGATACATGAATGCAAAAATGTAAAGAGAACAAGTCATTGTGAAATCTCCCTTTGTATGCCATCAGATTAGGCACTCCCATGGCCCTAAGTTCATTTTGAAAGGGAGCATGGAGTAGACATGAAAAGGCTTTCTCAATAATACTTTACCACCAGCATATTATTGGACTTAAGATTTTATTAAGACTCTGCTTCAATTTTTCCTCCTAGAATTGTTCGCCCCAACCTCTGCAAATTATCTGTAATCAAATCCCTTCCTTCCTAGTGTTCAGTGTAATGCTCTCAATGAAATATTTAGGCTATTTGGAACACAGGATTGTTTTGTGATTCCCATCACTATAAAATACGTCCCATTAAGATGATGTACACTCTGGGCAGGAGTTAAGGAACCTAGAGTTTTGCAGGATCATTCAAACTTCAAGGGTGATATTAACGCAAGTAAAGTTAGAAAGGGAAGGAAAATCGGGTTCTTTACACCCCAGAGATCATGATCTTTCCCCTCTCGGTTCATAAAAGCACATGCATTGCTCAGTCACTCTCACACCGTCATTAGAGCGGTTGTGGAGCATGTGTGTGTGTGTGTAATTAAGTATCCCCCTGTGGCTATTAAAGGACTCTGGGTTTCCACAGGGTGTGTGTGTGGAACTTGAGTCATAAGCTCATGAAAGAACCTCAGCATCTTTAACCTCTGTGGTATGCTGGGTTGAAGAGTATGGCATCTGCTCACAGATTATTCAAAGCAAAGGTGGAACAGGTATGGCCTCTTGCCAAATCCAGCCCACTACCTGTTTTGTAAATAAAGTTTTATTGGCACACAGCCATGGCCATGTATTTGCATTGTGTCTGTGGCCCTGTTATCCAGGAAACAAGAGCTGAGGATTGGCAACAGAGGTTCTAAACAGTACACAATGCCTAAAATATTCATTATCTTGCTATTTGCAGAAAAGGCTCTGCCACCTCTTGATACAAAGGCAAACATTTGCTCCATGATGTAGATAGACCATATACATGATTGTAAATCAAATAAAAATTACATTAAATTCATCAAAAGATTGTTTTAAGGCACAATAGCTGCATTACACTGAATGTCAGGGTTCTTGGAGACATTTGACCTATTTAGGAATATAATTCTTTTTATTTTAAGCCCTAAATCTGATATCGTAGTCTCTTACTATTATTTAATTTCCTCAAGAAGTAAAATAAATACAGAGATAAATACATGAATGAATGAATGAATAAATAAATAAATAAAATAATAAATAAATAAATACAATAGCCACAAGTTTTATAAACCCTCCTGAAATACAATGTCTCCTATTCCCCTCCTGGCTCTGCAGCAGCTGTTAACTATCAAATACTATTTCTAGAACCGTGCTGACATCAGTCGATGATCATACACAAAGCTGTTTGGCATGATACACACTGTGCAAGTCGAGGCTGTTAAAATGAAACAGCTCTGTTCAAATTAACTCTATTCACATCACAGGGAAAATATCTCCGTGCGCCAAATCAATTCCTCCCTATAGCAGCGGGGGAGGGAAAAAACCGTTTCCCACCCTCTACAAAAAGGTGATTCAGACACAGGATGAAAAAAAAAATGATGGAGAAGAAGGGGAAAAACAGCACCAAAATTAAAATGATAAAACAAAAATCTGTTTGACAGCAAAAGTGCTTCCAAATGGATGAAATTGGACTAAAAACTGAGCCAGCAACAAATTTAACTGACAAGGAACTCTAAATTCTGGGCTTGGTTTGTTATTAACACTAATATGCCTACATTTTTGTTCTGTTCTGATGACAAAAGGACTAATGCCCACTAAAGTACCTCCATCCAGTGGAAGCCCTGGCGGTGGTTAGTATGGAAGCATTTGGTGCTTATATGAAAGGGAAAAACATGTTTTTTCTTTAAGGATGATTAACTGTAAAAGGCCATTTCAGATGAAAATTCTTTGAAATAGAATTTCTTAAAATCATTACATGGGACACTTTTTAAAAAGTTCATTTGTGAAATTTGAAATTCTATAAATGTAATTTTTTTCAAGCTGATAAGTATTTTCCTTATATGATTTTTAAGTAGTACTTATTTAAAATTAACAATTACTCTTTCCAATCCTTTATAATCAGTGGTTGAAGTTTATATTCAGGGCAACCACATCCCTAGGTAAGGTTTTGTTGTTGG
Organism: Lophiomys imhausi; assembly: GCA_907164525.1. NCBI lineage: Eukaryota > Metazoa > Chordata > Mammalia > Rodentia > Muridae > Lophiomys > Lophiomys imhausi. The sequence goes on along the minus strand of CAJQZJ010001511.1, from coordinate 5,230,664 downwards.
TGGTGTTTTTTTGTTGCTGTTTTTGTTTTGTTTCTGCCCACTCATATGACCCCAAAATCAGTCCTTAACTTCTCCTTCCCCAAGACCAAGACACAGTGGGAGATGGCAGCAGCCTATAGGGACTGTGAGTTATAGACAGTGTCTCAGAGTATATGGCCATTCCTGTTTCCAAAGCCACGGACTGCAGCTTTGTAGTTGTTTGCAATCTGAGGGGCCAAGTCTGGAGCCAAAGGGTTTGAGCCAGCAAGTTTGTCCCTCTAAGTAGTAAGTGGACCAAAGCTAGAATAAGGTCAGAAACTCCAGCCAGCTAGTAACAGCAGGAAACACAAAGAAGGAATGTCAGCCTCTGTGGTCTAATGTCATTCTGTGTTTGTTCTGCATGCATGCATATGTGTATGTAGGTTTGAGTGCACATATATATGTACAAGCATGTGGAAACCAGAGTTCATCTTCAGGTGTCATTCTTCAAGCTACCTTCTTTTGGGAACAGGATCTCCCACTGGCCTGGAATTTGATAAGTAGTCTAGGTCGGCTGGCCAGTGAGCCTTAGGGACCCTCCATTTCCCATCTCCCAAGTGCGGGACTGAGAAATGCATGCCACCACACCTGGCTTTTTTTTTTTTAAACATAAGTTCTAAAGATTGAACTCAAGTCCTGGTGTTTGTAAGGCAAACGCTGACTGAGTTATTCCCATCACTGCTACGTGGTTCTTTGTAAGGGTCTTATTTATACTCTTCCATGGCCATGGACAAAATAGGGCTCACAGTTTCTTCGGGAGAGAAACTACTATACATAGCCTTGCTCCACACTGAAGCCTGCCTTCACTGGCAAGAAAGCTCTCACAGACCTTGGTAGGTTGGAAATTATTTAAATAGCAACAGCTCCGGTCTCTTGGGCTTATACTTATCCCAACATCTCCCTCCTCTTGCATTCTCCATTTCTTAATGTGTTTAACTTTTTTTTCTTCTTTCTATATCAGTTCTGTCTACAGTGGACAAAATTCTAAAGTAATCCCCAAATGCACCCCAATCCTGGATATTTTTACTCCGTATCCCCATTGAGTCTGGGCAGAAGCAATCAACTTTGGGCAGAACCAGTCACTGGATTGGCCTAACCTGTTAGTCAATTTTGAAAGGAGTTTATTCTGGATGGGCCTGACCTCAGGAGGCAAGGTATTTAATGGAAGGTGAAGGTTAGAATGATCTTGGGCCTTGCTGGCCTCCTTGTTGTGAGAAGAAATGGTCACATGGAAGGGACCCTAAAACAGCAGCCTCTAGAAGCTGTAAGTAGTTCCTTCATCATTAAGAGTCAAGGAGATTCAACAACTTATGAATTTGAAAGAAAGATCTTGAGCCTCAAATGGGACTTCAGTACATATTTAACCTTGTAAGGCCCTGAGCAGGATTTCCAGCTAACCTGTACCCTGATGGGGTGGTGTTAAGCATTCTAAATGTTAATTATTTGGTCCTGCTTGCTGTCTATTACTTACATTGTCTCTGATTGGTTAAATAAAATGCTGAGGCCTGAGATTGGGCAAAGACAGAGAAAGGTGGGACTTCCTGAGATTAGAACAGGAACCCTGCATTTTACACACAGGATTAGTTCATTCTAGCCAGTAGCAAGAAGAAGGACACACACCATGGGTTAGAAAAAAGAACCTTATTCCACATGGCCAGGAACATTGGCCTAGCATGGAGAATAGCAGTCCAAGGGGACATATGTATATATGGGGTCATATTGGGTAATAGAATTAAAAGCTAGCTTGGGTGGGCCAGGATTGCTCAATTCAGGCCAAGGCTTGTTTAAATACTTCAAGTGTTTCTGTGTGCTCATTTATAATGGTGGCTTAAGGATTAACAGCCGCCAAATCAATTAACAATAATATAAATACTGTTAAATAACTTAATTAGCCATTTTTTTTTTTTTTACAAATGGCACCCAAATATGGCAATTAGAATCCAGGCTTACAGCCTGAGAAGGCCTGTTTTAAAGGCAGTTTCCTAGCCAAAGAGTGGGGAGCCGAACCCAAATACATTCCAAAGGTGTGGCTCCCTTAACAAAAGCTACTGCCTTGCAGCAAAGGTGGAAAGCTTAGCTCTCCTTATGTTCTAAAAAACTGGCAGCCTTCTAAACAGAGCTTGAGAGCAGAATTAACTGCCTGGATTAAAAATGGAGGAATTCATAATTCCTTAATGTGTTTGGATTCCTATTAAGTTTGTTTCTCTTAGTATGCAAATGATTTTTACCCTGACAAGTGTGGTTCTGTGTATCTTTTTTTTTTTTTAGAAAATTCTGACTAGGATAGGCTTGAAGAAAGAAAGAATTTACAGATGGAATGCTAAATTGACAACAATGATAATGGAGGAAGGAGGGAGGCCCTTCCTGATAGATAATACAAAATTGATGACAGATGGAGCTAAGACCTGGCTATGAGGTGCTTGTCAGGGCTTTCTGAGAAGGGTCCACCAATGAAATACAGTCATAAGTAGATTCCAAGGAATAATGAACAAAACTTTAATTACAGCACAGGATGGCATTGTTAGACCATGGCTTTTGGAATGTTGTTTTTTTGCTTCATTTTTGATTAGATGTCTTTGATTTTCCTATATCGAGAGGTAGAAAGGATATTTTTTCTGGTTTTGCATTGCTAAAACATAATAGATTTTGGGCAGATTTTGAATTGTCACTACAGTTCAAAGTTGCCTTCTGGGTTACAGAGTTACTAATATCTGGGATGTAAGTGAAATATTTGAGCAGGGTGTTACTGGCACACTCCCTTAATCCCATCACACTAGAGGAAGAAACAGGCAGATCTCTGAATTCTAGACCAGCCTGGTTTAAACAATGAAGGCAAGGTGGGAACCCTGCTGATAAGATAAGGCTGCTTACTAAAGACAGTCTAGAATTAAAAAATGACACATTTTTTCCCTTGATGTTAAGTTTTATAATATCCTTACTGATCTAATGGATAAATACACATAATCTTAAATTTATGTAAAGAGAAAGGGGCCACAAGCTCCTTAGTATTAGGGCTCCCACTGGAGAACTGGTTTCAAGAAGCATTTTGCCCCTAAAAGAGATCTGTTAATTGCTGGGTGTGGTGGTGCATGCCTTTAATCCCAGCACTTGGGAGGCAGAGGCAGGCAGATCTCTGTGAGTTCAAGGCCAGCCTGGTCTACAAAGTGAGTCTAGGACAAGGATACACAGAGAAATCATGTCTCAAAAATAAAAATAAAAAAATAAAAAAGAATAAATGTCTCCATTCATGCCATATGAAAGGATGGCGTGAAACAGTATTGCATTTCCATGCTATATGTACCCTACTTTAAATTGAAAATGCAGCATAAGACTGTATGGAGTTTAAATATTCTCCTCTACAGTTAGCATACATTTATTAATTGATTAAAACAGATTTATTCTGTGTTGTTCTGGCTTTTTGTAGATTTGGTTGGCCTCAAACTCAAAAGGAACCTATCTGTCTCTGTCTTTGTCTCGCATGTTTTGGGATCAAAGGTATGCATTTATATATTTTTTCTTTCCTTTTCTCCTTTCTTTGGAGATTTAATTTCTATGTGGATATATCTATCCTTATTGAGACAGGGTTTCTCTGTGTATCCTTGTCCTGGTTGTGATGAGCTATACAGTAATAAAACCAGTGCACCAAACAGCAGAACTTTCCATGAAAGTGGAAATATTCTCTATTTGCTTTGTTACTATGGTAGCCATTTGCCATGTGAGGCTACTAAGCATTTGCAATGAGGCTCGTACAATGGAGGAACTGGATTTTAAGTGTTATTGTATTCTACTTTCTTTAAACATATGTGGCTAGTGGTTACTGGGTTGGACAATGTTCGTTTAGGCTCATTAGAATGGAGGTGGTGTTCTTGATCACAAACAGCCCTTAGCCCACAGCTTGGGAGTTGGTTCTCACCTTCCACCTTGTTAATGCATGGTCTCTCTTATTCCTGCTGCCATGCTGAATACTTCAGACTGTCCTGCCCAGACAGCTTCCTGGTGATTCTACTGTTTCCACCTCCCACCCTGCCTTAGGATTACAGATGTGTTCCACTGCATTGGAAAAGGCAGGTATATTCTAATGTGTACAATTGATGACAGAGAGTTAAAGGTCAATTAAAATTTGGTAGTTATTAACAGAGTGTGGGAAAGGATCACCTAGCAAAATAATTTATGGAAGTCAAAGGAAGCAACTGGAAGCAAAGGAAGAGTCAGGGAATGTGTGTGCACGTACTGAAATTCGTGTGGATATATGACATCAGAAGATTTATAAAGAAAGAAGAAAAGAGGGGGAGAGAAGAATGGAGAGAGAGGGAGGAAGAAGGGGTGGATGTAAGGGAGGGTTAGAAAACTGACAGGTCTTAGCATTTATAAACCAGGGATCTTAAGTTATGTCTTTGAAACTTTAAAATCTTAAATCTTTCAATAGAAAATAGAGATGGTTTGGCTGTTATGAGCACAGGCTGCTCTTGTAAATGACCTGAATTTGATTTCTAGCACACACATGGTGGCTCGCAATCATGTATAATTCCAGTTCTAGGGAATCCTGTGCCTTCTTCTGGCCTCATATGGTACACAGGCATGTGTGTAGGCATGAACATAAATTTGTTTAAAGTCCTCTAATAGTCAGTGAGTAATCAAACCAAATATGCCTCATGTAGGATCCAATAATAAAATGACAGACTCTCTCTGATACCATTTATGTACATAAATACCTCTTTGCAGTTGTGCCTATCTAGAGGTGGCCATATGACAAACAATGCCAAGCTCAGGACATAAAGACCACTTGATTTTCTTACATCTATCTATCTATCTATCTATCTATCTGTCTGTCTGTCTGTCTATCTATCTATCTGTCTAGAGTGTGTGTGTGTGTGTGTGTGTGTGTGTGTGTGTGTGTGTGTGTGTATGCACATTCATAAGTGTATGGACACATGGGTTCATACATTTGCCATGGCGCGTGTGTGGATGCCAGAGGACACCTTGTGGGAGCTGGTACTCACTTTCCACCATGTGGGTCCCAACTGAACTCAGGTCATCAGGTTTGGTGGTAGGTGCCTTTTTATTCACTGAGACATCTCACCAGCCAAAAAATTCACTTTTTACTTGCAACCACATCAGGTGATTTTATGGACTCTCTATTTTTCTCTTTACCTCTTAGATTCTGTGCAGAATCTTTTTTTTTAAGTTAAGTCCTTCTATCTTTTATTACCACAATCCAATAGATTGTTCTCTATGGGGTTTCTCAGTAATATTTGTAAAAGGCATTTGAAAAAGCTTTCTAACATACTGGTGGCCCCGCTTTGATTCCATACTCCTGGGATGAATGTAGAGCCATCTCCAATTTCTACTGAACCATATAAAATTTCTACGACAAACACGAGGCTTTGGTTTATTGTCTAGCTTATTATTCTTAGTTTCCAGTAACAATTTTGCATGATTCTTTACTTTCATACAAATTGTGTGTGTGTGTCTGTGTATACATTTACATATATATATATATAT
>CAJQZJ010001511.1:5122094-5224744 GCA_907164525.1 Lophiomys imhausi | reverse complement strand
ATATATATATATATATGTCATTTTAAATCAAGATCATAAATAGCTGCTGGCAGTTAACAGATTGGTTTCTTTGCTATAAGTACAATCTTGAACTCTGAATCGCTGGCAACAACCTAATCCTAGGGGTGCAAGCCAGCAGAAAACATGCAGGGATATGGTCTTAGAGACAGTTTCACTAAAAAAGCCATTTATTTTTCATTTATACTGAGTCTAAGGCATGCAGAAATGCTGATTCAGCACCTACAATGGCCTAGAGCTGGGGACACTACAACGGGTGTTTTCTTAGGGCACACAGTCCTGTGCACAGAAATGTCTTGCAAAGACTCAAATATACCCTCTGGAATATATATGAAGTCAGTGGAAACATGAAAGGCAGATGGATTGATTTCATCTGGAGGACACTCTGAGAAAGGGAGGTGATGCTTACGCTCAGGAAGAATAGATAAATGATGAATGATGACAAACAAACTAGACAGGTAACAAAATTCAAAATATAATCAGAATCTAGCCCCTGAAGGACCTGCATTGTTGTATTAAGAAATCTAGGGGTCAGGAGAGATGGCTCAGCAATTATAAATACTAGTTGCCCTTTCAGGAGCTCAGAGTTTAGTTCCCAGCGCCCATGTCAAACAACTCACTATTTGTAACTCCAGCTCTAGAAGTTCTGGTGCCCTCTTCTGGCCTCTGTGGGCACTGCAGTCATGTGTGCATATGCATGCACACACAAACACACAATAAAAATAAAATCTTAAACAAAGGAACCTAAACTTTTTACTCCAAGGCAGTGGTTTTCCAAGTGGGGGCCCCTGGATTATCAGCACCCTCTGTAAGCTTGTTAGAAATGCAAATTGTTGGCCCTCACCTCTAGGCTCAGGGAGTCAGCATTCTGGGCAACAGAGGCCTGTGGTAGTCAGACTTCCCACCACTGTGGCAAAATACTTGACAAAACCAAATTTTAAATGGAAACTCACAGTTTCAAAGATTCTATTGTTTCCTAAGCTTGATGTAAGAGAGATGGGAAAGAGAGAATTGCCCATGTCATGGAAGCAGGCAGAAACGAGATCTGGCTCTGCAGGGCATACCCCCAGTGACCTGCTTCCTCCAACTAGGCCCCACATCCTAGTTTTCTGCCACCACCACATCACGCCATCACATTATGAATCATGTGGGTGCTTGGAACTGAACTCAGGTCCTCTGGATGAGCAGCAAATGCTGAAACATCTCTCCAGCAACTTCTAACTTCTTGGCAACTTTTTCTCATTAAGCATTTCTGCATTTGAGCCTAAGCTGTAGCTACCACTTTATAGAGATTTCCACCAAACTTGAAAATATTACGAGGGAATCCTCATCCTTGAAAGAGCTCAAAACCATTGTGTTGGTGCCTCTCATGCAGCTTGGGTATCATGACTGTTGCTGCCTGGCAGTGTCAGGAGGCTCAGCACTGGATCTGATGTGGAAACTTTAACATTGTTCTGTTTCCCTGATACCTTCCTCTCTTTGTGGAGTTGAGGTTGTGAGCTCAGCCCTGAAGAGACTGTTTAATTCCTGCTAGCACTTTGCATCCGATTAGGGTATGGCTGCCAAATAGTGACAATTCTCACATCAAGGTTTTATAGTCTTTCTAAAAAACCCAGATCTCCCAAAGGTATGATTAGCTGAAAGATTAATTTATTTTACAACCTAATTATAATTTCTTTTACAAAGGAGAGATCTCTTTATTAAAACAGATAACAAACATTAAAAGCAAAGAAGATAGCCCCACAGAGCAAATTACTAAAGAAAATATATACCTAACCACATTAGCTACATTTCTTGCCCATCCTTAGGTCTTATCAATCACTGTTTAGTCTGTTCTATTCTTAAGGCTCTGTAGATAATTTCTATTTGGGATCTTCTCCTTCCAGCCCAAGCCTCTGGCTGCTGTTCGGTGAGTGCTGTATTTTCTCAGTGTCTAGTTTTCAGATACAAGGATCAGATGTTCTTGCCTGGCTGGCAGGATTTGTGAGAGAAATGGGCTCTCCAGCAGGTCGATCCTCTGCTATTCAACCCACTGCGAGGCTGAGGTCATCACGCCCCTAGGCCTCTTACCAGAACCCAACCCTGGCTGATCTGCTACATCTACCAGAAACTTCCCTTGTCCTTGGGCTTTGAGTTGTGGCATTTTTCCTTCAAGGTAATAGTGACAATTAAAAAAAAGCTATAGACATATAAAATGGGTTTCTAGCAGAAGTGTGACATGATATTATATTGTGTTATATTGATGTTAGAGTGCTCCAGAGAAACAGAACCAATGGCATATTTATGTCCACACCAGAGATGCACACACACACAAACACTCATGCACATACACGTACATGCACACACGTACATAGACAACACACACTTCCCTCTTGTGTATAAATGAAACACAATGATCTATTCTCCCTAAGACAAAACACAGTCCTCAGGTGTGGTCTTCCTTTCTTCTTGATATGCTGAAACTTAAAGGACCTCTGCTATTCATACCTGTTTCCCTGGAAGGGTGACCCAATTTCTGTCCTTGAAGGATCTGGGCTATTACTTGAGATCACTATAGTTTTTTTTTTCCTTTTTGTTTTTGTTGTTGTTGTTTGTTTGTTTTGAGACAGGATTTCTCTGTGTAATAGCCCTGGCTATCCCAGAATCACTTTGTAGACCAAACTGGCCTTGAACTCACAGAGATCTGCCTGCCTCTGCCTCCTGAGCCCTGGGATTAACGGCATGTGCCACCATGATGTCTGGCTCAGTTTTCTATTGACTTTAATCAATTTAATATGAAGATACCCAAGAGACCTCTCATATGCTTGACATGCTCTTCCACACCTCTGTTGTTGAAGAGCAGCTCATTGTCCTCTTGGTGGCCAGGACCTATCATTCCAGCAGCATAGTACCTCCCTTTGATTTTAGTTGATTCAGAAGCAGTCAGGCAGCCTAATGGGCTTCCTGGGGAACCTTACCCAGCTCTGCAAAATATTCATCTGTTACAGAAACTGCATGTTCAAAAGCCATCCCAGATCCAGGATGGTTGGTCAATGCCTATAGTTCCAGTATTTGAGAGGTGAAGGGAGAAAGATCTGAATCAGGACAAGCCTCATGTACTAGGATATCCAAGACCTGGTCTCAAAAGACCAAGAGCAGAAGCTACTCTACTGTTCTGTCAGGCCAGCCGGTGCAGGATGGTGGAAAAGAAGATGAAACCAGTGAATTCTATAGTGTTTCATCTGCTGAAACAGATGAGTTCCTCCATCAGAAACAATACTACTTGAAATACTATGATGGTATATGGTAATTGTGTAGTTTGGGCAAAAGTATTGTATGCAGCAAAGTCACACCTGTATCAAGAACAATTTCCTTTACTGACAAAGACTCAGCCCCCTGCCACATCTACAATAGTCGTCAAATATACCCAACGTGGCAGCAGGTACCCAGATGATCTCCCTGGGGGTGGTAGTATATAGAGTTCAGCATTGATCTCCACTGCTGGAAGATTGGGCACTTGTCAGAGGCTGTGGCCATATCAACCTTGAGGGTGCAAGTCCATGTCAATGAGCCTGTGTATGACTTCCATTCCTTCTACCATAATCAGCTGATTTATGGTTCATTGGTGATAACATCAGTGGCTTTGGAACTTGATTGGTAATCACATAGTAGACTGCCCTATTCCTGTGGTTTTTAAACTCTTCTGCCAAACTCACCTTTTTGTGAGAACCCCCTCCCCCCCGCACACACACACACATGTCTTTCTCTCTTCTCTAACTCAGACTAAACTCAAACTTGCTATGTACCAGAGGATAAACTTGAACTTCTGATCCTTCTGCCTCTAGCTCCTGAGTGCTGGGATTACAGGCATCTACCAGATGCTTGTTTATGCAGCTCTGGCTTTGTGCATTTTAGGCAAGCGTCTTCCCAACTGAGCTACACCTCAGTCCTGGTCTCTCATTTTCCGCCTATTCAGGGAAGTCTGTCCACATACCTCTTCCCCAGACGTTTTTGCAACCCACTTTACAATCAAATTCCTTCCAAGTCCCTGACCTTGGAGCCAACTGCTGTTGGCAACCCGTAAACCAGTATACAATTGCATTTCTAGCTGTCTTCCTCCCAAGCAATGTGAACAACTGTAAGAGCTGCTCAGAGTCATGCTCATGGAGACTGTTCCTCAGCACTGCCCCCCCAGTGCTACATGGTCCTCTTCTAAGTGTGTGTCCGGCAGAACTGTCAAGAACTAGGCCCAAGTTTTCTCCTCCTTCAGCTTACCAGAGGGCCTGAGGGTCTACAGTCTAGAGAAAGAAGGTGGTGGAGCAGAGAAGAGCTATGACTGTGCTTTGACCCCCTCCCCCAGCAGTCTGCAAGAGAGATCCCTCCCTAACAGAGGTTAGTGTCTCTCTGTTAAGGCCCTGGGCCGATGGGGTGATGCCACTACCTTATAATCTCATTTACACAGTGACTACTAATTGATGTGTTAATCTAACCTAAAAAATAAAAACCTTCATAGAAATATATACAATATTGTGTGATTAAATATCTAGGTACTACGGCTTAGTCATGTTGACCCATAATATAAGTCACCACAATGTTCTAGACTAATAGGGAGAAACTTATCCTTCCCTCAATCCCTTCTTCCTTTTATCTCTTCTTTCTATACATATTTCCAGAGATCCCTGTAGATTCCCAACCCTAGAAGGCTATTGATGAAGTTGAGCGGTCTCCTTGGTAACCATCTCTAACTCAGAGCAGAATACAAACTGCTTTCTGAAGCAGACTGTCTTTCTTAAAGAGGTTCATCTTTTCCTGTGCAATTTGCAACCTCAACTTAGGAGAACAAAATTTTGCTATGTCTTAACCAAACTAATAAAAGCAGTAATTATTATTATAATTTAATGATGCGATTAACGACATGCTGAAGTGTAGCTGGTGGGAGCTCATTTAGATAAGGCTGATTTAGAATTTGTCATGATGTGGCCAGAGATCAGCCCAGAGATTACTTCATTATTACAAGGCTTGTCATGGAAATTAATGGTTTGAGAAATATTCAAAGGAAAAGATTAATCCCATTTTAGAAAACAAACTATTTTCAAGATATTTAGATAGCTGACTATATAGTGAATGAAACATGTTGGGTTAAACTACATTTAAAACTAGATTTTTGAGGCTGGAGACTTGACTCAGCAGCTAAGAGCAATTGTTACTCTCGCAGAGGACCCAGGCTCAGTTCCTACCACCTACATGGTCGCTTACAACTAACCATAAGTCCAGTTTCAGGAGATTGGATGCCCTCTTCTAACCTCCGAGGGTACCAGGCATACCCTTGATACACGTACATACATGCAAGCAAAACACTAATGCACATACAATAAAATGAAATACATTTAAAAACAGACTTATTAAAGCCAGCCCAAGACCACACATGGCAGTATACATCTGTAGCCCCAGTGCTGGGGAGGTTGAGGAAGGAGGTTGAAATTCAAGATTAGCCTGGACTATATAACAAGACCCTATAGAAAACAAACAAGAGGGAGAACACAGAAAAGATGTGTCAGCAGTTAAGCAAAAACATATGCTGTTTTTGCAGAGGATCCAGGTAATTTCCCAGCACCCACATTGGTGGCTGACAGCCACCTGTAACTCTAGCTCCAGGGGGAAGTCCATAACCTCTGGCCTCCTCAGGCACTGCATGCATATGTACATAACCACAAAGAGACCCACACACATAGATATAATTAAGAAGAATAATAACAAATCTTTAAAACCGCAAAACAAAACCACAAAGAGACCCCTATTTGTCAATTAAACTGGAAAATGCCTAGGTTGAATTATTATGTTACACATAAACTTAGTTATGGGACCACATTCCAAGCCAATACGCTGAGAGTCTAGGGACGTCCCATCCCTGTGGCGTTGTGCACTCAAGTGTCACCCACGACGATATTGTCAGTCTTGTACAGGCCACGTTTTCCCATTCCAGAGCACAGATGAGCATGTTGCCCCCACAGTCCCCAAAGAGTCCTACTTAGCCCACTCACCCACTGATTTCTAGCTTTGTTTTGTTTTTCCCTGATGTGTCCGTGAACTCTTGTCAACTTATATTCAAAATCCCTCTTGTTATCCTTCACTTGAAATCCAGGCCAGTCTTATCACAGGTATGCTTTCACAGTCAACAAGGCAAAACTATTGACCAGGACACAAAACAAGTGTCAAATAAAGAAGTTGCAGGCCACGGAGATGCTCCATGGGCGTGAGTACCTGAGTTCAGGTAGAGGGAGAAGCGGTAATGTGCATCCACCATGCCAAAGTGTTCCTATGGTGAGTTGGGCAGCAGAAATAGGAGAATCTTCAGAATCGGGGGGGGGGGGGGGCAGCTCTCCTGGCCTAAGCCACAATGAACAATGTAAACGGTGAGAGCTGATACCCTAGGCTGTCCTCTAACCTCCTCATGCCTGCGTTCACACATGAACACCCCTTTCCCATATGAATGTACACTATACGCACATACATACAAAGTCAAAGAAAGAAAAATAGAAGTCATCATACACCATAAACAGCACACTTAACACAGCAGAGAGCCAATCCATTGGTGGAGAGTGTGTGTTTTAGTGTCATAATGTTCATTAGAGATGAAAGCAGCAACAGTTTGTCGTGTTCTCTCACTGGCTCAAAGCACATGATCTCAGAGCATCAGCTTATCGGACGTTGAGCATACTGGAATGGATTGTTATAAACAGAGATTTTTCTTTTTTACCCTTACAATATAAATATTTAATAACTTCAGACCCAAATAGGTTTTTGGTATATTAGTGCTTTGTAGTTGAAAATTTATTTTGTATCAAAACTTCCCATCCTTAATGAGCAGTCTTCATGATTTCAGGGTTAGCACAGCTCCTAAGGGCCAAATAAGAAAATGTGCTTTTGGGGCAGGAGCTGATGATAGTTTTCTCACCTTATGGAGTATTGTGAATTTACACACTCCTAGTGAGTGAGTCTAGTGAGATGGCTGAGCTGGAAAAGCATTTGGCAAAGCCTAGTGATCTGAGTTCGGCCCCTAGTAGAACTCTCAAGAAGGTAGAAGTTGAGACTGAACTCTACAGGCTGTTCTCTGACCTCCACATGCATGTGCATACGTGCACACAAACACACCCCAGTAATGAGTTTTGTTTTGTTTTGTTTTTGAGACAGGGTTTCTTTGTGTAGCCCTGCCTGTCCTGGAACTCGCTCTGGAGACCAGGCTGGCCTCAAACTCAGAGATTCACCTCCCTCTGCCTCCCTAGTGCTGGAGTTAAAGGTGTGTGCCACCACTGGCCAGCAGTAAAATATTTTTAAAAAGAAATACTTAGTATCTGGCTATGTGTCTGTCAGACATTGTAAATCAAGTTTTACAGGAATACAGCAAAGCTCTTGGGGTGTGGCTTCACAGAATAGTGATAGCTGTAATAAAGACTGTTTACTACCCAAAGCATGAAGTTACTATCTTATCCCAGCTGGGAAAGAAAAATGTGGCTCTCCTCTACCTTCACTATAAGCACACAAAATATTTTTACTCTTCTAAATTAAATTTTTTTTAAAAAAAGATTTTCTGACTCTTGGTGAGAATAAACATAAATTACTCAGCTCTAGCTCTGAATCTTCATAAAAAAAAAAATCACACCAGAGTCATTTTGACTGTTTTAGGGAAAAATTGCCAGAGGCAATGGTAACCTAGTTAAATATAGTACAAGTCACCCAGGTAGTTCTTTCTCTCTTGCTAGCAAGGTCTGGCTTACTATGTGGCACAATCTGACTTGGAACTTTCTATGATCCTGCCTCAGCTGCCCTAGTCCTGGGATTAGAGATATGCTACCATAGCCAGAGCCGCGTAGACAATTTAATTTCTATTAGGCACAACTTTTGAAAAAGAGTGAGATGAATAAAATTGGTACTATATTTTCTTTAACCCGTGGCATCCCAAAATAAAACACATACACTCAATAAGCCAAATGAACAATTATATATTTTACATTCTCTTTTTTTGTGAGCTCTCAAGGCCTAGCATGTTTTATAATTGCACCCAGGAATATTGTACAGTCACATTAAGCCTCCACTCATACAGACTGCCTTTCAAGTGCTCAGTAGCCTGTTGGAGCTAGTGGCTTCCCTGATGGACGGTAGAAGTCAAGATGCCACAAGACAGCTAATGACCTTTTACATTCTTGATTTGTTTTTATTTCTAATAAGTCTTCTTCTTATCATTATTTACTTCTAATGAGATCTTATTATTATTACTATTATTATTTATTTCTAATGAAGTCTTATCTATTATTCAGCTCTAAAAGCGGTATAGAACACATGGAGGTAGGTAAGACAGAGATCCGGTTCTGAAGCAGCTTAATTTGCTGAAGTATTTGTCTACCTAGGTACAATTATGTGCCACTTAACAATGGAGACATGTTTCATCGTGGAAGAACCACCTTGTACAGCTATACAAATTGAGATGGCTACTCTGTGTCTTAGTGCGATACAATCATATTGAACCCCCACTCTTCAAAGGGTCTACGGTTCACCAAAACATCATTCAGTAGCTTATGACTCCATTTATGTTGCATTTTGAAAAGTGTCCAAAGGCACAATGATGGCAGACAGTCAGAACCAATTACTGGACTTTGTGGGGGAGCACCCAATTCCAGAGCATGGGCAAGATCCTGAACCTATAACACAGATACATTACATCAGAACTGTATATCATTTGTGTCTTCAACATCAGGCTTTATTGAATAACAGTAAACTCTCAAGGTGCAGCAGTTTCCTTAGCAGTAATTTGTCAGGTGATCCAGATTTCCTTCATAGCCAGGCAAGGTTCTTTTATTCCAATACAAGCCACACATCTAATATCACACTGTAAACACATAAATGTATATTTGTAGGTTGAGGAATGGCAGCAAAGACGTTAAAGATGCCTCAGAAAAGATTAAGGAGTTTCAAGGGGTCCTAGCAGCACCAGCAAGTTGGGGGGGGCAGGGGGAGCTGAGGGACGTTCAAAAAGAATCTCTGAGATTCTCTTTCTTTGTTGGGTCTTTGTGTGATTTAGGTATCAGGGTGTCTGTGGCCTCACTGTTGAGAGAAGGTCTAATATTGTTTCTGATACATTGAATTCAATGCTGAGATCTGGTTACCGCCCCTTCTGAGGCATTCTCTTGATTGGCTAATAGAAGTTGCTTATGGCCAATTAGCTGGGCAGAAAGAGTATAGGAAGGCGGGACTTCCTCAGATCAGCAGGAATTCTGCACACACAGAGACTCTCTCTCTCTTTCCGCCAGGAGACACAGAAGGAGACAGATGTCTGGAGAAGTCTGGAAGGTACTCACAGGCACATGTTGGTTTGGGGTTAACTTAGAGTAGCTAATTGAGAGTCTGCCCACCTAAGGGCTAAGCGTTAAAATATTAAAAGGTCTTGGTGTGTTTAATTATTGGGGGAAAGACTGAGGCAGCTTATAGGCCCTCAGTCCAAGCAGTCCCAGGCTGTTGGATTCCCAGACTCTCCTTGAGCCCAGGCGAATCTCCCGCCAAGCCGCTGGTAATTCTACCAGCCTAATATAACAACTTATATTAATTAACAGAGTTTAGGTTATAGGTGGTGTAGGCCACCTTTGGACCCGGGGCTCTTTCTCCAGGATAAGTTAGGCAGCCAGTTAAGGCACTCGGGCCAGGCCACCTGCTCCTCTGCCAAGCCGCTGGCTACTTGGCCAGCCTAATATTACAGTTTATACTTATTAATAATTACATTAATTAATTAATTTGCAGTTTTCAGGTGGCGCCCAACGTGGGGCATTATGGGTAATTTTATTTTCAAAACTATAGAGAAAACTGCAGATTTTGAAACTATGATGCCAGTTGTTGACAATATGGCAATATTTACTGCTGACCTCTACACTGTTTTTCAATCAGACTGAATGTTTTATGCTGTTTACTTTTTTTAATTTTATTGGTTTGTCATAAGGAAGACGTCTGTTACACAATTAAAAATTATGGAAATGCAGATTGAGGAGCTTAAGAAAATTCTGGCAGGGCAGTTGATTGGAACTGAGAAAATGGCAAGTTCTTTTCTAGCTAGGTCTCCACAGTCGCCGCATGTACCAGTAGAAAAGCCGCCGCATGTGCCAGTAGGAAACCAGGTAGGTAATGGTGCTAATGTGGAACCAAGTGCACCCCCAGAAGAGCTTCATGGTACTGCACAATCACCATTAGTTTTTCCAGTAATGTTTCAAATTAGGCCTGATAATAATAATGGTCAATTCCATCAGGAATTAACATGGCGTCCAATAGACATTTTGGATTTAAAAAGATTTAAGTAGTCTATTATCTCTTATGGAATGCACTCATCATTCGTTAAACAGATGCTAAATAATTGGGCTATACAAAATAGAATCATTCCCCAAGATTGGAAGGGACTGATATCAGCCGTGCTAGAAGGTAGCCAGCAATTACAATGGTTGTCATAGTGGAGACATGAAGCCACAAAATTAGAGCAACAAAATATGGCAAGAGGAATAAATGTCACAACCCACCAAATGCTTGGTGAGGGACCTTATGCTGACATATGGTTACAGACTCAATTTGAAGATATTGTGATAGAACAATGCCGTGTTGCAGCTCTGAGAGCCTGGGATATGGTGGCTGAGGCTGGGAAAAGGTTTACTTCATTTACCAAGATAATACAAGGTCCTCAGGAAACCTTCTCAGACTTTTTAGGGAGATTGACTTCAGCTGTGGAGAGAGATGTAGATAACCCTGATGCCAGACAGGACTTAATAAATGCCTTGGCATATGAAAATGCAAATGCTGAATATCAAAGGGCAATTAGGCCATTGAAAGCTTAAGGAGCCCCAGTAGATGAATGGATAAGAGCAACAGCTGATATTGGTTTTCAAGAGCATCAGAATAATGTCATAGCACAAGCAATTGCTAGGGGTCTTAATGAGTGCTTTAAAAATGGTGAACTTGGTCATTTCCAAAGATATCATAAGGCTGAATCCTCCAGAACTCGAAATGATAGGTGCCTGTACCCTGCAGAACATGGTCGTAGAAGGGAACGAACGGCTTTTAATGGCGAACATGGTCGTAGAAGGGAACGAATGGCTTCTAATGGCAATAGAAGGTTAAGGTCTCCAGGATTTTGTAGTCGTTGTGGAAAAGGTAAACACTGGTCCCGGGATTGTAGAGCTGAAATGGATGTCAGAGGTAACCCCTTGCCAGGAAATGAGGGGAGGGGCCTACTGGTTCAGGCCCCCCAAAACAATGTGAACTGTCATCCATCATTCAACCAGAGGGAAACAAACAAGCAGGAAGAACAAAATTAACTATTGCTGATCTTTTGCAGGCTACTGAAGGTACTACAGTTTTAGATTTGACCACAGATCAATCTAAAACATTATCCAAAACAGATGAATGTTATATGTTAACCACTGGTATCTATGGTCCTTCACCATCAGGGACAATAGGATTAATATTTGGAAAAAATGGATTAACTTGTCAAGGATTCTTTATACATCCAGGTATTATAGATGGAGACTTCAAGGAAGAAATTAAAATTATGACATCCATATGGAAAGAGATGACAATTAATGCAGGGGACAAAATTGCCCAACTGCTGCTGTTTCCTTACACCAAGGGGAAGGTTGTTCCAATAGACAGAACAGGAGCAGTCGAAAATAGTGGAAAACGTGTGTATTGGCAAACAATGGTGAGTGATATGAGACCAAAATTAAAAATACAAATGAATGGTATTAAAATAGAAGGATTGCTTGACACAGGAGCAGATGTCACTGTCCTCTCACATGAGTCTTGGAATCCAAATTGGCCACTTCAAAGCGTTCCTACACATTTTGTAGGAATTGGTAAATTATCACATGTAAAACAAAGTGTACAATTGCTTAACTGTGTGGGACCAGAAGGGCAAACAGGGAAGTTGAGACCTTATGTGGCTGATGTACCCATAAATTTATGGGGAAGGGATCTCTTACAACAATGGGGTACTCAAATTAATATTCCTACAATGCCAGAAATAACAAATGATGAAATGATGGATGCTTTTGAGGAAGGTATTGATATGCATACTCAACAACAATTGCAAGCTATGTCTAGTGTCCAAACACAGGACACCCCAGACATTGAGATTATAGATACTTTTGAGGAAGGTATTGATATGAGTACTCAACAACTGCAAGCTATATCTAGTGTCCAAACACAGGACATCCCAGGTATTGAGTTTCCAAATTTATACTAGGGGGCTACTGCTGAAATTCCAATAGCCCTACCCTTGAAATGGCTATCAAATAAACCAGTGTGGCAAGAGCAGTGGCCCATAACAAAGGAAAAATTGGAGGCTCTTGAGCAATTGGTAAAAGAACAACTGTAGGCTCCTCATATAGAAGAATCTACCAGCCCATGGAATTCTCCTATGTTTGTGGTAAAAAAGAAATCGGGTAAATGGAGAATGGTAACAGATTTAAGAGCTGTGAATAAAGTAATTCAACCAATGGGTCCTTTGCAGCCTGGTATGCCTTTACCTTCTCTATTACCAAAGTCATGGCCTTTAATAGTAATTGATTTAAAAGACTGCTTTTTCTCAATTCCATGCATAAGAATGATAGGGAAAGGTTTGCCTTCTCTGTACCTACTCTTAATAAGAGTAGGCCAATCAAGAGGCATCATTGGAATGTACTTCCACAGGGTATGTTGAATAGTCCAACTCTGTGTCAATATTTTGTACAAAAACCATTAGAAAAAATGCGTAAGCAGTTTCCTCAATCTATTATCTATCATTATATGGATGATATTTTGTTGGCTGATTCTGATGTAGTTATTTTAGAGAACTTATTTAAGGAAATGCAAAGAATTCTACCACTATGGGGGTTAAAAATTGCTCCTGAAAAAATACAAAGAGGAGATTCAATCAACTATTTGGGTTATAAAATAAGTCAACAGAGAATAAGATCTCAAAAGGTACAAATCCGTAGAGACCAATTGAAAACTCTTAATGATTTTCAAAAATTAATGGGAGATATAAATTGGCTAAGGCCCACCTTTGGTTTAAGTACTCATGAGTTAAGTAATTTGTTTCAAACATTACAAGGGGATTCAAATCTAAACAGTCCAAGACGTTTAACTGCTGAGGCAGAAAAGGAATTAATGTTGGTAGAACAAAGATTGCAAGATGCATACATAGATCGAATTGATCCCCAACTTGATTGTATTTTGGTCATTTTACCATCAGCTCATTCTCCTACAGGGCTTATTATGCAACGGGAAGATATTATTATGGAATGGATTTTCTTACCACATAAACAAAGTAAAAAATTAAAGACATACATAGAAAAGATATCTGAATTAATTGTAAAAGGTAGAATAAGACTACGTCAATTATCAGGAATGGACCCGGCTGAATTAGTAGTGCCTCTTACCAATGCTGAACTTATGTCATTGTGGGTAATCAATGAAGATTGGCAAAGAGCTTGCAGTAATTATTTGGGAGAAATTAATAACAAATTTCCAAAAAGCAAACGTATACAATTTATAAAAAGAACTAATTGGATTCTTCCTCGTATTGTAAAGGGAACACCAATTCCTGATTCACCAACCTTCTATACTGATGCTAACAAGATGGGAATGGCAGGTTATAAGACAGACAAAATCAGCAAGATAATCAAAAGTCTGTCGCGTCCCCCTCAACCAGCAAGGATGACGCAATTCGCAAAAGCTCTTCTCCAGCAGTTTATTCAGGTCCCTTGAAAACAGTCTTCCGAATGCCCGGGCAGACCCAACCCACAGGCTAAATACTATATGAAGAGCCAATCAAGTAAAGCCACGTGGTGCTATCTTAGAGGCCCACGTATGCAGAAGCAAGCCAGATCAGCGGTCTTTGCCAAATATGGACTTGTTTACCACTGAAAGCGCTCACCGTTGGGCTGGTGGAAGGCGGAAACCGGCGCCATCTTTAGGGCGCGGCACGTCGCAGCTCTCTACAGTTCCCCCTTTTTTATTTTTTCTAAAGTTGGTAAAAGTCCCTGGAAAGGCTTCGTAATCCCTCTATCTGGGGATCTCACGGTGGGCCTGAGCCTGTAGGAGGGCGGTGCTCAAACTCTTACCCGTCTCTGGGTCAGCCTCCCCACTCGGGACTGCCCTGTCTTAGGTGGCCGAGACTTACCCGTCTACTCCGTCATTGACTTGCCAGACCCTAATATCCGTGGAACGAATACCTCAGTGGGCAGGGACTATGCTCAGTTAAGATTTAAGGCTTCATGGCAGCGAGCCATGCCTGAGGGGACTGGCCCGCCTCAGTGGCGACAAGGGCTTGTATAATCATGGCTGCATTACGCTTTTGTGTGGCTCTCATTTTGTAGATGCACCATAGGCAAACCAGAGAGGCTAGTATCATCAGTATCGCCAAAGAGCCTACGCCCACCCATTCCTTAAGATGATCCATAGCCGTCTGTATCCAGGAAGTCAAACCAGTAGCCAGGCTCAGATCCACCCGAGTGGAGTTGATGTGGACGATTGTCGCTCTCAGCTCTCTCATCTTATTTTCAAACTCAGCCGACCAATCCTGTAAGAGGAACTTTGACAATTGTCTAGACAAATTAGCAGCCTTTGTAAAATTTTGATACTGCACGGAAGTAACACACAAACCTTGCATTTTCCACTCACACCCCAATTGTGCTAGTTGCCAAAGAGAATCAATCTGTTCTTGTATTAAATCTATGCGTTGATTAACTATCATAAGACCTCCTTTGAGATGAGAATTCATAGAGGTCTGAGTATCCAATGCCTGTGCCACAGTGGCTGAGATGTTATTCAGGGCATTGGCAGTCTGTATAGAACTAGACAAGGCAATAGCTGAGGCAGTAAACCTGAATAGCATCATGGTATTAGGAGCCTCTACAGGAACTGGTACATATCGAGGCATTCTAGTCACCACAGCCACAGGAAAGGCTGTGGCATTTCAGCACAGGGCATAAAAACATATGCCCGGAGTGCATACTAACTTTTCTTCACCCAAGGATGCACTCCCATTACTTACAATCCACAGAAAAGGAGGCCAGAGACATACTGGCGAAGCTGAAAAGGTCTTATTGCGGTAAGAATGAAACAAAGATTTCCAAGTACCAGAGCCACTACCGCTAGAAAAATCCAGATTGCTAGCGGACCCTAGGGAAAAACTACCCATATCGACCTTGCCCAAGAAGCATGTCCACATCCCAGGCTGGGTTTCCTGCTGCACGATTAGCAGCAGCTTGTTCATTAGCAAACTCAATCAAGAAAGCCTTCCAATCTAAATACTGCCCAGAGGACAGGCAGGCACGTGCCAAGCTCATCCAGTCACTAGGAGTCATGCAATAATGACTAAGAAGAGCTTCCACCTGAGCTACAGTGAAAGCAGCATTAATCCCATAAGTGTGGACAGACTCAGCGAGTGCTTTAATTACCTTAAAATCGAGAGGTTCACGATAACGATTTCCCCCTCCATCCTGAAAGACATAGTAGTACAGCTCATGTCTCACTTCCCTCCAGACATTTGGACAGAATGACCGCCCACTAGTACCAGTCGGAGGGGAAGTCTCATTATATGAAGGCGGTGCCAGCACAGGCGGCCCCGGACCTGAGGGCTCTATCCGGGTGCAGTCAGAACTCTTCCTCAAAGATGACTTCTCCATTTTCTTTGTTAACATTTTAAGTTCCTCTTTAGACTCTGAGCTATCCTCTTCCAAAGTATCTTTCCCAGATTTGACCAAGCGCTCCTCTTTTAACTGCTCTAATGCCTCTTGTCCCTTTTCCACGGCCTTGCAATATCTCTGATCTCCTAAACAACTACGAACAAGTCTCCAAATAGGCCGTGCTCCTCCCTGCAATGTACCTTGCTCCCAGGCAAAATCTAGATCTCTCCCAAGCTTATCCCAGCAACTGATAAAGGCAAGGCCAGCATTCGCTCCATTTCTGTGAGGCACTCTCTGCTTTCCTCACCTTGCTCTGCCAGTTGTGTCTTCTACTCGTCCGAATCACGGAACTTTATTGCTCCCTCCCGGAGACCTTATTGCCTCTTTACCGAGGTCCTTATTGCTCCCTCTGGAGACCTTATAGTTCGCAACTTCCCGCGAAACTTTACCTTTAGTTCGCAACTTCCCGCGAAACTTTACCTTTTGTTCGCTATTTCCGCGAAACTTTACCTTTTGTTCGCTAACTCCGCGAAACTTTACCTTTTGTTCGCAATCTCCGCGAAACTTTATCTTTTGTTCGCTATCTCCGCGAAACTTTACCTTTTGTTCGCTATCTCCGCGAAACTTTACCTTTTGTTCGCAATCTCCGCGAAACTTTACCTTTTGTTCGCTATCTCCACGAAACTTTACCTTTTGTTCGCTATCTCCATGAAACTTTATTGTCCTAATTTATCCCAGGGACTTACCAGCGCTGCCCCTGACTGCAGGAGTTCTGAGTCTTTTTTGGGTCCCCGTACGGGCCACCACTTGGCGCGTCCCCCTCGACCAGCAAGGATGACGCAACTCGCAAAAGCTCTTCTCCAGCAGTTTATTCAGGTCCCTTGAAAACAGTCTTCCAAATGCCTGGGCAGACCCAACCCACAGGCTAAATACTATATGAACAGCCAATCAAGTAAAGCCACGTGGTGCTATCTTAGAGGCCCACGTATGCGGAAGCAAGCCAGATCAGCGGTCTTTGCCAAATATGGACTTGTTTACCACTGAGAGCGCTCACCATTGGGCTGGTGGAAGGCGGAAACCGGCGCGGCACGTCGCAGCTCTCTACAAAAGTCCATATACCTCAGTTCAAAAAACAGAATGGTATGCAATCCTTATGGTGTTATTAGATTTTCCAGAGTCTCTTAACATAATTACGGATTCTCTATATGCAGAAAGAGTTGTGTTGCATATAGAAACTGCTGAATTTATTCACGATAATACAGAATTAGCTTCTTTATACAATTGCAACAGGTCATCAGAAGTAGAAATAATCCATTATATATAACCCATATTCGATCCCATACAGGTTTGCCAGGTCCACTGGCACAAGGAAATGAGGAAATTGACCAATTACTCATAGGAAATGTGTTGGAAGCCTCAAAATTTCATCAGAAACATCATGTTAACAGTTCAGGTTTAAAGAAAAAATTCTCTATTACCTGGCAACAAGCCAGGGAAATAATAAAAAAATGTCCTACGTGTTCTCTGTATAACCAAATTCCATTACCTGCTGGTAGTAACCCTAGAGGTACTAAAAAGAATGAAATTTGGCAAATGGATGTTTTTCACTTTGCAGAATTTGGAAAACAAAGGTATGTACATCATACCATTGATACATACTCAGGGTTTCAATGGGCAACTGCTTTAAGTTCTGAAAAAGCTGCTTGTGTTATTGCACATTTGTTAGAAATAATGGCATTTATGGGTATACCTGCACAAATTAAGACTGATAATGCTCCTGCATATGTATCTAATAAGATGAAGCAATTCTTTGCATATTATAATATAAAGCATGTTACTGGTATACCACACAATCCTACAGGACAAGCAATTGTAGAAAGAGCTAATCATACCTTAAAAGAGATGCTTTTTAAACAAAAAGGGGAATTAAAGAATCCCAGGGATAGATTGCACAATGCATTACTAACTTTGAATTTCCTAAATATTGGTGAAAAGGGTATCGCTGCAGCTGAGAGACATAGGGTTATACAAAAAAAACTGAGGAATTAAATCAACCAATATATTATAAGTAAATGTTAACCTTAGAGTGGAAACCTGCAATGGTTTTAAGATGGGGACATGGTTATGCCTATGTGTCTACAGGGAATGAAAAAATGTGGTTACCAACAAAACTTATAAAGATTAGATCTGATCAGGGAGAACCTCCCATTAGCTGAAATATGAATGTCTTCGCATGGTAAGAATATTTTATTAACTGTATGGTTTTCATGATATTCCAATCTTTTATCCAGGATGGACAGAGTTTATGGTTTTCATGATATTCCAATCTTTTATTCAGGATGGACAGAGTTTATGGTTTTCATAATATTCCAATCTTTTATCCAGGATGGACAGAGTTTATGGTGTTCATGATATTCCACTCTTTTATCCAGGATGGACAGAGTTTATGGTGTTCATAATATTCCAATCTTTTATCCAGGATGGATAGAGTTTATGCCTTAAAATGGACTTACAAAGTTGTTCTATGCCTTCCACTTGCTCAAATTTAGAGCAAAAATTTATTTTCAGAGCCAAGGACTGAATGACAATAACAAGACAAATGGGCCAGAAGATTCAACCTAACATACTGCTTCAATCACTGTTTTCTTAAAAACTTTGCATGCAAATCATTTTTAAAAGCGCTAGTCCAAAAAATGATCACTCCTACAGAGACTGGACAACAAAAGCTATAGGTAACTTTCCCGAGAATTGGCCAATATCTCAATTTTTGAAGGGTACCCGAAAATATTTACACTCCATTCCCAAAAGATGGGATGGAAGTTTTTGTGTGTGTTATGTGTTGTGATTGTTTGTTGTCATCTAGGATGAATGGATATATGTTATGTGTTGTGAATTGGATTCAGGGATTTTCTTCTTTCCCTCTCTATATTTTTTTGTCTCTTTTATTATTAAAAACTTAAGATTATTTTGTTATATTAATAGATGTTGATAGAAATTTAAGATTGTTTTGTTACAATAGATATTGATAGAAAGTTACCATTATTATGTTTTATATACACTTAAAGATAAATTTTAGTTTCAAATTTTCAAGATTTCTTTTGAAAAATAAAAAATTGTTTTTCTTCTATTGTCCAAAAGACAATTTTCCCTAGGAAAGATACTACATGCCATCTTTTTATGGCATGAATGGAGACTTACAAATGTTTTTCTTCTGTTCAAAGAACAGGAAATATTCCTTCATTGATTTGTGCATCCTGCACATCCAATGCATTTTGGCAATTGTAGAACTATATGTTACTTGTGAGAAATTATATATTTTCAGAACAATGGGACCTGAGTCCAGGGAAGTCAAGACAAGTAACCCAAATGATCCAGCCTCATAGACTGCCTCAATAGCTGTTTCCTCCAAAATCTGCATCCAGAACAACTTCAAACAGCTTGCTGAGATGGACCAGCCTCAAGGACTGTTCCAGACAGGACATCAATGGACTCCTGAACTTTCCTACCAAAGTCCAGCTTCAAACTACAAATTGCTCAGAACATTCAAATAGCTGAGCACATAGAGACTGGACAACAAATGTTACAATTTACTTGCTTAACCATTTTTTTTTTTTTCATTTTATTTGGGCCCCTAAACAGGTTTTCTGTGTCCCAATTCAGCAGGAAGAAGTTTTAGGAGAACAACATCCCATTCCCAAAAAGTGGGGTGGATGATTCTCTGGTTATTTGATGGGTTATAGATGTCATTTAGGGGGAATGGTTACAAATTGTTATATGGTCTTGTTAAGCAAAGTGTAGGAGGTTAGGCTCAGGGATTTCTTTCTCTTTCTTTATCCTTCTTTCTCTCTTATATAGGGGGAGAAGACTTGAAAAGAAAAAAGAGAGGGAATATGGATATATAGTATAGAATTGATAAGATAAAAGGGTAGATTATTGAATCTACTCCTATAGATATTTGTATATTGATACAAAATTAAGGCTATATTTTGACTAGGTATTGTACCTATATAATTCATAAATTTGCAATGTGAAGTTCTAGTCCTTTTGATAGTAACTATCACAAACTGTCATATTTCTTTTTGGAAGCTGCTTTCCTATGCTTCCTACTCAATAACTTTATCCCGTCTTATGTCTTTGATGGGGTTGAAGGCATAGTAGTTATAAAATTTCAATTGAACTTGAGTTGTTTAGGATAATTTTTAAAATGCATGTTGATAGTCATTCAAACTTGTGATTTTATTAGGATAATTAAGTTAGTTAATTTCAGAGGTTCTAAGTTAATCAGATATTAAGTTGTTAGAGACAAGCAACATTTGCTTACTCAATGGATATGGATAGATGGTCTTCAAAAACTTCAAGAGATCTGCAGAATATGGCATTTAAAGATATTTTTGTTATTTTAAAAATTCTTTGACATGAGACTGTCAGCTCCTGACAGTTCCCATTGGACTTGGAAGGAGACAATGAGCATCAAGAAATCTCCCATCAGGAGATAATTCCTACTGGGCAGAAATGCCCTGCTCTCTCAACAGACTATATTACAGTCCAAAAATGGACCAGAGCTCAATGCAGGTAAATTGATGGCCTGATTCTGCAAAGACAGAATGGGCAAGTCTTATTTCCTGCTCCACAACTAAGTCTGTGAGACATGCTTGGCCAGAAGGCTGAAGATGATGCTCCAATGTTCTAGAAACTGGGGTCTGTCTAGGCAGCCAGTTGTCTGTCATTTCATAGTTTTGGAAGTTGCTTGCTCTGCACTTCCTATCTATTCATATATATTCATCCTTCTCAGGTTTCTGATGTGATTGAAGACTACATAGTTATAACATCACAGTAAATTTTAAACCATCTAGGAATTAAAAGGATGTTTTAAGGTTAAGATGGTTTAGTTAATAATGTAAGTTATGATGGGAGTTGAATTAGGTATAGATCCTTAAACTCATCAAGAGAGATATATGTCACACCTTTTAGTTTTCATAATTGTTTTATTGTATGTATTGTTATTGTTACTGTATTGTGTTTATTGTTAAGAAAAGGAGCCTTTTGCTAGACTTAAAGGGGGAGATGTTGAGAGAAGGTCTAATATTGTTTCTGATACATTGAATTCAATGCTGAGATCTGGTTACCGCCCCTTCTGAGGCATTCTCTTGATTGGCTAATAAAAGTTGCTTATGGCCAATTAGCTGTTCAGAAAGAGTATAGGAAGGCAGACTTCCTCAGATCAGCAGGAATTCCGCACACACAGAGACTCTCTCCCCTTTCCGCCAGGAGACACAGAAGGAGACAGATGTCTGGAGAAGTCTGGAAGGTACTCACAGGCATATGTTGGTTTGGGGTTAACTTAGAGTAGCTAATTGAGAGTCTGCCCACCTAAGGGCTAAGTGTTAAAATATTAAAAGGTCTTGGTGTGTTTAATTATTGGGGCAAAGACTGAGGCGGCTTATAGGCCCCCAGTCCAAGCAGTCCCGGGCTGTTGGATTCCCAGACTCTCCTTGAGCCCAGGCGAATCTCCCGCCAAGCCTCTGGTAATTCTACCAGCCTAATATAACAACTTATATTAATTAACAGAGTTTAGGTTATAGGTGGTGTAGGCCACCTTTGGTCCTGGGGCTCTTTCTCCAGGATAAGTTAGGCAGCTGGTTAAGGCACTCGGGCCAGACCGCCTGCTCTTCTGCCAAGCCACCTGCTACTCCGCCTGCCTAATATTACAGTTTATACTTATTAATAACTACATTAATTAATTAATTTGCAGTTTTCACCTCACAGAATGGGGTTGGCAGTGTTCCTTCTGTTTCTATTTTGTGGAATAGTTTGAGGAGCATTGGTGTTAGCTAGTCTTTGAAAGTCTGGAAGAATTCTGCACTAAAACCATCTGACACAAGGCTTTTTTGGTTGGGAGACTTTTAATGATTGCTTCTATTTCCTTAGAATATATATATTTATATTTCCTAATATATATATATATATATATATATAATATTTTTTTTACCTGATCTCAGTTTAACTTTGTTAAGTGGCATCTATCAAGAAAATCCATTTCGTTTAGATTTTCCAACTTTGTGGCATATAGATTTTTGAAGTAAAACCTAATAATTCTTTGGATTTCCTCAGTGTCTGTTGTTGTGTGCCCCTTTTCATTCCTGATTTTGTTAATTTGTGTACTATCTCTCTGCCTTTTAGTTTGACTAAGGTTTTGTCTGTCATGTTGATTTTCTCACAGAACCAGGTCTTGGTTTTTTGTTGATTCTTTGAATTGTTCTCCTTGTTTCTAATTTACTGATTTCAGCTCTGAGTTTGATTATTTCCTGCCATCATTTTGTTCTAGATCTTTCAGGTGTGAGCTCTTCCTAATTTCTTTATGAAGCCACTAGTGCTATGAACTTTCCTCCCAGCACTGCTTTCACTGTGTCCCATATGTTTGGACATCTTGTGCTCTCCTTTTCATTGAACTCTAGAAAGTCTTTAATTCCTTTATCTCTTTCCTACCCACTGCTCACGGAGTAAAGAGTTGTTCAGTATCCATGAGTTTGTAGGCTTTCTGTTCTTACTGTTGTTGTGGAAGTCCAGCTTTAATCCATCGTGATCTGATAAGATACAAGGAGTTATTCCAATTTTCTTGTATCTGGGATATGTAGCAGATGGGAAGCTTGTTTTTCATGTGGGTCCCCTAACAACTGGAGCAGGGTCTTTCTCTGACTCTGTTGCCTGCGTTTAGATCCTTTTCCCATAGCTGGGCTGTCTTGTCTGATATCAGTGGGAGAGGAAGTGCTTAGTCCTGCTGCTACTTTATGTGCCAGGGTGGGTTGGTACCCAAGGAGGACCTCCCCTTCTCTGAGGATAAGGAGAAGGGGATGGGGGAGGGGGTGTGAGGGTGGGACTGGGAAGGGAGAAGGGAGGGGGCTGCAATCAAGTTGTAAAGTGATTAAAGAAATAAATTAATGGGAAAACACAGCAGAAGCTTGTGAACTGTTAAAAACAATATCTTCTGTTATGAAAATGGATTTAATTTGAAAGGAAAATTTTGTTACAACCCCCCCCACACACACAAAAAAAATATCAAAAGAATTTCCGTAGGGGGCTGAGAAGAGGAGTCATAGTAAGAGGATTTGTTGTGCAAGTCCCAGGATCTGAGTGTGAATCCTCAGCACCTGTATAAAAACAAAAACAAAACAAAAAATGGGCCTGATTGCGCATTGCTATCACCCCAACATTGGAGGGAAAGGGACAGTAGGCTCCTGGGAACTCAGCAGCAGGTCACCCTCACTAAAACCGTGAGCTTCAGGTTCAGGAGAGACCCTGTCTCAAAGGAAGAAGGCAGAGAGGAATAGAAGAAGAGACAGGATGCCATAGGGTCAGATAACTAACCCCACTGGAGGTGTTGGGAGTGCTGCTGCTGCTCATATCATCAGCAACATCTCTGAGGCAAGCCTTGTTTTTGAAGCAAGCTGCTGAAGTGAGGAGGGGAATGGTGGAGTCTGTCAAGTCCCTGGCACCATTGGTGGTCGGCCTGTTAGTCCTTTGATGCTCACTCTGGTGGTCAGATGGCAGGTCTATAGGGCCCCCCTAGGGTTAGGTGTCCTTTTTTTGGGGTCTAGGTGTGGCTTTTATCCCCTTTTTTCAGTTCTTGGTTTTCCTGATATGAATTTAATTCACCCATGCACTCCTACAGACACAGCTTCCTTTGATAAACATATGAAGTAACACCATTACCTTAGGATAGTGGTTCTCAGCCTTCCTAATGCTGTGACCTTTTAATGCAGTTCCTCGTGTTGTGGTGACTCCCCCCTCAACCATAAAGTTATTTCATTGCTACTTCATAACTGTAAATTTTCTACTGTTATAAATCATAAATATCTGATATGTGGGACATCTGATATGTGACCCCCCCAAAGGGGTTGTGACCCACAAGTTGAGAACCGCTGCCTTATGAATAACTTATTTATCAGTCTGTATCTCATGGGTGGTGCCAAACAGGTGCTGCTGTTCATGCACCACTGAGGCGCAGCATCCGCTTACCTTGAACTCAAAATGGACTCAATACTACTTGTGAGATGCAGTCCTTTAGGGGAAGGCACAGTATAAAAAACAAAACAAACAAAATCTACTGTTTTACACAACACAGAGTAACTTAGGGCAGGGCACAGCCTGGTCTGAGCAATCAGACTACAAAAGCAAAAGGAGCAGGTTTCCACTTCCAAAACCTTGCAAGTGCTGAGACCTTTTGTTATTGTTGTTTTTAAAATTGTTTTATTTTTACATGTAGGGGTGTTTTGCGTGCATTGTACGTTGCACTATACGTGTACCCAGTGCCAACAGGGGCCAGAAGAGGGTGTTAAAACCCCTGGAACTGGAGTTTGGGTGCGAGCCATCAGGTAGGTACTGGGAATCGAACCCGGGTCCTCTAGAAAAGCACCCAGCGCTCTTCACCGCTGACACATCTTTCCAGGCCCCTTTGCTGTTGTGAGTTCTAACTCAAGAGGAGTAACTTCTCATTTTCCCTTTTCTATCTCTTCTTTGGATATTGGACTTGCCCTGACCCTCGGGACAGTCTCACCACTTTCTCTGAAGAACCCTCACCCACGCACATGCAGCTATTTGTCATTGCTAGGACCGCCTGTTTTCTCGGATGCTAACTCAGTAAATCTGGTTAGGTTTCTTACCCATTTTTTTACTCTGGCAGCTGCTGCCTGCCCCCCCTTTTCCCCCCAAACTCCAACGTGCCTTGAGGTTCCCTTCCGAGTCTGTGATACATGTCTCCAAGGCTGACAATCTGAGTTCAGTCCTGGGAACCCAGACAGTGGAAGGAGAGAACTGACCCCAGTAAGTTGTTGCCTGACCTCCACACACATGCCATGGCATGCGTGTGCACATACAAACTCCCCCGGGTAAACCAAAAGTTCAGTCTTTTATTAATGAGACCAAGAGCCCACAAAGTCAAACTGTGGTTCCCTGGTAACATTACAGCTTCATGCCAGGCGTGGTGGCGCACGCCTTTAATCCCAGCACTGAGGAGGCAGAGGCAGGCGGATCTCTGTGAGTTCGAGGCCAACCTGCTCTACAGAGTGAGTCCAGGACAGTCAAGGATACAAAAGAAAATTCTTTGAGATAAAGAGAAGTACATGAAGCAGTTCATATATTTTTACTTAATTTTAATACTTCACTTAATTTTTTAATGTTTGTTTAAACTTCAAACATTGTTATAAATTACACCCTTTGAACAACGTAACTTAAAAAGTCACAGTATATATATATATATATATATATATATATATATATATATATGTGTGTATATGATAAACAAGATATTTATGTATATAAACATTGTAAAGACATCTATGACTCTAATAAGCCCACCTTGGGTGCCTACTATCCATCCCTTAAGCCTTTGTCTCTGTCTTTCCAAATGTCTGCACTTAAATCGAAAGCTAGTACTTTCTTGTTTTTTAATATAATTTATTTAACACGTTTACTCTGTAATAAACTCACTAACTTTGCTTCATTTTGACTCAGTCTAAAATTATTTTCTGTGATGTCTTCAAGGATCTGGCTTTGCCCAAGTGTAGGTGCCTAAATGGAAACTCTACCAGCTACTGATGACAGCAGTGGCTTGCACCTCCCCACTACCCTTGACAAAGCCTTCTAGAGGATTAGCTTTAGAAAATTTCTGAACTCACATTTGTGCTCAGCAGGAAGAAACACAGTAGTCAGTCACTGATGTCTGCCATGGGTAAAAGAAGGGAGACAGAAATGTGTATGCCACATGAAACTTACCGCAGCATCCTGCATCCGGTGAACCAAGAGAGATGCCGCTCCCTCTTATTTGCTCTCTCCCTCCCCTTCCTTTCTTTCCTCCCTCCCTCTCCTTCCTTCCTTCCTTCCTTCCTTCTTTCCTTCCTTCTTTCCTTCCTTCCTTCCTTCCTTCCTTCCTTCCTTCCTTCCTTCCTTCCTTCCTTCCTTCCTTCCTTCCTTCCTTCCTCCCTTTTTATTAGAAACGTTACCTACCTCTGCCCAATGCCTGGTTGTGAAATGTACACTATTTTTCTTTTACATTTGGAGAGTACCAAGGGTATATGAATTGTTTTTTGGCGCTGAGGTGAACTGACTTACCCCTGGTCTGACATGACCATCAGTGGCCGTGGACCAGAGATGATAACCTGGCTCTGCCCTTCAAGTTCATTGCAACAAAGCAATCAGACCTCTGCGGTGACATCCGAGAGGTCACATGACTTTTTCCTTAGGTTCCACCCTCACCGCCACCTCTTGCCACGTAGCTGCCATGACCGCGGGGAGAGCTGGAAAGCTGGATAAAAGCAGGACTCCTGCTCGGTACAGCTTCTGAGAGGCTGGAGTGGGTGGGGCTTCGCCCAGATGCAGCTGTTCCGAGACACCGGTGCTCCAGTAAATCACCTCTCACCCATCGCCTTAGTGTGTTTTCCCAGTGCTGTGAGCAAATACTCAGATGAACACATCTTAAGGAAAAAGGATTATTAGAGTTCGCAGTTCCAGGTTATAGTTCATCGTGGCGGGGAAGTCAGTGTATCCAGACCATAAAGCCGCTGGTCTTGTCACATCCACAGCCAAGGAGACCGATGAGCATGTGCATTCGAGTGGTCAGCTGGTTTTCCCATTCTTATTTATTCTGGAATCCTCTGCCTAGGGAATGGTGTGGTCCACACTGTGACAGGATTCTTTTCACCTCAATTGCTACAGTAGAGATAATCCCTCTCCTATGTCCTCAGCAGCCCAACTTCCCAGAGACTTTAGATCAGCCCTTCTCAACCTGTGGGGGTGACCCACTTTGGGGGGGGTGTCAAATGAGTCTTTCACAGGGATCATCTAAGGCCATTGCAAGACACAGATATTTTTACATTATAATTCATAACAGTAGCAAATTTAAAGTCATGAAATAGCAATGAAAGTAATTTTATGGTTAGGAGTCACCACAACATGAGGAACTGTACTAAAGGGTCACAGCATTCAGAAGGTTGAGAACCACTGTTCTAGATTCTGTCAACGTAACAATTAATACTATCACACTCATGTCTTATAAATAAGCCAAATAAATTTGTTGGCTCTCCAATTTGGATCTGGGTTGATTTTTTTTCTTCTCTGTCTGTGGTGAATAGATTTTTGGTTGCGTCTCCCCACGGAAAGTAACAGGAGAGATAGTTTACCACTTGGCCACTTGGGAGGTGGATAGTATGAACATTGGGGAAAGGGAAACGGGATTGGTGGGTGGGATTTCTTGCCTCTGGTGAGTACCACCCTGAGGTAGGGACTAAGGTCCCAGAAAACTCACAACTCCTAAAGCCAACCGCAGCCAATAGATTCTGGGCTCTTTGTCTTGTGAACTTAGAGAATGAATTTCACAGACAATGGGAGGGTAAGATTTAGAAGGAGTTTATTGTACGTTCACAGAGGACCACTTAAGAGGACAGAAGCAAGCAGAGCTCCTGTGTAGCAGGACCAGGTCCCAAGGAAAGGGTTGACATGGAGAGTCCCTATCTAGGGGTTGAGGCATGGGGGTGGTGAGCTGGTCAGTGCAGTGCCCAATCATGAGGTGTTCATAGACCTCAGGTTCAGTCACACCCTCACATATGGCTCCCAGGCTCCTTGCTGTGTATAAAAAAAGATAAAAGGGCTGGAGAGGTGGTTCAGTGGTTAAGAGCAAACATTGTTCTTCCAGAGGACCCAAGTCAAGCACCTCACACTGGTGATCTGTCACTCTAGCATCAGGGGATCCAATAATCTCTTATGACTTTCGCAGACAGTGTACACATGTGGCATGCACACACACACACACAAAGTCTTTTTGAATTAGCAACAACCAAAAAAGAAAGATAACAAAACAAACAAACAAACAAAAAACCCCAAAAAACAGTGTAGGGGTTAGATAAATTAGATTTAGAAAATATATAGGAGTTTCTGATACTGTCTCTTAATTCGGGGCCTGAAGAGCATTATCAGCATGAAGTCAGCAAAAACAGGAAAGACTCAATAGACTGAAAAACAAGTTTGAAGTCAGGAAAACAGGAAAGACTCAATAGAATTGAAGAAACAAAGTATCTGGCCTGACATTGTTTTCAGCTGCTAAGTGGGCGGAGCCCAAATTAAGCTGAAACAGAGTTCCTCCTATTTGAGGACAGTGCGTGGAGCCCAGAGGAAAAAGAGGCCCCTGATGCTAGAGAGCTCCAAGAGTCCTGCTGAAAAAACGGCTGGCCATTGATGGCCAGCTCTCTCCCTGAAGCAGAAAGAAGCCGGTGAGCAAAGAAAGCCTGAGCAAGACACCAAAAGGCCAAGGACTGGACCCTGTGGCTCAGCTTTTGCCTAGAGGGGTTTGATCTGTCCAAACAGTGGCCTAAAGGAAACGGTGCCTGGCTTTAAGGACTGAGGCAGAGCAGCTGAGTTCCTGATTCAAAAGAAGTAAGTTGGCCTGCAGACGGCTGGGGTCTCCCACAGAGAAGAAAGCATGAAGCCTTATTTAAGGTGAGACTGCAATAACCAACGACCCTGACGAACCTGCATCTGAGAGATCCAGAAGAAGGACTGCTAAGTGTGTTAAAGAATCTACAACAAAGACTGTGTTCTTGACGACTGAGGACCTGCCCCAGAGACTGTATCATTCTAAAAGGTTATGAAAGTGGTTGTTATGATTATCAATAGGTTTAGTGGATAGGTTAAAGGGGTTGTAGGAATTTATAGGATTAATAGTTAAGAAATTGTTGGTGTTTGTTATAAGTGAACATAGTAATAAATAAATAAGTGTTAAATAATAATTTAAAAGTTCGGTTACAAAACAGAGTGCAAGTCAGTGTCCCTAAATACTTCTAGCATTTCTAGCCTCTGGCATGAACAAAATTGTGGATAGAACCAAGGATATTTCCAGCTTCTGGCCAAGGACAACAAGTGAGGTCCCTGTCCCTAAAAATGCCTGAACAAACAGCTTCTATCTCTTCTAATCAGTATAAACTATGTGTGAGAATGTGATATCAGAATCCAGCTGCTGCTCAGGCCACAGTACCTGCCACAGCCCTTAACAGGCAAGTACTGAGCACCAGCCGGCTGAGTCTCTAGTTAACAGACTTCCAGGTGCCCCAGTTTCGAACCTGGGGAACTGAGGTTACATCAGATATTGGTGGCCACAAGTCCTATGCTGCACCCCCTTCCCTGCCTAGAAATCAGAGAGCCTAGCTATAGGCTTATTCTGTGAAACCTCCCCATCCTCAGCAAGATATAAGAAGAAGCTGCCATTTCTGCCACATAGGCCTGGTTCCTCTTTCAGAATTCCCACCATGCTGCCTCTGGTGCCGGGGCCTGAACTCTCTTTGGAGTGCCCTGCCCCCAGCCCCTTGTTGTTGTCTCTCTCTATGTCCACAGCATTAATAACTCTTCAAAGAAATGTCATACCCTCCTAAATCCATTTTAGTGTCCCTCTTGAGCCCTTCATCTGAGACTTTTCACTCTGGATAGTGGGCAGAAGAGGTGGTTCAGTCGCCAGTGCCTGCTTTGTGAGCATGCAGACCTGAGTTTGACCCTCAGCATCCATATAAGGAAGCAGACATGGATCACTGGGTCTCACTGGCCAGCCAGTCTAGGAGTTGGTGAGTTCCAAGTTCTGTGGGACACCTTGTTTCAAAAAATATATTGTGGATCTGGGGGCGGTGGTGCATGCTTTAATCCCAGGACTCTGGAGGCAGAGGCAGGCAGATCTCTGAGTTCAAGGCCAGCCTGGTCAACAGAGTGAATTCCAGGACAGCTGCCAGGGCTAGACAGAGAAACTCTGTGTTGAAAAACCAAAAAAAGAAAAAGAAAAAAAAAAAAAAGCATGTACCATCTTTAGAAGAAATCAAAGACAGAAAGAAAGAGATGGAAGGAGAAACAGCCATTTGAACAGTGCCTGACTCCAGAATGGCACTTGCCATCTGGCTTAGTGCTCATGTGCACCTGTGCTGTGTGGTATACTCCCAGCAAGAGAATGCTGACTTCAAAAACAAACAATAAACACCCAAAACTTTAAAACAACAACAAAAATAACACCTCCAGCCTGGAGAGATGGCTCAACAGTCAAAAGTGCTGGGTGCTTCTCCAGAGGACCCTGGTTCGATTCCCAGCGCCCACCTGGTGGCTCACAACCATCTGTAAGTCCAGTTTCAAGGGATCTAACTCCCTCTTCTGGCCACTGAGGGCACCAGGCATGCACATGATGGCCAGACACACATGCAAGAGAAACACCCATACATAAGTAAAATAAAATAAAATGTTAAAACAGGTAGGCTTGGCAATAGAGATCTGTGAGCAACTTAATGGGGGTAGGGGGGCTTCTGGCCTGAATAAGTACATTATCTCATTAAGGGCGTAAGTATCCCTTCCATCTCCTTACCATGACTTCAGGCGAATCTACTTTCCTGGGGTTGGGGGGTGGGTCTCTTGGTCAGATTATCGACAGGCCCAATTGGATTAACTCTTAACCAGGGGATAATAGTATATGCATTGTTCTAATCTTCTGGAGCAGATCAGAATGTCTTACCTCCACTCAAGGCCAGAGGTAGAACTTCAATTCCATTCCTTTGACCTGGAGGAAATGGCTTTCCCTTCCTGGGCCTTGGCACAGCTCTGATACCTGCCCCTTGTCATAGGTGTTTAAATCTTAAGGCAGGACAACTGTGGTGTTCCTCTTTCTAGAGTTACCAGGGAAGCAGAAGTGGGAGCCAGAGAAGATTATGAAAGAAAAGTTCATCCTCAACATTAATGCCTGTCTAGCTGCCTAACAGTAAGGTGGATTTTTGTTTTTTGGTTTTTTTTGTTTTTTTTTGTTTTTGTTTTTTTTTTTTTTTGGTTTCTCGAGACAGGGTTTCTCTGTGTATCCCTGGCTGTTCTGGACTCACTTTGTAGACCAGGCTGGCCTCAAACTCACAGAGATCTGCCTGTCTCTGCCTCCTCAGTGCTGGAATTAAAGGCTTGCACCTGGCTGTTAAGGTGGCTTTTTGAAGTATATCATTTCAATATAGGAGTGAGAAAGGCTTGCTAATATTGTAAGCTCAAGGTCACAAACATGTTGGTTCTAAGGAAGCATAATTCATCTGTTATTTTGAAGATCATTGTTTCAGATGTCTGTAGGAAAGTGTTTATACTCTCTGTAGGCAATCTTGATTTTATTGTGTTGAGGTTTGACTCTCAATAGCAGGAAATACAAAGTCTATCCCAGAGTGGAGACTTCTTTCCCTTGCTATTATAGCTCCTTAATTTCTGCCTCTCCTTCTTCAAAATGACAAGAACTAGAATGCAAGGTCAAACAGCATCTCGTCTCTGGTGTCCTAACCAGGGCTCAGAGTAGGGTGGTGTTGAACAGAGGAGATATGCTGCTAGGGTCTGGAGAGATGGTTCAGCAGGCAAACCGCTGCCGGGCGAGCATCAGACCTGAGTTCAATCCTCCGCACCCACATTAAAATATGTTGGGTGTGGAGGTGCACAGCCTGCAATCCTAGATTAGGGCAGGTGGAGACGGTGGGTTCCTGGGGCTTGCTGGCCAGCCAGCCTGTTTTAGTTGATGAGCCTCTAATCTCAGTTGAAAGACCATGTTTCAGAAAACAAGCAAGTAGATCTTGAGGAATGACCCCTAAAATTGACCTGTGACCTACACACATGGGGGGAGGGGCAAGGGGGAGGGGGAAAGAGAAAGAAATAAAATCTTTACAGACAAAGCAGTCTGTGTTGAACAATAAGGATATAGGCATCTGAGAGTTGGACTTTTGCTTCCTGTGCCAGTGGTGAAGTTTTGAGTAGCATCTTCTGTTTGCTTTCAGTGCTTTTAACTACAAAGCTCTACAAGAATGGAAGCTTTTCTTAAAGGGCCTCTTCTTCATCGTCTCCATCAATGAGCTATTGATGTTTTACAAGTACATTTTACACATCTATTTGTACCCCACTTGATCCCCTGTACAGCAGGCATCAGACTAGCTCGTGCTCTGTTTTGCTTGGGCATTGGCTTTTTAATTACAAAGGATATCCAAATGAATATTAGCCCAGCTCTCAAGTCTATTTGCTTCACATTGACTTTTCAGGGTAATAAGCAAAACAGCATTTATTTTCCTCTCAGCTATTCATGTAACGTAACTCATTCAATTCATCTTTCCTAGAGTATATTGTTCCACCATTGTTTGGGGGGGGGGGTTGGATTCTTTTCACTTATTTTTAAACAAAGAATCCATTCTACAAGGAAAGCAGAATGCTGTCTGAGCTGCCATTCTTATTTATTTTAAAGGAAACAATGCCTTTCTGAAGCAATAACTCACCTACCCAGAGGTCATTTTTCCAATAGTTTCAGTCACAGAGAACATGGCTCAAGAAAAAGGCCTCTGAGCAGCTGAAATAAACACCATGGAGCTCATTCAAACCTCATGTAGTTCATTTCCATCTTTTTACTGTCATTCAACAAACATCTCCTGCTCCACACAAGATCCTTGTGAGTCTGACAAGCTGCTTCCTTAGCTCAAAGAAGATTACAGACAACTTTTGGAAGGGATCAAGAGGCGCCTAGGAATGGG
This sequence comes from Lophiomys imhausi, assembly GCA_907164525.1. NCBI lineage: Eukaryota > Metazoa > Chordata > Mammalia > Rodentia > Muridae > Lophiomys > Lophiomys imhausi. Next base: position 5,192,505 of record CAJQZJ010001511.1, on the reverse strand, counting down.
TGGCAACAAAGGAGACGCTTTCTTTTTCAAAAAATAAGATATTTGAATTAAAAAAATTATTGCAACTGGAAGGTCACTTGTGTTTGACCCGCCACTCCCACATCTTGCAGGCTTCTCAATTATCCTGGAGATCATGTTCCTGACACAGCATTGAGCTCTCAGAATTATTTCATGCTCAATATGCCCTGCCTGACAAGTAAGACTGTAAAATTCAGAAGCCACCCAGAACATGGAGGAGACGTGGTGAAATAGAAAGAGGCCCTGAATATAACAGACCCTTTTGCTTCTTGGTCTTTTCTCCTTCCTGTGGGTCCCAACATCTTTATGGAAAAGACTAATTTCTGTCCCTATAAAATGGAGAAAAGCATCAAAGAGTTGATGTTCATAACTCCCTGGGCTGGGAGACACTGGGTTCCGGAATCCCCTACAGTCTCAAGTACCAAGTCTGAAGTCATAAGTGAGAATCAGAGAATCGAAGGAGGGGAATAAAGGGGAATATGGAGTTAGAGGGGTGTGCAGAGGCAGGAGTGTGATGCGAGGGGTGGATAAAGACACAGGAGGGGAGTTCTTGGACCTTACCTTGTGGGTGGAGAGGGACTAACCAGTCAGGGAAATATTCAAGTCAACTGTGAATACAACCCTTTTCTCCCTCCACCTTCTGACCACATGGAGCTCCTTACCAGACTGTAAGGAAGCCTGTTTGCTCATTCATTCTGCCGGCTTTCAACAGATGGTATGCCTACTACCAATCGGGCCTTGTGCTAATTATTGCCTGAGATGGAACAGTAAAGTAACTGCTCTGTTTCCTGCTTTACAACAAAACCTGAGAAAGTACGGAGGCTCCCAGGGTAATACATGCCAGACTTTGTGGTTATCAAATTGGGTCAGCATTTAATGACAATACAAGGTAGGTGTTGAGTTTTTCATCCCAAGCAGAGAGAATTGCCTCAACCAAGAAGATATGGGAAGGAGTCCCTTGCCCTGATTGAGGGCTATTCATCTATGACAGTCAACGTGTGGCCTCAATCCCCATGGAGACTCAAGGATTGGTTCTAAGCCAACATTAAAAAAAAAAAAAAAAAGCTCCCTTCCTAAAAGACTGTAACATCCACTTGTCTCAAGTTATCTCTCTGTCCCTGACCTAAGACTAGACCAGGTCCTCACATCAGGTCAGTCCTGTGCTGTCTTTAACTTATAGAGGAGGGAATCATTTATGTCAGAATTGGCTAATTGTGCTGAGATGGTATTGGAAAGATGAATTTATATATCACAGAAATGAAAGGAAATATCTTCATTCCTAAAAAAAACTGTTTCCTATTGACTGATTTAAATATTCAACAAAATACCAAAGACAGGTAGTTGGGGGTGGGGAATAAAAGGGTGGGGCCCAAGGTCAAAGTGTTGAGTTTTAAGTAGCCAGCCACTAGTCTGCCCAAATATAAGAAAAAAAGTTCATCTTACATGACTTTGTACTTTATTTTCTTATTATTATTGATTTGGCAAGTATGGGAATTACGAGTTTGAAGACTAGGGATTCTCAAATGATTATCTGCTTTTTTTGTTTGTTTGTTTTGTTTTATTCGAGACAGGGTTTCTCTGTGTAATAGCCATTGCTGTCCTGGACTCGAATTTTAGACCAATCTGGCCTCAAACTCACAGAGATCCACCTGCCTCTGACTCCGAGTGCTAGGATTAAAGGCTTGTACCACCACTCCCAGTCCACCTACTTCATTTTTGTTGTTGTTTTTGTTTATTTTGGTTGGTTGGTTGGTTGGTTTTGAGACAGGGTTTCTCTGTGTAGCCCTGGCTGTCCTGGAACTCTGCTCTGTAGACCAGGCTGTTCACCCAGAGTTTCATAAACAAGTCAGTGGGCTTTTCATTAGAGGGAATATCAATTGGAGAGTGTTTTATCGATAGTGTCCAGATTAGTTCTGTTCAAAGCCATCTTAACATCAGGTTCAACCTTTGGCCTCTCTCACCTTACAAATGCCAACTCTAACTGTGCAGGGTATGCCTCACACTTGTCCAGCTTCTTTCTCTACCAGTTTGTCTCCTCAGCAAGACACACATTTGCTCTTTTATGTACTGAAGCTCTGTGGGGGTGGGTGGGAAATGGTGGGAGATTGTGGGAGGGTGTGTAAGGGATTTACTCTTCAAACAACTCTATACATAGCAATTTTTTTTTCTCTGTATGATAAGTACATGATCAGTCTTAGTCTGATGACCCGAGTTTGATTCCCCAGGACCTATATGGTAGAAGGAGAGAACTGTCATCTGCAAATTGTCTTCTGACCTCCCCATAGGTACTATGGAACACACACATTCACATGCAGACTCACTCACACACAGTAAACAAATGTAATGTTTAGAACTTTACAGGAGCTGGAGAGATGGCTCAGTGGTTACGAACATGTACTGTTCTTGCAGAAGAACTGAGTTTGGTTCCCACATGGGGTGGCTCACTCACCGACTCCTGCTCCAGGGAATCTGAAACCTTCCTCTGGTCTTCATGGACACAGCATACACGTACATACCCACAAATGCAGACACACACATACATACACATAAATTAAAAGCAGAAAAAGAAACAAATAGTGAATGACAATGTACAGAATCACACCAGGAGACCCTAGATTCTGATGCTTTGTCATGGATTAAAGGACTCAGTTGATGTGGACCTCAGTTTCCCTCTTGAGAAAACAATAGGCTCAGACCAGAATATCTTTTTATTGGTTCTTGAAAACAGGGTCTCAATGTGAAGCCCCGGTTGTCCTGGAACTTGCTTTGTAGCTCAGGCTGGCCTTGAACTCACACATCTGTCTCTGCATCTGGAGTGCTGGGATTAAAAGCGTGGGCCAGCAGACCAGAAGATCTTTAATGTCCCTGCTAGTACCAAATTGTCATGTCTCTAATACTTGGCTGAGAACTACAAGAATCTTATATAATTCCAATTCTGGTGACACATGGAGCCTAATATCACTCTTCACATAGTTGGGGAATGAGCATTTCTAACCTGGCGCGTCTGAATCAGGGCTTCTAATCTATCCCACTGGCCCAAACTGAGCTTTCACTTAGTTTTTCCATCTTACTGTGATGGCTTCATCATCCACCCACATGCTTAAGGCAGACAGACATTTAAGAGCTATTAGCTTTTCCTCTCCTTCCTCAGCACCAGCCAGCTATTAGTGGGTCCTATTAGTTGTGCCAACAAAGCTATCGTCAGTCTTGCTGTCCCTGGCCATCTCACAACCGTTACCCTCCTTGGCACCCTCCCAATCCTCTCCTGGGCCACATTTAACAGCTACCTAGTCTCTCAGCTTCCAATCTTGCCTTTCTGCAAACCATCTTCCATGTAACAACAATATTTTAGAAACATCATTCAGACCTGTGCCTTTCCTGCTCAAATCCTTTCTAGTGGCTTACGGACCACACTTGGAGTAAAGCTGAACTCCTTGTTCTGACTTATGATACCCTACGTCAGCAATTCTCAACCCATGGGTTGTGGTGCTTTGGGGGATTGAGCATCAGATACCCTACATAGAAGATATTTATATTACGATTCATAGCAGTAGCAAAATTACAGTTATGAAGTAGCAATGAAAATAAGTTTATGGTTGGGGGTCACCACAACATGAGGAACCGTATTAAAGGGTCACAGTGTTAGTGGGTTTGAGAATCACTGTGCTAAGTGATCTGACCCCTGTGTCTTTCAGCTCCTTGGTTCCACTAACTCTGCCCTTCCTTCTTTGAACCTGCTCACCTCGTTCCTCTCTTGGACATGTGGACTACTTCTCTCTTCTGCTTCAACTGCTTTTCCCATAATCACATGCTGGTTCCTTCTTGTCATTCTGTTTCTACCCTAGAAGTCACCTTCCTAAAAGACTCCTCTTTCATCCACCCAACGTGAAGTAGTATCCACTACTCCTCATTAAGTCATGGGCTTCCAATCTACTGGGACGGAGATCTTATTTTGACCACCCTGTCCCAGAACAGTGCTGGGATGGGAAAGGACGCCCAATGCTTGTTGTGTGGATATTGGATGAAGAGAAACACGCCAGCCTTAAGTGTCCCAGCACCCCTCCTGACCTATACCGTGTGCCTTAGCTCTGTTCTATGCTAAATAGTTCAAAGGTTCCATGTGTAGATTGGTACAGACTTCCTCAAGGCCCTGAAGGGCAGGGATGGCTTCTTATAGTAGTTCTGAATGTGTGCTTGTGTATGCATGTGCACCTAGCACAAAGCTGAACATACATATTCACTGTCCAACTGCAATCTAAATCACATCTGTTTATACCACCTACTGTCCTAAAGTTGAACCAGAGGGCCTGGGAAAGCATGTCAGTAGGAAGAACACTTACCTAGCATCCACGAAAGCCCTGGGCTCAGTACCAGTTTGACAAGGAAACAACAGACTTCCTTCCTTTCTTCTTTCTTTTCTTTTTTTTTAATATTACAATTTTTTTTACATTTATAGAATCTTGTTTTTGACAACAAAAAGGTTTTTACGCAGTTGAGAACTGTTCAGAACCAGAGACTACAAACAATCAGATAACTACATGAACAGTTCATAAATGTAAGTTATACTACATGGTTATAGATGTTCTTTGTCTTTGGAGATAGGGTCTTACTATGTAGCCCTAGATGACCTGGAACTTGCTATGTAGTCTAGGCTAGCTTCAAACACACAAGAGATCCTCCTGTCTCTTTCTCCTAAGTGCTGGTGTTAAAGGTATGTACCACCACATCCAGCTAACACATGCTATTTTTAAAAAGCATTTTTAACTGAAATAGAATTATATCACTCCCCGCTCCCCACCTTCCCTCCTAGTTACCATTCCCATGCCCTCCCCTCTCAACTCGATAGCTTCTTTTTCTTTGATTATATATTACATGCTATATGTCTATATATATTTATAAACAAATATGTATAAATATACTTTGTTGAGTCTGTTTTTCATTGTTTGGGTTTATATGGTGTCAAGGATAACCATTCTGCATTGGACAACCAATAATGGTGCTCATCCCTGGGAGAAGCTAATTCTCCTCCCAGTAGTCTGTAGTTCTTTGTCTAAGGCTGGGACCCTATGAAATTTTCCCACTTCCACAGTAACATAACCATTGATATTGCCATTTTCCTGGTCTTGGTTTTTTTTTTTTTTTTTTTTTTTGGTTTTTCGAGACAGGGTTTCTCTGTGTATCCTTGGCTGTCCTGGACTCACTTTGTAGACCAGGCTGGCCTTGAACTCACAAAGATTCGCCTGCCTCTGCCTCCCAAGTGCTGGGATTAAAGGCGTGCGCCACCACGGCCCGGCTTCCTGGTCTTGTTTATGCAGCCAATTCTAAGAGAGACTGTTTCACGGCAGATTGCCTCATATTCTGGCTCTTACAATGTTTCTACTCACTCTTGAGAGATGTTCTCTGAGCCAAGGATGTAGGGGCTGTATCTTGGAGGAGGGCACATAACTGTATCCATTGGGCTGGGCTCCTCCCACTCCATTGATCTCTGCATTGTATCTGGCTGTGGTTTTCAGTGATGGTCTCCATCTGCTGTATAGGGAAACTTCTTTGATGAGGGGTGGCAGCTACACTTATCTATGAAGTGTGAGGATAAGATTTAGAATGTAGTACAGAATTATGCTGGTCTAGCAAACTGTCAGTAGTAGATTCTTTCCTCTGGTCCAAGACCTCACTAATCCCAGGAAGATGGCTAGGTTTCCAGTATCAGTATCTCTCCTGTCGAATGAACAAGTAACTTCTTAACATTAAGCATGGTGGGAGAAAACAGTTTCCAGAGTCCATAATGAATTCTGAACCCAAGAGCCGAGGAGTCCAGAGTTCCTCCAGAACACTTTAAGTCTGCCTGGCAGTCGTGTAACTAAGTGAAAGTCAGGCGAGCTGTCGGTACACTCCTTCATTCTTCATCTCACTTTGCTCCACATTCTCCTTTTTATCTAGAAAATTCAAATTTACATTTTAGAAGGGTATCCACGTCATTTCCCCCTTGACACTCATCCTTGAGACATAGCAGGAAAAAAAAAGACTTTTCTTTTCCATTTAGGTCCAACAGTAACAGCAACAACAAAGTTAAATCCTAATCACCCCAAGACAATCATGGGAAGTAAGACACGCACCACTACATCTCTGACAGGCTTTTACAATCTAGTTTTATTATTCAGCTTTTACGGACGTGCTAATCCCTAGGAAGGGGAGGAGATAATCTCCCATGGTTTCTTCAGCACAAACAGCTTACTGGAGACAAGAATTACAAGCCATACGGCTATCACCGCAAAGACTCATGAGGAAAGGAAAGACGGGAAGCCCTTTATTTATTGCCACCTAGTAAGGAAGGGACAAGGGGTGGGGATTGACTTCTAGAACCGTGAGAAGAGTGGACACAAGAGAAGGCAAGGTAGGCAGACACACCTTCCTTGACACATGGAACAATAGTGCTAAGCCACTCATGAGAGGTGAGTCTAGACTTTCTTGGTGATACATCCTAATATGATGGACTGGGAATCATTTTTAGAGCAGTGTTAGAATCCAACCACCTAAGCAAATTCTATCACATGTTGTAGCTTATCTGACCTCCTGCAAATAAACAATATATACAGATCAGAGAGCTGGCTCGGTGGTTAAGCACGTACCACATAAGGATGACAACTAGAGCTGGAATTCCCGGAACCTAATTAAATACTGTAAATACCCGCTGGGTATGGTGCCTGCCTATAAATCCAGCCTCAGAAGGCAGACAGGATCCATAGAGCAAAGACTAGTCATATTGTTGGGATTTGGGTTGGATTTAGAGACCCTGCCTCAATGAATAAGGTAGAAAAATTATGAGGGGTGGTTCCTGACATCCGTCAACCTTGGGCCTTCACATGCACATACATGTGTCTACACACATATCCTCGCTTGTACACACACACATACATACATGGAAATGGAAAAAGAATCAGTCAGTAAAATCCCTGAGGTGCAAGCGTGAGGACCCAAGTTCAGATCCCAGTACCCGTGTAAGAAAAACGCTGTGTATAGTACTGCAAGGCTGTAACCCCAGGACTGGCGGCATAGACCCAGGTGGATCCTTGGAGTTCACTAGCTAGTGAACTCCAGCTATCCTAGAAGAATCCAAGCTCTCCAGGTTCAGTGAGAGACCCTGCCTCAAAAGACCAAGGTGGGGCACGATTGAGGGAGATGCTCAACATTTACCCTCTGACCCTCACATATATGCCCGCCCACATATGGGTGCACACACCACATGCACATGTGCAAACACAAACATACATGCTCATAAGTAAAAATAAAATGATAGACACTATCTAGTGTCTAAGCTTATGTGAATGGATGGACCAAATGGGTGGTTCCGAAGCTCTTAATCTCCGCTAAAATCCCTATAAAAAGGAAATACACTAACATCCCTCTAATCCCATTTCCTCCCCTTGCTCAGCAGATACTATTTTGAGGGAGACAGAGCACTCCAATCTTCCATTTTAAACAGCAGGTGACAGGTCCTGTTATTGCAAGGAGGAGGCCATTTACAGGATGGGGAGAGAGAGGAGCTAGGCTCTCCTTTCCGGCCATTCACGTCGGCCTTGATCTACGGTATCACGTACTCTTAGAATCCTTTAAGAGCACACACAGGGTTTGTTCATCAGTTTGTCTGCAAACCACAACTCTATGCCGGCGGGCGTCCCTTTTCCTTCTAGTTGTGCTTCGTCCTCAAAACTCGTCCTGCCTGAAAGCTGGACTGAGCTCTTTGCCCCACACATCTGACAACTGGATTCCTGTGGTTACTGGGTGAAGGTTTTCTCCGCAGTTCTCAAAGAATTTAGCGGAAGACAAGGGAGGACCAAAAGTGGAAACAGGGTGGGGGGTGGGGTGGGGTACTCTTCTCAGCTCCGCCCACAGGCGTGGCCGCCTGGGAATAGCAGGCAGCCTTTGGGACCTGGGCTCCAAATCTCCCAAATCCAACCTGCTTTCATTTGAGAGCATAGGCATTTGCTCCTGGGCCTATGTTCACGGCCGCTAACGTGACTGTCATTGAAAGGATTAGTGATATCTTCACCTCTTTGTTTTGTAAAAAATTATTCCATTTCTGAGTTTAACTTGCTGAGAAAATATGAAAACCTGCCTGCATTCCAGGTTTTCTTTCTTTCTTTTTTTTTAATCAATGAAAGTTCATGTTTTCTCAATCTTTGAAGGAATCTTTGAAAGAAGAGCGGTTCACTCTTTGAAACAAGATGATCCGTTTCACATTGAAAGTTTCTCATTGTGAAGTTCAATGTGAGGCAAAGAGTCAGTGGGTGAATTATAAGCACTCACCACAATGGGATGGGCTTACCACACGACAGAAAGAGGATGCTGAATACTGCTGAACTGAATCCTGAGCTGTTTCTTCTCTATAAAAACACGAAGCTAACGACGGACGGTCCCTTTGTAACTATGGAGGTCTTTCCATTCTGTTCAGTGTGGTCATCATTGCTGTTTCTTTCTTTGGCCAACTCTCTCCTGCACTGTTTCTTTAGTACCATAGAGAAAGCTACAAATATCTACACAAAGCATGCCCACTTTATTCATTCAGGAAGGTAGGTGAGATGAAATTCGCTCTGGGAATAATTCATCGGTGGTCAAGGTAAATTAGTTAAAGCTCATTCTGTGGTCATAGACAGACCAATGCTGTCCATGCGTCATTTTGAAGGAGTGGGGGATGTATGTGGACCTAATGCTACTGCTAGAGTAACATTGGCTAGAGTGTGCAACTGGTATCCAAGATGGAGCCGATAGGACAAGACTCTTGCATTTGCTGAGAGAAGCTGAGCCTGAATGGTCTAAGCTGAGAGACCTTTTCTTTACACTAAGGTGAGTGGTTCATGTGAATCCCTATGAGAGCCAGGGAACTGTGATGAAGGCCTGGAGCCATGGTGGTGAGAGATCGGGTATGGTCCTCTGTGGACACCAACAGTGCTTCCATCCATCCGCTGTCACCCTTCAGGCTCCTCAACTGAGCATCATCTCAGTGCCTTCTCTTGGAGCGTTGACCAAATACCTGATGAAGCAACTTAAGAAAGGAATGGTTAGATATACTCCATGATGTTAGAGGAGGTGTGGCAGCCAGTCCAGCTCTTGTCCCTGGCGGTGGAACGCTGCTTGTATATGGGAGGACCAGGAAGGAGAGAAGAGCAGTGCTATCTCTCTGCTGGCTTTCTCCCCCCCCCCCCCTTTATTCAGGTGGGAACAACAGGCCATAAGATGGCACCAGTTTTAAGGTAGGTTTCTCCCACCAGTTAACCCTACCTGGAATGCTCTCATGGATACACCCAAAGGGGTGCTTGCTAAAGTCCCAGGTATTTCTTCACACTTAAACATAGCCAAAAGGCTGAGAATTGATGAGTTTCTTAATCAAATTGATCATCAAAATTAACCATCCAAGTTAATCATGTAACTATGGAGTTACATGATTAACTAGAAGACTAAAGTCCTAGCATTTGGGGTTGGGGGAAGTTCAGAAGTTTAAGGTTATCCTAGGCCAATAGGGACTTTGACGCCAGCTTGGGCTCCATGAAATAGTTGGAAATAACCATCACAAGTAGTGTCCTACCCCTTCATATCACTAGCTCCTGGGGGAACCTGGGTTCTGCATTTTCCCCTAGCATCGAGAGAGGTGAGAAGATGACCTGTGACATTTCAGCTTTCAGTTGGAAGTCATTTTGCCTCCTGATATTGGGGATTCCCCAAGCACAGGAAGAGGGCACATTCTGGGCACCACCAAAAGTAAGAGGTGTCATTCTCACACTGGAGGAGAGGGACTCTATTGTCACCTTCTAGAGGAACCAGACTTAGTGTAATACCCTATAGGCCATAGGCACCAACCTTTGGACATGGATGCCCTGCTGACATGTCATGGGGTGTTTTCAGGTATTTGGATTGCCTGGTGAGCTGAGCAACTTTTAACTCAGTGTTCACTTTCTCGAGCTCTGCTTCTTCCACTGAACCTGCTACAACGTGGCTATATTATAGTCACACCCTCTGATGTGACATTTTACCAGACACCAGATGTAGAGCTCTTTCTGACCCCCACACAATGTCCTAATTTGCATGCTCTAAAAGAAATGAGGAAATAATGCATTTAAATCCTGCGGGCTCCGTGAAGTTAGAGAAAAGGCACCCTCAGCATTTTACTGTTAAGATTGCAAACCCTGTACTCAGGGTGGCAAGCAATATAATCTGTATCACTATAGGACAGGACGGCTCTTCCTAGTTGCTTCTCGCCAGAGGGGAAGGCTTGGAGCGGCATGGCTAGCAAACCATCCATTTTCAGTGGACTAAGGAAAGCACTGGGGGCCTAAATAGTAAGGTTATCAAGTATCTTACATACAAGCAGCCACCTTAAAGGAACTGCCACACAAGCAATGGCTTTCTCTTGATGGTAATGTTTGCTATTTTAACATACAATATGGCACTTTGCAGACACAGGAAACTCAATGAATTTTCCTTGGTGGTGAGAACAGCTGGAGCTAACGTAAATTGTCTCTTATTTTGGTAACAAAAGGCTTGGCATTTATTATTTTCTTGGAAGCCATAGAGGTATTTTAAAATAGTACACTAAAATGTGGGTATCATTACCAGTTTTGATCCACTTACAATAAGATTATTATTATTATCTACCAAAACACAGTCCCTGCATTCCACTCGCCCAACTTCCTGTAATGTTAATGGCTCAAATAGTCACAAGTTAATCTAAACTGAGGATTAATGGCTGACACAAACCGTTAACTAAACAGCAGACTTCATTTAGATTTCCTACCATTTCATTTCAACTCGAGACACCAACATCAATTCGAACTACAGGGTCTAATACTTTGGTAGCCAAACTAAATAAATTAATTCAGACTGACTGGGATTGGATACATGATGACTCAGGCAGGCCGAAATATCTAGCATTTTCTATTACAAATGCAGGGCCAAATGCTTAGTGTGTTATGCTCTGATTTCATCCTTCCCAAAAATCAAGGGGTAGGAGAGGCACTGGAAGTTTCCTGCCGGTGTTAGAGATGCTACAGTCAGCCCTAGGATGATGCCAAGCAATGTTTGCAAGACAGCTAGCTCTTCAGGGGCTAGATCAAGACAAAGGTTTTTCCCAGTCTTTCAAGGTCCCCACCACACACCCCACCTTTCTTTGTGTGTATGTGTATGCGTGTGCACACAGAGGTGAGAGGTCGGCCTTTCTTATTCCAAGGTCCTTGACCATGCTCACAGTGGTATAAACTGGTAACATTCATTCCGTGTGTGAAACAGACATTGGGCCACATCTGCCCAGAGCCCTACTGGGATGGATGATTATCCTAAGCCATTAATGAATATGGGGTTTTCTGTGGCCCGTGGAAGCGGTTTCAACTATGCAGGGAACACAGAAACTCCCACCTTCCACCTGGTTGGGGGGGGGCAGGTCGGGGGCGGGGCTGGCCTGCTCTCCAGCCAGAGCATGGAGGAGCACGTTGCAAACATCCTCACTGCCTTTGGCTTTCGTTTCCTGAGTGTTTTAAGGCTTAATTAATGTGTGTAAAGTGATCTGAAACATGGGAATGAAAAGAGCCGGGGACCCGCAGAGTGCTGATGATTACCTGAGGCCAGACAGCTGTAAAAGGGAGCCGAGGGGTGCCTGGAGAGGGCTCTGCTTAGCAGTCAGTTGGCTGGCCCCACGCCAACTTGGACTGTTTTTGGCAGAGTTTGGCCCATGCCTTCCTTTCAAGGCTGACAAGGCAGCTCTACACACGAGAAATAATTCTTTATGGTCCTGAACTGAAGAAGCAGTGAGAAGATAGAAACTATGGCCATTTTCATGAGTCAACCCTACAGCGGAGGAGATGAGACAGCACTCATCCACCTCTCTTGTCAAAGCAAGACAACTGCAAATTCCTACATTTTGGGGCCATGAAGGGATGCACACAGAAACATCAAATAGAAGAATGAGTCACACCTTTCCTCTTGACAGGAGGCACAGTGGTAGTCCCATCACATGTAGGAGGCCATGAATCTCTTTAAAACAGTGGGTGGAAAGAATGAGGTCCAGGGCCCACGCTGTTACCCCATCTCTTAAGTGTGTTAGCAAAAGGGTGAGGCTATCAGTTTCATGGGGGATGTTAAGGCCTGTGACTGCACGGAGTGATGCCAAGTGTCACCTGATTGCAACTCAAAACATGCAGAGAAGCAAGCGGCAACGCTTTCTTCCATTATAACCTGACTCCTACCAAGATCTACAAAGTTTGAGAGCATCCAGCACAGAGAGGGCCCCTCCACATGCCAGTGTACATAAACGGTGGTTACATACACACAGAGAGGAACCCAAACTGCTTATGATGGTGAAGTTTTCAAAAAGGGAGCCCCACAAGGCCCTCCTGTAAGAGAAGCAGGATAAAACAGGCCCCTGAAACACCACGAGACCTCAGTAAGTCTCCATCAGATCCACAGGGCTCACAGCAGCTCGCCATTGTCCCGCAGGGCAACTTACCTGCGTTCAGGGACAGCGAGTTTGGGTAATTCAGCGTTTATATTGGGTCTTCCCTCGTGTTTCAGTGTCCTGCTTGGGATAATAGCTGGGTCATTATCTCCCTCCAGAGCCCACAGTCTGAGGATGTGACTGCTGAAAGCACCATTCAGTTTAGTCATCAGCATAGGAGGAGATTTGCTTTCCAGAGGCTCTGATAGCCTCAAAGTAGGACTCACTCCAAGACTAGGTCTGTGGCCATACCATAAAATTCCTGTTCTCTCAACACAAGGAAGGCCTACTAAGTGGGTTGAGACACCCCCCCAAAGGAAGGCCCATTTACAACTTCTCTGCCCGAGCAGTTTAAGTAGTCAAGAGATACTGTCAAACCCTTGCCACCACAGGAATTCAGGCTGTTCTTCTGTGCACACCTCACCCCTGACCAGCTCCTATTGTCTCATGTCTGTGGTGGGTACAGGATCACCTGTCATTCATGAGCCACCAGAGTTTCCTCTGAAGCCACCAATAATGAATTCCTTCATTTCCACATCTGAACTAGTAGCATGGTAATCTCCAGTAAGTTACCCCACCTTCTGTCACTTAATGGTGACAGAGCTAAATCATCCTCTACAGGGTCCAGGAATGACCCCTGCAAATCTCAGAATCCTTTGCAACATTGTGATATTCATTTTGTCAGTCAGCTGTCCTGAGTTACAGAGCTGCCTCACCTACTCACCTACTCAGACCCTGTTCTGAGTGTGTTTGTGAGGATGTTTTTAGATGACATTAATCCGGAATTGTTAGACTCAGTAAACCCGATAACCCTCCATAATATGGGTGGGCCTCATCTAACCAGTCAAAGGCATGAATAGAACAGGCAAGCCTTCTCCTGAGAAAGGGCCATGCCTGTCATCTTGGGTCCCTTGATCTGGGACATCCATTTCTCCTGCTTCTGGACTTGTCTGGAAACATCAACTCTTCTGGGTTCAGAGCCTGCTGCTGATTACACTAGATCTATGCCATTACCCTGCTGGGCCTGCAGCTTACTGCTGTAAGGCTTAGGATAGACCAGCCTCCCTAGTGGCAAAACCAAATTCTGTCCTGTTTGAAGACAGAGCCTCACTATGTAGATATGGCTGTCCTTGAACTTACAGAGATCTATCTGTCCCTGCCTGTCAAGTGCTGGGATTAAAGGTGAATTACCACACTAGTTTGGAATAGCTGAATTCTTATAATAAATCTCAACCAGCCTTTCCTCCGTCCCTGATGCCCACTTCGTCTCTCTCCTTCCATGCTATAGGTTCTGTTTCTCTATAGATCCTTGAGCTAATAAAAATACTTTCTTATTTCTTCACTTTATTCATTTATTTAGCTTTTTTTTTTCTTTTGGACATAGGGTCTCTGGCTATGTAGCCTAGATTGACCTTGAACTTCTGAACTTCTGGCCTCCACCTCCTGAGTGGATCACAGATGTGTGCTTCTATACCCATTTTATGTAATGCTGGGGATCTAATTGGGATTTCCAGTATGCTAGGCAAGCACTCTACCTACTAAATTACATTCCCAGTCCCCCACTCATCCACTTAAAAAATATTGATTGAGCACTCACTATATATCAGATACTTTTGTTTTATTTGCTTTTGTCTCAACACTGGGTCTCACTCTGTAGCCCAGGCTGGCCTCCAACTCTCAGAAATCCTGCTGCCTTGAGTTCCTTGTGGTGGGATTAAAGGCATTAGCCACCATAGACATCTTAAGACACTTCTGTGTTCTTGACAAATCGCAGTGGGGTGAAAAAGAGAGAGAGCGAGAGAGAGATTCCTGGCACTATGGAACTTCTACTATTGTGTGTGGAAGAGACTGCGGATTATAAAGATCAAAAGTGTTAGAAAGTGGCCATCGCAAAGAGAGAGGAAAAAAGAGTGGGATCAGGAGAAGCAAGAGACACCGTGGGAAGGGATACCGGGCAAGGGCTTATAGGACATAAAGGGGTTGGTCATGTGGAAACCACAATCACCTTCAAAGCTCACCAGGCTCAGGATTTACAGCAATTCCTTGTTTGACAGTGTCTCCCTTAGACCGGTCTCACTTTTGTGACCCTCCATGGCTTGGCCATGCTTGAGATGTTCCCTCCAGTGGACTTTCCTCTCTCCATTCTAACAGTGAAGTTACTAGGGATTAATCCCAGCAGAAAGCTAACGATATCGCCAGGCTAGACCGCTCATAGGAAGTGCCTGCATTTACTGGGCCCAGGACCTAAGGTCACCTCATAGAAGATTCCGTGAGGTGCAGTCCAGCAAATCATGCCATCAGGCAGAGGGAGGTGATGACATTCTCTGGCCTGTCTCTTCCTGTCATTCTTCATTTTCCTTTTTGGCTACTTTCTTGCCCATAGATAGCCAGCAACCAACTGACCCGGGACTCTTTGACACCTAGATGGGCAAAGACAGCTTCAGCAACTCAGATGAGAATATGTTTGAGAATGGCTCCAAAGATAACTGTTCCCAAGGCAGGGACAGTTGGCACTCAACATAGGGCACCAAGGACATAATTTAACTGCAGTGACGTGGCCACTACAATTGTTTGCTTTAAGGACATTTGTGCGAGTCATCTGAGAACAGGGAACCTCTGTTGAAGAATTGTCTCCATTAGAATGGTGTGTGGGCATATCTGTGGGGCATTTTTTTTTCATCTGATTGATGTGGGAGGGCCCACAATGCCATCTCTGAGCAGGTAGGTCTGGCTATTAAAAAAAAAATTCACTGAACCAACCAGAGGAAAAGCGAGCCAGTAAGTAGTGTTCCTCTGTGGTCTCAGCTTCAGTTCCTGCCTCCCAGGTTCCTGCCCAACTTCCCTCGGTGATGGGGTGATGGATTACAACCTGGGAGTTAGAAGATGAAATGCACTCTTCTTTCTGCAAGCTGCTTTTGGCCGGTGTTTTATCACAGTCACAGAGAGGCAAACCAGAACAACATTATTTTCATGCTTAACACTCGATCCAGTCACAATTGGATGAATGAGTGACTGTGAGAATGAATAAATGAATGATTGATTGACAGTTTCTCATCACTGGCACCTCTTCTAGGATGCTCTCCAGTCTTGAGCTGGCTTAGTAACAGGGCTGCCTGCGGCATTCCCTGTCAGTTACTTGGAGCCTGGTGTTCACAGCATTTTAAGGCTACGGGGATGGTATAACTAACTATGAAGTCATTAGTGTTTCCACCAAGAGATCAGAGAAATCCACCAAGTGAATTTTATGCAAAACCTTCCAAGCAGTTCACCAGGCAGGTGTACTTACCTCCCCATACCCCTTCCCTGACTAGCCCCCTCTCCCAGAGGTTTTCCTCACTTTCTGAAGTTTCTGTCTGTCAGGTTCAATGTCACTCAGCCCGTCACCTGGCTAGCAACAGGTTGGGACACAACATGAGAAGCAACATTTCTTTTTGGCAGAGAGGAAGAGGAAGTGGAAGGCCACAAACAGAACTGACTTTCCCAGGAGTGCAGGAGAGCTGAGAAGTGACTCCCTGAAGGCCTGCAAGACGCCAGGTGCTGCTAGGTCTGCCTGGGGACATCCTGAGCCTCACTAATGACTCACCTAAGACACCTGACTTTGGGGCTTACAAAGTCTCTCAAAGGAGACACTAGAAAGCGATCAGTTTCCACTGCAGAAACATGACCCCCCCCCCCTCCCTGTGTGTAAGGTGGAATAAGTTCTGTCCCTAACACAGAAAAAAAAAAAACAAAAAAAAAAAAACAGTGCACATGGGTGACTTGGGTACTGCTCAGCTGGAGCTCGACGCCCCAGGGGAGAAATCTGAACAGCCCAGGTCCTGCCAGCAAAATTTCTCAACAGACTAAAATATTCTCAAGCAGTTTCATTTAGCCATGTTATAGACTGGGGCTCTGCGACAGGTAAGAAAGGTGGATCCTGGGGAACAAACCTACCTGCACTCCCACAGTGCTTGCAGAGAAGTAGTGGGAGGCTGGGAGAGGGTGACAAAGGTAGTGTGCTTTGACCAGGGCTTGCTGCAAGTGTGGGAGACCTGAGGCTGGGAATCCGGCTGCACTGCTTGGCCCAGTCCTTTTCTGGACCTCCATTGTCTCCACTGAATGCTGGGAATTATGCCTGTTTTCTCTTGGAGGCCTGGTGAAGATCACAGTAGCAATGCTTTGAAGAGGGATACAAGTACCAAGTTACAACACTAGACACGAGAAGAGGCATCTGTTATGTTTAGTTAATAATGTTTTTAAAATTTTCCATTAGATTTAGCTAGCCGTCATTGGAAAGGGGAGGGCAACAACACTTTTAAAAGGGATGTTCTTTTTTTGTTGTTGTTCTGAAAATAGAAGTCAGAAGCCACGGTGTTTGTTTTTGTTTTGTTTTTCTGGTGTCAACCCAGCACAGCTGCTATTTAGCAGTCTGACGGAACGGTGACCTTCTATCTTGATGGTATCTGAATACTGAAGACTGAAGGAATACTTTCGGTTGCCAAGCCTTTCGATCAGGTTTCCCCAACTAAAGCACTGTTATCATGAATTAGGGGCTAATGGAATTGTTTTCTTAAAGGTACACCTGCCAAGATTTAAGTTACCTTCGAGGGGGGCAGCAGTAAATACAGAACCAAAAAGTTGCCCGTAGGGTGGGGGTAGGGCTGGGGCTGGGGGTGAGACTGGGGACAGTGGTATGGTAACAGCTTTCTCTTGTTGAGAAAGAAACCTAGAATTTTTACAGTCTTCCTGATGGCACATGAGCTGATCTGTGAATCAATCTAGGATCATAATTTACTTTTGGTTTATGGGATTTGTGAATTTTCGCATTTGTTTTAATTTGTAATTAAGTTTTCTCTACGAGGCACACCATATGCCACCATTAATTCTCTCTAGTTGATTTCTTAGGAGATACATGAGTGAATATTTTGATGTAATTTTGGAGGTCTACGTGGTGAGCCATATGGGGCTTTGTTATTTAAAACAAATTATAAAGCTAGAGAAAGAAAAATGGGGGAAAAAACTGTTAACGGGGAAGAGATGGGAGAAAACTGGTTTCAAGCACATGAACTGTCCACTTTTCCCCCCACTGATATTCTGAAATCTCTGAGGATCCCGCGATGTCTCTTACCTTCTGTGAGCGCACTCTACACCACAGGTGCACAGAGCAAACCTCCGCGCCACGCTTCTGCTTAACGCCGGGGCTGCAGATTCCAGCGTCCGCCTTCTGGGAGTTCGGCTGGAGCCGGCGTTTTGCTTTGCACACCCAGGCTTTGGCATCGGGCTCCGCTCTCTCTGCGCCCGCGGCGACTCGGCTTTCCCGCTGGTGTTTTCCCGGGGCTCCCGCAAGCCCCCGCCACCCCTCCCCGGCCGGCCGCCCCGCAGTACGTGCAGGCTGCAGGGCGAGCGGGCCGCGGCCCGGGCGGCGAGCGCTAGGACCCAGCAGGACTCCGGGCCCGGGTGGGAGCCGAGCCGCCGACCCCGGGCGGGCGCCGGGCGCTGGAGCCGGGTGTTCCGGCCGCGGTCGGTGCAGCTCGGCTGGGAGACGGCGCGACCCGGCGGCGGGGTCCCCCGCGAGTCCAGCGCCGCCGCAGCCCCCCAATGCGGCCGCGAGAAGCAGAGGGGGGGCAGGCGATCTAAGGTAACGAAAATGCGGCTCGCTGGCTGCCTGGCGAGCTTCTGCCTGGGTTAGCATTGTCACCCCGAGCCTCTCTGCCTGCCCAGCTTGACCATTTGGGGGGCACCCCTGGCTTTTTTATCTTAAGGTGCCCGCCCCCGTCTGTGCACCTAGTTTTGGACTGATTTATAGCATGCAGCCTAGAATGAGAAAGAACCAGGGATGGCGAGTTGCTTATTTTCATTAGTTTTTGTCTCAAAAGTAAGTTCATTTAAAAAAAGAAAGAAAGAAAGAAAAGTTTTTTCCCCTCTGGAATTTGTAGATAGCTGGTTTTACATTTTTATTTTTAAAAATCGCAGACAATGAATATTTATAAAAATTACCGAATAATTGATGTTATTCTGTTAATGACTTCGGAGGGAGGCGGCTTTGGAGGGGTCTCCAGGCATGACTTTTATTTGAACTAACGCGTTAAATGTGGAGTTTGGCTGGGGCAGAGTTACAGCATCGCTGTCGTAACTGTTTTGCTATCAATTATAAACAAGAGTGTCTATGGGCAGTTTAAACCTCTTTCTGAAATACCAGAGCTGCATATCCCGGCGTGACATGGACAAACCAGAGTGCCCGTTGAAGGAAGCAGGAATGTTTCTGGTTTTGGAGAAAAACGTTGCTTTGAGGAGAAAACCCCAGATTCCTACCCCAGGAGACTATTTTTCATGCTTTGTTTATAGTCTGGGAATGACATATGGGGAAGGGGAGCGCGGTCTTTCTTGGGAGCTTTTAATCGTGGGGATTATTAATTTATTTAATTTATTAGTTTCAATCGGTTGGGCTCCGGGAGCCTTCCGTCACCAGGTTGTGCTAGCGTTGGGACACATGATTGTGAAGACTACACTGCTTGGAAAGGACTGGACCGGGCTGGCGAAGCTCCCCCGTGGCGCTGTCGTAGGCTGGGTGCTACTGGCTCATTGAGGAAAAAGGGAATGGCTTTGCGAGCTGAGGAAGACATCAGTATTTCCCTTTTGTTCCCTGGATTTTCATTGATCGCCAGCTCTGAGGGTGCAGAGCCCTGAAGACTGCATACATGTCTGGAGCCCCCTTTAACTCTCACACTGATTGGTCAGTTAGATGGGGACTTAGGAAAACAGTCACCGGAAACCTTTTCAAACCTTGCGTAATTTCAGATCTGCCCTCTTGTGCATGGGTTTCTTTCGAGGCTGCTTTTTTTTTGATCTGGGTGCATCTGGCTCGCTCTGGGTGTCTTTATCTTTAATTTTCTGTTGCTTCTATCCAGATAAAGTAGGCCATTTTGGTGACAAATTTCTTTGCAGATGTCAGTTTCTAGCTTGCATTGAAAGATGTAGGACCCCACGATACGGTCTCAGTGCTTTCTGTTTATAAGTTGTAGAATGCAAAGTTGCTCAACTTGGAATTATTTTTTCCTAATTTTTTTTTCTATCTGAGCCTTTGAACAGCAACACCAGCAGATGGGTGCATAACTGTATCATTACTTTCATAATTTAAGCGCCTTGTGAATTAGCACTAAATCTGAGTCTTTAGACAGTGAAAGGGAAAACAGGCAGTGAGGAGCAAGCAATCACAGTCAGCTTTCACATTAGTGCAAGAAATCGTGGCGTCTGCTTTGAGCAGAATACATTCACATCCAAGAAAAGGGTGTTCTTTACCACGGAGACTGAATCAGTGAGCGTGATGGACTGGGATTGCTCTAAGACAGCGTGATGCCTGTGGACATCTTAATTTGAACCTTAAAGTGCCTCATTAAAGAAGCTGGGTCCCAGAAGTTGTTAACCGTATAAACACTTTTCTGATTGGCTTAAAAAATTTAGACACAGGAAGTAGATGGTATCTAGTAACCCAGGAATGGAGACATGGTTGTCATAGAAACCGAGAAGTTTAACCCCACCCCACCCCCACCCCACATGCAGACACTACCATGACCACCACTTAAAAAAAAGGAAAAAAAGAAGCCCTGTGTGTCATCACAGATGCTTGGAGAGCTTGGTGCTGGCTTCCTTGAGCTCTCCACAACATCTGTTGAAACCTGAGACCATGCCTGTCAGATCAAGGTCATTTTACAGCAACCACCAAAAATTGCAGTCTTCTGGATTTCATAACTGTATTTTTATTGAAAATAGTTCAGGGAAAGGCCTGAAAGCCAGGGTGAGCGTTCATGCTTACTTAGCATTTTGCAACCTCTGAGTTGCACAAGGGGAAGGCTGAAAAGACTACATTTAGGGCATTAGTTGTAGAATCGTATGTCTGCTATCAGCGGTGTGCGTCTAGTGTTAGAACAAAGTATTTTTAGAGACTTAGAGACCAGATCGCTGCCTATGGAGGAAGGGTCATCTGGGAAAGGGATAATGCAGTGGTTTCCTGCTCGCAAGTGGGTTCCGGGTTGAGCTGAGGCAAAGGTCTGTGCTGATTTGGACGGGTTCTCTCAGGTTGCCTGAACAGAAACACTCAGACTGCCCGGTGCCCGGGGAGCAAAGGGCAGGGTGTTCTTGGTAGCTGAGCAGGGAAAAGAAACACTCCTAAGTGGAATGAGTACTGTTTCCAGACTGCAAATGTGACTGCCCAGTTGACTTAGAAACATTTCCTGTTCTGTGAATGGAGAACAGTGCTTTCATTTTGAGGCTATTTTAGGGGTCCCCAAAGCCACCAACACCTATATCAGCTGTGTCTTACTCATGGAGAGGAATATCAAGGAGAGAAATTTAACCCACCTCCTCCAAAGCCCCTTTTTCATTCATTTTGACAAGTGGAAAATAACCAAGCATACCTCTCCTAAATTTTGACTTTGAAGCTCTTCAGTAAAACTTGTTGCCTTAAAATTCAACACATTTGCTAGACTTTGACCCATCTTTTCAATGGCAATCTTTAAATTGTAAGCGTCTTTATTTAATATTTATTATTATTATTAATTATGTGTAGGTGTGTGTGTCTGCATGTGGCTATGGGCACATACCAGAGGGTCCTTGGAGCTTGAGTTACACAGACTGTTTGAGTCACCTCATGTAGGTGCTGGGATCTGAACTCAGGTCCTCTGGAAAAGACCTGTTAACTATTAAGCCATCTCTCCAGGATCCCTCCCCCCACCCTACTCTTTTTTCTTTTTTTTGGTTTTTCAAGACAGGGTTCCTAAATGTAGCCCTGACTCTCCTGGAACTCACGCTGTAGACCAGGCTGGCCTCAAAGTCACAGAGATCCACCTGCCTCAGGTGCTGGGATTAAAGGTATGCGCCACCACCTCCCGACCAGACCCCTAAATTTTAAGTTCTTTATGTTTGTTTAGAAATAACTTCTCTCCATACATGGTATATTTTGCACTGCACTGTTTTTTTTTCTTAGAACGGTTTTTGAACTTACTTGAATTACTGTTTGGTCCGTTTAAAAGGACATCACATCTCCCTTGTTTTCCTGGACTGATTGCCTCAAGGAGGGGGGAGAGATGGAAGAGCTCCTAAATATGTTTTAATGCTAATTTAATATCCTGTATTGATGGTGTAGCGAACAGCTTAGAGCCATGAGGAAGTGTCTATCATTTGATTTTGGGTTTGTTTCATGATCCCACGCTATCAAGTATTTAGTGCCCCAGGACTTGCTAGCAAGTTTAGTTTAATGGCTTACCTGGTCTTTCTCAGCAAAGGATTTCCTGTTGAGAACTTTCTTATCCGCAAATACAGCAAAGGGCCATTGGCAGGAAACCTGTCAGTTAGTTGTTTTTACAAACTGAAGGAAATGAATGAGACTTGTTGGTTTCTAGAATTTACCTCGATTCTCTGCAGCCTGCCCCAAAGTTTGCTCAGAACAGTTCACAGAACAGTTCACAGAACTGTACAACTGTGGAGTTGTACAGTGAATATGCTCCGAATCGTTGGCACTTCTGTGAATTTCTTTTTTGACTTTGGAGTTAGGAAAATTAATCCTTACACTGTCATGAGCAACTAACTTACTTCACCAACACAAATTAACAAGATGTTCAATAAAGTCCTAATTCATTTTCAGTTGTCAGAAAGTCACTCACATAATTACTGAAGCTGGCATTTTTTGATGGCCAAATCAAAAAAATTTTAACAATTGTTCCAGAATACCACCCCAATGCCAAAGGAAAGAAGGAGGGAGGGAGAGAGGGGGGAGGGGAGGAAAAGGAGAGAGGGAGAGAGCTGTACTTTTCTCCTTGCTTATGAGGGGAAAATGATCCATGAAGAGCACATTTCAGGTGTGTGCCAACCTCACTGGTAGGACAAAACCCAAGTTAGGGGTGGGTTTGTGAAAGGCACTTGAGAAAGAAGCACATCACAACTTTGAAAGCATTTACTCTTCGAAATAAATTTTTATTTAATTTTTTTTAACATTGGATAAGCACATGTTTAATTGCTTCAGTTCATGTATGTTCCAAGGGTGGTAGGTAGGGCAAGCTTCTTTATAGGCTGTAAGTACATAGACACCCCCCTCCCCCATAAAAGAACCACTTTCTGGAATGGTCCACACATGTTTTTGTAGGCATCATTTTCATCTTATGTTTAGCACCAAGTAGAATCTTATGCAAGACCCTAATATCTGAACTGAATCAAAGAGCTAGCTACACTCCAGCGGAGCCAGGAGCCCCGAGGTGGTGACCACCTCCTAGGCAGCACCTGGGGGTAGCCCTAGAACTCAGAACTCTGCCAACACAGTTACAAACCCACTGTTTTTAAAATGCCCCAAATATTCTCTGAAGGGGGACCTGCCTTCAGAGCCCTGTACCAGCTCAGCCAAAAATTGTCCACTTTTGCCTGGACAATTTCAGAGGACCCTTGTTGTCAGAGAGAGGAGGGGAAAAGGTAACAGTTATGCCTTACAACACGTCCTGAGAAACTACTAGGAACCAGAGAAAGGTTTGACCAGTCACTGTATGAAAAGTCCTAGGCCCAATTATAATGAGATAGGGGAAAATCTGTTTTTAGGGGCGTGAAAATGCAGGCCTCCTTTATAAGTTAAAGGACCATTATATGGACATGTCCAAGATGGTCCACTTGCTGGAAGGCTTGGATTCAGTCTCCGTCGGTGTGGTACTATCAGGCGTGGAGTGGCATTATACACTCGGGAAGGGAAGGTCTGCCAAATTGTCTACATTGGTTCGGCAGACTCGTGTGCCTTGAACAAAATGATAACACACAGATGATATTTGAATATCATCCAATAGACTCAGTTATATCCTCTATTATGAGAACATTCTGGAGTAGCGGTATGGAGATTGTGTTCGGTTCCCTGGTGTGTTCCAGGTGCAACTGGTGTTGAGGACTTTTAGGTGTGCCGAACAGGGGAGTCACCTTCAGCTCCACCTTGGGTTTTTAATTTATTTCTTTATTATCGTTAGCGTGTGTGATGTAGGTGCAACTCGGCATGTTGAGGTCAGAGTGAATGTTTTGAAAATGGAGAGTGGGCTCTAGGAACCACTTCCTGTTTTATATTTAGCTCCAAGTAGGATCTTATACAAACACCTGTACCCACTGAGCCACCTTGCACCCTTGATTTTCACAAGACCATGAGCTGAGCCACAGGTATGGAGAAATCAGCAGAGGCCCCGGGCAAGCTGTGAGTAGTTGGATTGTTCTTCTGAGGAACACAGCCAATCTCTCGGCATTTATCCCTGAAGGCTGCACAGCTGGGGAGTCTAGAAGAAGACAGGGTGATGGAGCTCCTGCTCTACAGTCTCCCATTACTTGCATTGTGCCTGCCACACTCCTACTGTCTGCATGGGGCTGGAGATCATGATTAAAATAATCGGTGTTTGAGGAAGCCACAGAGCTTCCAATCTTTTTTTTTTTTTTTTTTTTTTAAAGAAAGCATTTCCTCTAAAAGATGAAACTAGTAGAGAGCACAAAATTGTCGGCCGCGGTAGTGGATGGAAATGATTGTGGGTAACTTTCAGTTACTGAATTGTACTGAATAAAGCTTTTCATGGGTAGGCTGTTTAAGGCCTCCTCCTGCCTCCTCCCACCTGCCTTTCAAGGAAAGAGTGTGTAGAGCCAGGGAAAACCAGCCAAACCTTCCAAGGCCATTCACCATGACAGAGCTATTCCGTTCTGGGGCTGAGCACAACATCTCGATATCCTTTGGGCTTGTTTTTGGTTTTTTGATTGTTTTGCTGGTTTGGTTTTGAGACAGGGTCTCCTATATCCTAGGATGTCCTGGAACTTGCTATGTAGTCAAGGATGGCCTTGAACTCCTGATCTTCCTGCCTGGTTACAGGTGTGCACCCTCATGCTCGCTTTGTGCGGAGAGGGTATTGAACCTGGGTTATTGTGCATAGTAGGCAAGCACTCTATCATATGAACTACATACTTAACCCAAGGGCTTGCCTTTTTAATGGAAGGATGCCCATCAGTTACCAGGATGCTGCTGTGGTTTGTCCATGAAGGGCTTTTCCAAGTGTGGTCCAGGATGTGCCCAGTACAGATGCAAAGATGTAGAGGGAGCAAGTTCTCCTTGGGAAGGGGATTCTAGCATGTCATACAAGGTCCATTTTTGAAACCCGGAAAGATCTCCATGTGCTTTGAAATGTTCTGATTTAGCAAACTTAATAGTAGTATAGGTGAGCCAAGTAGTGGGGGCGCACACCTTTAACTCCAGCACGTAGGAGGCAGAGGCAGGTGGATCTCTGAGTTTGAGGCCAGCCTGGTCTATAGAACTAGTTCTAGGACAGCCAGGGCTACACAGAGAAAGCCTGTCTAAAAACAGAACAAAACAAAACCAAAAATTAAAAAAAAAACAATAAATAGTTGTATGGGCTTTAAAATGAAATCAGCCACACACTACTGATGAGTTTATAAATATCTCTGAGTTAAAACTGTTGCATCGTTTCTTGGGACTATATTGTCATGTAGAATGGACTCTTGAGAAACCATAACTTGCTCTGGGAAAGACTGGTCATATTAGGTGATGGAAAAATCATATTGTCCTGAGAGGGGGTTTGTTTCATTAGATGCTACCTGCTACCTTACTCTATTTGAGTCTCATAATGACCTGTTGTTGGTGTCAGTGACTAATAACAGTGACCGTGGTATGCATGCTACACATGAAGAAACTGAGGCAGCTACATTCCTGGAGCCAGAGATTTTCTAAGAGCCAGCTAGATCTCACCTCCAGTTTCTGAACTCCAAACTACAGCCTTTCCCATTCACTGACCACATACAAGTATTCTGATGGTTTCTTGCCTGGGAGTGACATCATCCCCTTCCACAAGTGTAATAGAGTCTTTCCCCTAGAAAAAATGGGAGTGTAGGATGGGGAAGGTTCCTGGGGATTATGAGAAGTGGGATTTTGCCTGTTGACGTTTGTGTTCACATATAAGACCGTAAGTGATAGGAGGGGCCTCTTAGGTCTCTTGTAAACTTACTTTCCTTCATCTTCATCTTTTAGATTGTCTTCAGGCATCCCTAAGCTCGTTCTCTTACTTGATAAAGAAATGATACTTCTCATAACATATACTTTTCTTGAATTCTCAGGATAGTCTACCCAGTCTAACTGCACGTCGCATCTCTAACCGTAAACAGATTTCCTGATAATATTTGTCTTTGGAAGTACAACAGCTCAACAAGCTTGTACGTGCAAAGAAAGCAACAGCTCTGTAATTGCTTTTTTATTTGATCATGATCTGGGCATCCTACTATGCTTCGGTCACTTGTTCCCACATGGTTAGAACCAGCAAAGGGAGAGATTCAGCCACGTGTGTTCCTGGCTCTCAGGTTCTCCCAAACTTGGTCGAATATATTCCGGCATCAGAAGTGTGAGTTTCTGTATTTCATGCATATGAAGCCACTTCAAGGGATTGGTTGAGGAAGGTGTTAAAGACATGCGTGTAAATGTAGGGAAATGGATCATCCGTGAATTCAGAGAACACTAATTAGACACCTACTGCATACCTCCGACTGTGCCCAAATCCTTGCAAACAGTGTACCACCTGCCCTGGAACTCATACCAGTCTTTGAAGTGGAACTCTTTCAAAATGTGGCTCTCCTGAAGTTCATATTCTGGCACCATCTTTTGCAAGGACAGTTGAAGGTTATATATTTTACTTGAGAACTGACCCCAGGAAGGGACAGGAGGGCAGCCAACAGTGAGTGAGCTGTCCCTCTCTAGAGCACACTGGGCACACTGAAACTGTGGGGACTGGAACTCTCAGCGCCTGGCTCAGACCACTCTCAGGGAACTCAAATTCTTACACCCCAGGTCCTCACATGAGCTGACAGAGCAAGCTTTGCCCAGAGAGGGTGTTTCAGTCTGGACACCACTGGAATGTCAGGCACAAAGAGGGACAAGGCCAGGGTCATCTTCGCAACTTTCACTGTCACTCTGTGTTCACCAGCTCCTTCCCCAGTCTTAGAACTATAGTTGTGCATGTGTGTGTGTATGTGTGTGTGTGTGTGTGTGCATGTGTGTGCATGCACGAGTGTGCATGAGATGGCTCAGCAGTTAAAAGCACTAGCTATTCTTCTCTTTGATTTCTATGGTTGTTGGACTCCCAGCACCCGCATTGCGGCTCCCAACTATCTATAATTGCAGTCGCAGGAGGATCCGACAAGCTCTTCTGTACTATACAGACACGAGACATGTATGCATGCATGTATGTATGTGCTCAAGGAGACAAGATGTCGGCATCCTGTGTCTTCCTCAGTTGCTTTCCACCTCATTTTTTGAGACATGCTCTCTTACCAAACCTAGGCTCTTGCTTTTGGCTAGACTGGCTGGCCAGCAAGCCCCAGGGATCTTCCTGTCTCTGCCTCCTAGTTCTCACATTACAGATGTACCCAGCTTTTTATATGGCACCTAACTCCACAAATTCCACACGTGACCTCAGGGAGGCTCTGTCCCACTAGTTTTTTCCTTTCCTTTGCTCTTGAAGCCTTCTACATAACCCTAAACCACTCACCAGCTCTGAGTTTTGATGCTAGACCTCCTTTCCCGACTTATTTCTGCTGGTCCTGCTGTGTGTGTCTGGGGAGTTACTTAACCTTAGACTCCAGTCTTGGCTGCTGTTTCCTTAAGTAACATGGGAATCCTAAAAGGATTATTGGAGAAGCTAAATCCTAGAGTCCTTGAAAAGGACTTGTCACAGAGCCTGGCATGTGGTCAAAATTCCTGAGCTATTTTTATTGTTGTTTTGTTAATATTACTACTGTTTCCTTTGTCTACTGAGAACCGCCTAGGCTCCCTAATGCCCACCGCATCAAACCTGTCCTCTGCCAGACTTTTAATTCCTTCTATAATCTGTCCTTACCTATTGCTGCTCAGGGACGGGCCGGGACCTGGTTTATTCAACTTGTCCCCACACGTCACTGCCTCTCTGGTTCCACTGCCCATTGTGCTGTCGTGCCCTGGCCACAACTTTGTTCATTGTCCGTGATGTAGACTGTCATTTTAATCCACCTAAAACCTCCAGCGTGCAGATAAAGGAGCCCGTTTCTCTTGTCTGGGCAACCTTCCTCCCAGCACACACCCGGGTGTCGAGAGGAACCTTTGCAGCGTAGTTGTATCTGGTGATCCCAACAACGCCCCCATGCCCAGTCTCCCTCTGAGACCAACGCCCACTCCATGATGTGCTCTTGCCTAGCCCTGCCCCCACGTTTTGGCCGGTGATAGCCTGTGTGAGAACTCGCTTCTATTTCTCTCGAAGGCAGAGGCATCTCAGGGTCCTGGGGCTGAGTGAACTCGGGTCTCAGTCTTGAGTCCACCCAGAATTTTTCCATATGGTGTGAGGAACATTGGTTCATTTTTCATGCAACATGCATGCACATGTGCCAACTATAGTATACAATAGAATAGATATCTGAATATTGTATCTGCATACCTTATGAATACATGTAAGTATTGTATGTCTTCTTACATATGTGCCCACAGTTACACCTGTTTCTAAGCAAGCTGTATCCTAGCTCTCCAGCTGCGTTTCTTTCTGTTTTGGTTTGTGGCTCATTACGTTATATATTTTTACTTGAATTGTGCGAGTAACGAAAGGTACTGATTTCTAGCTTGATTTTTTTAAGGTTTATTTATTATTTATGTGCAATGGTGTATTGACTGCATGTATATCAATATGGGGGTGTCATATCCTCTGGAACTGGAATTATAGACAGTTGTGAGCTGCCATGTGGGTGCTGGGAATTGAACTCAGGTCCTCTGGAAGAGCAGCCAGAACTCTGAGCCATCTCTCCGGCCCCATTTTTTTTAAAATGAACATATCTACATAACAAATCTACTAACAAATTGAATTGAACATTGTCTGCATCTAAGAAGTCCCCTTGTGCGTTAAGCCACTCCCCCTGCAAGATGATCACTTCTCTAGGAGCACCATTGGCTAGTTTTGTTTGTGAACTTTACATAAAAATAATTGGGTCAATGAAATGGCTTAGTGGGTGTCTTAGGGTTTTTATTGCTGTGAAGGGACATCGGACCATGGCAATTCTTATAGGGAAATATTTAATTGGGTGTGGCTCACAGTTCAGAGGTTCAGTCCATTATCATTATGGCGGGAAACATGGTAGCATGCAGGCAGACATGGTGCTGGAAAAGTAGCTGAGAGTTCTACATCTAGATCAGCAAGCAGGAGGAAGAGAGAGGTACTGGACCTACCTACCTTGGGCTTCTGAAACCAAAAGGTCCACCCCCAGTGACACACTTCCTCCCACAAGGCCACACCTACTCCAACAAGGCCAGACCTCCCAATAACGTCACTCTCTATGAGCCTATAGGGGCCATTTTCATTCAAGCCTCCACAGCAGGTAAAGATGCTTGCCTCTAACCCTGATGACCTGTTCAATTCCCAGGACCCACGTGGTGGAATGAGATACTCGACTCCTGCAAGTTGTCTGTGATCCACACGCACATGCACACTCACACAGAATAAATACATAAAATGTAATATAACTTTTAAAACCATACAGGGTATTCTCTTTTGTGTTTCTTTTTCTTACTTATCATTTTGTTTCTGAGAATTCACATGGGACTGATTGTTACACATAGCAATAATGTGCTCTTTTATTGCTGTATAATGTTTATGGTTTTAGAAATAGTGCCGGCGTGAACCTTTATACATGATTTTTTTTTTTTTTTGGTTTTTTGAGACAGGGTTTCTCTGTGTAGCCCTGGCTGTCCTGGACTCACTTTGTAGACCAGGCTGGCCTCGAACTCGCAAAGATCCGCCTGCCTCTGCCTCCCAAGTGCTGGGATTAAAGGCGTGCGCCACCACTGCCCGGCTTATACATGATTTTTTAGTGAGCATGTGCTACACCTATCCCTATGAGCTACTTGCTGTGTCCAAGGTTATGCATATGGTCAACAAATGAAATTGATTTTGTACATTAGTATGATATACAAAAATAATTTAAGTTTTTAAATTCTATCAGGTATTGCAAATTATTTGGAATTTTTTATAGATAAGCAATCATATCATATGCAAATAACATCTGTGTTCCTTGCCAATCCTTGTATCTGTAGCTTTTCCTTGCTGTACTGATTAGATTCTGTCACAGTAAACTGAGGATGAGCAGTCTCTGTAGGGTCCATTGTTGTGCTGGTGACCCTACCCAAAATGGACTCATTATCATAATCAGAAGTACAATATCGATAGGGTGTATAGTACAGTCCTTTGTCCACTGAAAAAAAGTTATTTTTATTTTCTCATTTTCTATTTACTTCCTAAATCTTGGATAGATATCAAATTATTTTTCTGTATTTGTTGTGCTTCTTAAATATATTTCTCTTTATTTATTTATTTTTTTTGGTTTTTTTTTTCGAGACAGGGTTTCTCTGTTTAACAGCTCTGGCTGTCCTGGACTCGCTTTGTAGACCAGGCTGGCCTCGAACTCACAGAGATCCGCCTGCCTCTGCCTCCCAAGTGCTGGGATTAAAGGCGTGCGCCACCACCGCCCGGCTTATATTTCTCTTTAATATGATGAATTTCATTAGCTGATTTATGAAATATTAAGTTAACCTTATTTTTCTGGAATAAGATCACTTTTTAAATCTATGTGTGTTGATAGATTGATTTCATGATAATTCTTAGGATTTCATGTCTCTGTTTAGGAGTGTAATTCAGTTCCATAGCTCTCTTTTCTTTTTTAAAACATTATTTGTATTTTATGAGTGTTTTGCCTACATGTAAATCTGTGTACCTAGTGCTTTAAGAGGTCAGAAGAAGGCATTGAATTAGCTGGAACTGGAGTTACATATGATTGTGAGCTGCCGTGTGGGTGCTGGGAATCAAACTTGGATCCTCTGGAAGAACAGCCAGTGCGCCTAACTACCAAGCCATCTCTCCAGGCCCTAGCTCTTTTTATTAGGCAAGTTTTGGTATCATTGTGGTTTTTTTGTTTGTTTTGTTATTAAACCCTCTAGAATAAGATAGAGCCCTCTTTTCTGTTGTTGGGACTCTTGTGGAAGATTAAATGGTTATATTCTTCAGAGTAATTCTGGAGGACCCACCACATGCATACTGTGTTCATCCCCCATCCCTTCACCCCTGCCCCCCTACTGGACCCATTCTTCCTCTCTGCTTTCATATTTATTATATTCTTAAATCTCAGTGTTGCCATGGGAAAAGACAGGTGAATGTCTTTCTGAGTCTGGCTTCCTTCGCTTCACATGATGGGCCCTTTAGTTTCATCCATTTTCCTGCAAAGAACATGTTTCATTCTTTGCGTTCTTGTACCACATTTCCTTCTGAGAATTTATTTCCTCTTACCTTGGACATTTGAGGATATAAGGATTGTGTATAATATCTGAGGCTGTTTTAAATCTTTTTGATATCACTATTTATTTTCATTCCTAAAATATCATTTGTATGTTTGTTTGCTTTTTCTTGATCAATATCACCAGAAGTTTGTTAGTGTTATAGGTTTTTTCAAAAAAATCTCTTAGCATCTTACATCTTATTCATCGTATCTCTGTTTAGTTTTTTACCTATGTCTTTATTCTTTTTAATCTTGGTGTTTATTGTTTTGCCATTTTCATAACTTCCAAAGGTTGCAGTTAGTTTGTTAATTTTGAATTTTTTGATATAAAAACCCAATTTATCAATTAGATTTTAAGCACTAAATTAACTCTGGGAAGTTTTAATATGCTTAGCTCTAAATAGTTTCTAAGTTTATTATTACTTTTTTGTTGTTGTTGTCCAATAAGCTTCTAAAATTTTTTTCCCTAAGTTTATGGGAGTCCTTCCTTCCTTCCTTCCCTTTTCTCTCCCTCTCTTCCTCCTTCCTTCCTTCCTTTCTTCTTTCTAATTTCTTTGAGACAGGGTCTTTTTTGGTAACCAGGATGCTCTTGAACTTATGGCAGTCCTCCTGCCTCAGCCTCCCTAGGGCTGGGATTACAGATGTAAGTCACCATGTCCAGCAGGTATATATTAGTGGTTGTGTGTGTGTGTGGTGATGACGGTTGAGTCTCAATGCCAGGGCTTACATGTGGAGGTCAGAGGGCACCTGTTCTTCTGTGGGATCTGGGATCTCAAGTCATCAGGTTTGAGCAGCAAGTGACTACTCACTCATTCAGCCGTCCTGCTGGCCCCTGATAGGTATTTTTTTAAGTAATACTTTAAAGAAAAGATGAATTTTTATCATTTTTAATTGTGTGGATGTGTGTGCTTACATGTGGGGATGTGACTGTGTGTGTGTGTGTGTGTGTGTGTGTGTGTGTGTGTGTGTGTGTGAAGTGTACAGGAAAGCCAGGGACATCTGATCCCCTAGAGCTGGAGTTACAGATGGTTGTGGGTCACCCGGCATGGGTGCTAGGAACCGAACTTGGATCCTCTGGAAGAGCAGCAAGTGCCCTGAATTGCTGAGCCATCTTTCCACCCCCTTGAGTTGCCTTTTTGTTTTTGACTTTAACAAGGTTGAAGATGTTGTATCTTGTTACTTTCTGGCATTGCTGCTGCTAGAAATCATGGCTAAATCTAATTTCCTTGTGTGTTGGACACACTTTAAGAATACTTTACTAATTTTAAATATATTCTTTTTATTCAAGGTTGTGCAGTTTTATATTAAAGAACCTTGGTATGAAGGTTTTATTCTTTTTATTTTATTTTTAGTTGAGACAGGGTCTCACATAGCCCAGATTGGCCTGGAACTTGCTATATAGCTGAAGCTGGTCTTGCACCCCTGCTTCCACTTTGCCCCGCAATTATAGGCATACACCTCCATGACCAGCTGTACATTTCTTTTAACATATATTTTAACTTGGGATTTCCTGATTGTGAATTGATTTTTTTCCCCCACCTTTGGTTCTGGAAGATCCTCAGAATATTGTCCCTATTCTGTATTCTTTCTAAGCTGAATACATTAACCTTCTCTACTTGTTTGTGTTTTTACGCATCCTTTATGCTAAGAGGTAGACTGTTTCTCCAGTCTTCTTCATTCCCTTTAATCTTGGTGTTTATTTTTTTATTACTTCTCTAACTTACTGAGATTTCAGTTTAGTTCATTAATTTTGAAGTTTTTTTTTTCAATGAAAGGATAATCCATCAATTAGATTCTAAGTATGATCTATAATTTGTTTTGTCTTATCTAATCTTGCCTACAGATTTTGAGCATTATTTAATTGAACACTTATATTCTATTTAGTGTCTGATCATTTTAAAGCTTGAAGCCTGTGGCTTCAGCTGTCTACGTTGATTGTTCGTGGTGCATTGTTTTCTCCGGCATGTTGTATTATTGTCTATTGTTTTATTTTATTTTCCTGTTGGTTTGTTCTGGAGACTATCCATGGGAATTCTTTGAGTTTGAATTGAATGTGAGTTTCTCTAGCAATAATTAGTTTCTTTCTGCCTGGTTGTTGAGATCATTCTTGATTTGTAACATCTGAGTCTTTAAGAACCAAGCAAGCAACCCACCCATTTGTCTTGAGGCTTATCTTATGGTTACTGTTTTTTAGTCCAGACCTTTCCCCTCCAACTTTGCACTAGTTTTTACAACAGGCACTTGGGCTGTTTCCTTTGGAGTCTCCTTAGCTCTGTACCTCCTGTTATACTCTGTTCTTTGGTGAGTCCTAGGTTTGTTAATGACACCAAGTTTATCCCTTCTACATATGAAAATAGTTCAAATTCTTGCAGTTTGTTAAATAGGATAAAAAAAATGATGCTAGTGTTCTCTTCTGAGTGTGTCTTATTTTCTTGTTGGTTCACAAATACATTTCAAATTATTTGTGAGGAAATGCTTTGCAGAATACATTTTGGGTTGTTTTCAATGGAGTGACTGGCTAAACGCTTATTCTACTAGAAAAGAGAATTCCACCCTCTATCCCTTGTGTTCCTGCTTTAGTAATACTAATATTCCTTCAAGCAGATGATATTTTTGGTCTGATAATGACAGTATCTATAGAAAGGAAGAAAGAAAAAACACAGGGCTGGAGCCAGAGCTTAATTGGTAGAGTGTTTGCTTAGTCTTCACAAAGTCCTGGGTTTGATCCCCAGTACCTCATAAAATTGAATGTAGCAGCACTACTTGTAATCCCAACAATTGGACACTGCTTGGGGTTTGGGGGAGGATAAATGGAGGAGGACCAGAAGTTTAAGGTTTTCCTTGGCTACCTTGTGAGTTCAGAGTAGGGTCCTTAAGACCCTGTCTCAGAGAGAGGGAGGGAGAGAGAGAGAGAGAACAGAAAGTGTTTGTCTAGTCTGTGCCTCTCTTTCATCGATGGTTTAAAGCACTTTGCTTTGTAAGGTATTACCACTTTCAGCCCTAGCTCCTAAGATCTCTATGCCTGTTTGGATCCCATCAACAGAAAGGGAAAAGAACATGGTGACCCCTGAGTGACTAGCTTTTATCAGCCAGGCCTACGTTGCAGTACTGCCCACTTCCTCTCATCCTATTAGCCATATTTAATAAGATGGCCACTTTCAACTGCCAGGTGGGTTTGTGGGAAATGTAGTTATCCAGGAAGAGGAGGAACAGGTACTGTATTTTATTTCTTCCCCAAACTTCAGCTCTCCTTAATTTCTCAGCTCTTTGAACCTGTATTCTACTTGTAATCAGTACCATTAAGTTTATAGCACAATTGTCCTGAGTTAATGTTTGCACAGTCTAAGGCACAAATTGTGCAATATATTCCTTGAAGGCATGACTTCTGTGCTCTAGTTTTATGTAGCCCAGGCTGGCCTTGAACTCACTGTGAAGCTAAGGATCACCTCGAACTACTGACTCTCTTGCCTGCCCCTCCCTAGTGCATAGTGTAGGCGTACACCACCATACCTGGTGCTGAGGCATGGACCTGGGGATCCATATATTCTCTACCCACTGAGCTATGTCCACGGCATGTGCTAGACTGTTGAAAATGTCCTCCACCACTAAGTTTTGAACACCATAAAAAACAAAGTTTCTCCATGATGGAGAAGAATCTTGTTCTCGGGATACATTTGTTAACATATTTAAGGATATGGAGTTATGGTCCAAAACTTACTTACTACCTTATTCCTTCAAGTTTTCTTGAGGCTTAAAGTAAGTCAGAATAAGAACCTGGGGAGAAAGCTAAATTCTTGGAAGTCTGGAGAGAGCTCTACATATCACAGGGGCTCAAAGCTGTCTCTTTGGTTTCTCCTATAGTACTGTGTTGAAACAAGCCCCCTCTGCTTGCTATAAGACGTGGTCTCTCAGCTGTCAGTGTTGAGGTTTTGGAATGCTGGCACTGTTGGAAGGCAGGGACATGGGAAGATGGCTCTACCATAGTGAGAATTCAATGAGGAAGTAGAGGCAAGGCAAGCTGCTTTGAGTGTGGAAAGACCGCAGTTGACTTTGATTGATGTAGTGTTGGTCAGACCCTAGGTTATTTGTAGGACATAAAAAAGTAGGGTACAGAGACGACATAGCAGAAAAAAGCAGTAGCTGGATGAGCCTGGAACACACGTAAGGAGTTGAATATGGTCCTGTGCATCGCAATCCCAGCAGTCCTATCGGGAGACGGGAGGCAGAGAGGGAAAAGTGCCTGAACCTCACAGGCTGGCAAGCCTGGGCTATGCAACTCTGCAGAAATAGAGAGGCTCTGCCTCAACAAGGTGGAAGGAGAGGCCCTGCCCCTGATGGTTGTTCTCTGGTCTCCACACATGGACACTGGCACACACGAACCACACATGGATACACACACAAATAAAAACAAAGGAGCTAGGTACCATTCCAATCTTGTAGGAACCCTGTACTTCCTTTCCCCCTTTGAGTTCAGGCTTTGCTTAAGGGGGCAAACCTACCTCGAGGCCAGAGTTTAGCAAATCCACAACTAAGGATCTTACCTCTTGAGTATCTTCCAAGGCTGCAGGAAGGCTCCCTTGACCTGGACCCCAGGCTGCTGGCCTGAGTGTCCCTCTGTCCTTGAGTTAACTTGATGCCTTGCTGTTAGGCTTACTAGTTCCATTGCGCCATTCTTATGTTCTGTTGCTTAGTAAACGACAATGCCATGGACTGAAGTTAAATTATTGGAATTGCATTCTGTTTTCCTTTCACTGAGTGATTTTCTTTCACCACTGCCATGTGCTGTGGATGGGGAAGTCCCCTGACA
This sequence comes from Lophiomys imhausi, assembly GCA_907164525.1. Lineage (NCBI taxonomy): Eukaryota > Metazoa > Chordata > Mammalia > Rodentia > Muridae > Lophiomys > Lophiomys imhausi. Next base: position 5,156,878 of record CAJQZJ010001511.1, on the reverse strand, counting down.
TCGCTGTTCACTCTGATCTATTATCCACCTGCTAGGATGTAAACACTACGCATGTGGCAAATCACTTCATATGCCAATAAAGCCTGTGTTTTGGAAAAATGTCGGACTGTTTGTATCCAAAACATTGTTTGGAATCAAATCATCAAAATGGGAAGTGGTATCCTGAATAACATCATTAAAATTCCAGGAAAGGACAGACTGCAACATACAAGATGTGGCGAGGCTATAATTAGGCAGTCACACCACCGGTCTGACTGAGAATATCACTTCTCCTTAGACTCGGTTCCAGTCTAACTCAGAGGCGTTCTGTGTAAATGATGATCCAGGAGGCAGGGCTAGCCTTCTCAAAGGCTAGTACACCGGGCCCTTCACGCCTGTGCTTTTCCTTCATGGAATAGGGGACAGAATTTTGTACAGAAGAGAAAGATGTAGTATTTTTAATAAAATAGAGGAAGAGAAAGGGGCACGGGGCTTGACCTATAGTGCTCAACAGTTTCTTCTCTACTCTCAAATTTCCCATGTATGGATTGGTGTACACACACACACACACACACACACACACACACACACACTAATAATCTGTCTTATTTACTAAATCTCAGGCATTAATGAAATACAGGACTTGGGACCTGGCAGGCTGGTGTCACAGTGGGTTCCATCTGCTGATGCAGTGAGACTCTGAGTAGTCTCTTCACCCAGTGAGTGTTTGCCCATTTCTCTCTTTAATACCAGATAGTACAAAGGGAAGAGACAAGAACTCGTATTTTTCATATGGCCACTGTGGTCTTCAAATATTTATTTTTAGCCGAGTGTTCCCTTCATTACTATTAGAGTGGTCAAATGTTCTGATTGGTTTGTGGTAATTTTGGTCTGTGCCCACAGAAGCAGTGAAAACCCGGATGATGACTATTTTATCTTCGTTAGTATCCTCATTTGCATGATAAAGTTTTGTCACCCTAGCTCACATTGGCTGTCAGTGGGTCTAACATTTGTAGATCTAGTTTTTTCAGATCTAGTCTTTTTTGGAGGAAAGTTGCTTACAATTAAAAAGAAAAAATAAACAACCAAAACCAAACTCAGTTTGCAGTATTAGAGATCCACCAAAGCAGTGAGGAACTGGAAAACCAAGGTCAAAACTAAAACCCCAGAGAAGTGAGCTTAGCCTTTGTGCTTGTTTCCTCTTATTGCGGTGACTTTGTTAATCAATATCTATAATATGTCCAGAGGGTTAAAATGTGAGATGAATAATTGCCCAGAGAACTGAGAAAAACCAAAGTGACCTCTTACTTACTGCAGTTAAACCCAAGGAAGTATGCTTTTTTGGGTGATGTAAATAGCCTAAGATTAGATCCGGTGATGGCTATGGTTGTGTGATTGGATTCATTAAAACCATTAAATGAATACTTGCAGTTGGTAACATTAATAGTGTGTATATGGTTTCTTGTACCCTAAGGAAGCTGTTTCAAATACTAAATGGATGGATTCAATAAAGGAGGTGACAATGAAGAGAAAATTGGTAAATTAGAAGATAGAGCAAAAGAAAATAAAGCCCACAGCTGGAGTGTAGTTCTGTGAGGCCCTGGATTCAATCCCTGGGGCCAAAATAATAATGAGAATATGAAACACAGGAAGGCAAGAGCACAGAAAATAAACACAAGATTATAAAGACATAAAATGTGGCAGAAATACCTCACATATATGTAACTGTATATTCAGAGGAATATACAGAAGAAATACGGAGGAAGAGGAAGAAAAGGAAACAGAAGAAATAATTGAGGGAAGAATCAGATTTTGTTGCTTCTGTTTTGTTTTGTTTTGAGGCAAGGTCTCATTTTGTAGCCCTGGGTAACCTAGAATTCTCTATGTACAACAAAGTGGATTGAACTCACAGAGATACACCTGTCTCTGCCTCCCCAATGCTGGGATTAAATGCACATGCCCCCGTGCCCACCTTAAAGATTTTGTAACCCATATTCATTTATTATGGCTATAGATGTGTGTAGGGCGTATGCCGTGACCTGTGTGTGGAGGTTGGAGGGAAACTTATTCTCCTTAGACCATATGGGCCCTTGGGCTTGAACTAAATAGTTGTCAAGCTTGGCAACATGCAACTTTACCTCCTAAGCCGTCTCACAGGCCCAGAAAAGGTTTGAGAAGCCCTAGGATCCAGAACACTGTAAGTACAAAACAACAGCAAAATTCCAACATAGTCCATTTCTGAAAACAAAAACAAAACAAACAGCAGTTAGAATTAGGGGATGGGCAATCCGTTGCCTTAAGGGACCAGCAGTTACGACTGACAACTGACTGTTTGAATGGAAACGATAAAAATCAGATGGAAGTGGAACGACTGTCTTTAATTGCTGAAAGAAAACCGTTTATCATGTTTTGTATCTAAGATTCTTCAAGAATGAAAAAAAATCAATGGTCTTAAAGGGTGATTGTGAACCGACCTATATTAAAGACATGCTCACTAGAGGGTGTCTGTTGCATAGAAGGAATATTGTTCCAGATGAATGCTCAGAGAAGCAGGAAGGAATGAAGACCAACAGGAACAGCAGTTGGTTAAATGTAAGTAAATATTGACTACGTAAATAATGATAATTGAGCCCTGTGGAGCTTAAAATAGAGAATAAGATAAACGATCAAGGGAGAATGTAAGTCTAAAGAAGTTAATGAATGAAGTTTTCTGAATTCCTTGAAGAGGATGTGATGAAGAACTAATTTGTATTAGCCATTGCTAAGCTAAGGATGCCTATTTTAAACTCTAGATAATCATAAGAATGATGAACAAATGTATAAACAACAGGCTGAGGGAGATAGAATAGAATAATGAAGAATAATTAGATAATTCAAACGGAGGTTGAGAATGTGAATGGAGTAAGTGATAAAAATCTTTAAAAGGATATATTTAAAATAAATGTGCCAGAGATTATATTACATGTAAGTAGACAAAATTGACAATTGAAAGCCAAGGGATTATAGTGTTGGACTTAAGTTGGTATTCTTCATCCTGTGACTTATGGAGATACAGAGGGTCAGATATAAAGGATGCTGTAACACGCATCACACAAAATAAACCAAAAGAAAGACTGCAAAGCTGTATGTTATAAAATAAAATGGGTTCCTGGTTAAGGCACCTGTAGAGAGGAAGATGTTCCACAATAAAAAGGATCCAATTCACTTCTTAAATGTGCACACACATTGAGCTAGAAGGCCTACAGGGATAATTAGAGATATCCATACAGTTAGAAATTTTAACATATCTCTCTTGTTGACTGATGTAATCCACAATAAAAAGCAGTAAGATCAGACACAGCTTGAACGAAGTTAATTAGCAAATGTCATCTAATTATAGTATCTTTCAATGAATAAATGTACACATTTGTTTCAAGTGCACATTGAATATTTACCAGCGTCGTCTTTATACTGAGTCATAAAGCAATTCTTATATTTCAAAGGGTTGAGGTTATAGAATGCATTTCCTGACCACTGCAATACCTACCAGTATATAACAGTTAATGGGGAAAATATCCCCCATTAATTTAGAAATTTAGGTGAGGCTGGAGTGATGGCTCAGAGGCTAAGAGCATATACTTCTCTTGTAGAGGACTTATGTTGAGTTCCCAGCACCCATATCAAGTAGCTAACCAAGGCCTGTAACTCCAGTTCCAGCAATCTTGATACCCACTCTGCAGGCACCTTCACACAAGTGGTATCCATAAACTCACACAGGCACACACATGTGAACATAAGTAAATATTCTTACCGAAAGAAATTTAAGGATCATAAATCAAAGAGGAAATGACAGCGATTAGAAGATGATTAGAAAGTTCGAGACAATGGAATATCAAAATCTGTGGACTATAGCTTTAAAAAAAATTTTATAGCCTCAACTGCATATATTTAAAAGGAAGAGAGACCCCCAAAAAGGTCAATATTCTTAACATTGATTTCAGCAAATTAGAAAATAAAACAAATAAACAAATAAAACACCGACTGGTCCTGGTGGCACATGCATGTTAGTACAGCAACTCATAAGGCTCAGGCAGGGGGATTTTAAATTATAGGCTATCCTGAGCTTATGGAGTTCAAGTTCAGCTTGGGCAGCTTCATGAGACCTTGTCTCAAAATTGAAAAGTAAAATGAGGTCTGGGGAGATATCTCAGTGATATGACACTTGCCTAGTTATTTGCAACCAACAACTTAAAAATACAGCAGAAGAACATTAACTTAATCTTCAAAACACATTTGAAAAGGAAGGAAGGAAATAAAGGCAAGGAGTGTAGTGAGATAAAGCAGACACCAGAACCAAAGCACAAATAAAAACCAGTAAATCCTGATGATACCAATCAAGAAAAAGCACTAGAAACTGATGTGTAGCTATATTAAAAAGATAAGAAGGGAGTATCATGAATAACCCATAGTAATATATTTAAAATTTTAGAAGTAATTGACAAATTTTTTTAAATGCTACTTATCCAAACTGGTATAAGAAAAATAACAGTCTGAGTGGTTTCATATCTACTCATATGAATATGTAATTAAAAACTTTCCCATAAGGAAAACTTCAGAGCCAGATGGTTTTACTGTTGAATTCACCAAATATTTAAGGAAGAAATAACACATATTTTCCACCAACTCTTCCAGAGAATAGAAAAAGCAGGAATACTCCCAACTTGTTTTAAGAAGCCAACAGAATTTTGATTCTAAAACCTGACAAAAACATTATAAGAAAGGAAAATTCCAGGTCAGCTTTACTTGTGTAAATCAATTTAAAAAATGGAATTAGGGACTGGAGAGATGGCTCAGCGGTTAAGAGCACTGGCTGTTCTTTCAGAGGACCTGGGTTCAATTCCCAGCACCCACATGGCAGTTCACAACTGTCTGTAACTCCTGTTCCAGGGGATCTGACACCCTCACACAGACATACGTGCAGTCAAAACACCAATGTACATTAAAAATGAAAATAAATAAGTTATTTTTTAAAAATTAGAATTAGAAGGTGCTTAGAGAATGGCGTGGCAGTTAAGAGCACTTACTGCTCTTACAGAAGAGTACTTGCCAGCAACCACATCGAGCACATTACAACCATCTGGAATTCCAGTTCCAGGGGATCTATCACCCTTTTCTGGCCTTCACGGGCATCTGTACTCATGCAGTGCACATAAGCTCACAAAGGGATACACATTAAAAAATTAATTTTAGCCAGGCGGTGGTGGCACATGTTTTTAATCCTAACACTCAGAAGGCAAAGGCAGGCATATCTCTGTGAGTTTGAGGCCAGCCTGGTCTATAAAGAGAGTTCTAGGACAGCCAGCTCTACATAGAGAGACCCTGTCTCAAAAAAAATTGTGTAATAAAAAACTAAACTAAGGGGGCTGGAGAGATGGCTCAGCAGTTAAGAGCACTGACTGCTCTTCCAGAGGACCCAGGTTCAAATCCCAGAACCCACATGGCAGCTCACAACTGTCTGTAACTCCTGTTCCAAACAATCTAATGAAACGCATGTAGTCAAAACACCAATGTACATAAAATAAATAAATTATTAAAAAAAAGAACTAAACTAAAAAAAAAAAGCAACAACAACAAACCCCAAGTAGAATACTAGCCATGTTAAGGCAGCGATAGTGTGCTACACCAAGATCAGTTTGAGTGTCTATTGGAAATCCAAGCTAACTGTTAATCATTTGACTAAGTCAGTGTAACCAAAAACTTGAATGGACTGTAGAAAACAACCAAATGATCATCTCAGTAGATACAGAAATACAGGTGACACAGTCCAACATTTTTCTATTTATTAAAAAGGAAAGCTCTTAGCAACTAATAATAAGCTTTTTACTGTTAGAAAAAAAATCTACAGTGATGTCTTGTGTTGTTAGAAGGTTGGGCACATCATACTTAGTTGATGACATGTTAAAACTTGGAGTCAGAAAAGCAGCCGATAAGCTCTCTCTCTCTCTCACCACTTCTAATCATGATTGGGTGGTAATGTACTGAGACAAGGAAGAGACAATATAAAGGCTTTAGGATTAGAACTAAGTGAATAAAAATGGGAGTGACCGTGAGATTAAATTACTGAATATAAAGAAAGCACAAAATAAACTTTAGTTAAATTGTTGGGACTGAGAGTGACTTAGCATACTTTTAGTTTCATTGTAAACACGAACAGGTGAGTGGCAGCTTGACTTTACACTAATTAATAGAAAATGAGTTTCCATTGGAGTAAGGATGATCAGATACCTAGGGATAAATCTAAGACACAAAGACCTGCCTATTAAAGACTCTTAACTATTATGGAAATTAATTAAAGGCCTAAAGAAATGACAGGGTGTAGCGTGCTCATGAGATGGAAGGCACAAGTTTTAAAAGATGTCAGTTGATCTTAGGTGATATATAGAGTCTGTAATCCCATCAAAATTTAAAAAGAGTTTGGTGTCAGTGAAAATATATGATAATCCTGAAATTTATATGGAAAAACAAACTCCAGGAATAGACCAGAATTTTTGAAGTAGAATTAAAAAAAAAAGGCTTATTTTTCACAGATATTCAGATCCACCATTATGGTGGAATAATTGAGGGAAGATGGGATCCTCACAGAGCTAGACAGTAGACTACTGGGGATGAAGAACCCGAGGATCCACTTGGGGATACAGGATACAGTGATAACTTACATGGCCCCGTAAGAGAGAAGGGTAAGGCAGTCTTTTGTCTCTTTTCATTCTTGAAGATTTATTGGTTTTTATTTATGTGCCTGTGTGAGATGTGTGCACCTTGTTTGTGCAGGTGCCCCCAGAGGCCAGAAGAGGGCATCAGATTTTTTGGAACTGGAGTTATTGATGGTTGTGGGCTGCCATGCAGTTGCTGGTAATGGGTCCTCCATGAGAACAGTAAGTGCTCTTAATCATTGAACCATCTCTTCAGTCTAGGATGGTCTTTTGAAGAAGCAACCCTGTGAAAATTGATTATCGATACAGAAAAATAATAAGTCTTGGCCATACCCAGACCCATTCCAGGTAAATTCTATATCCAAGTGTGATGAATGAAGTGTTAGAACTTCCAGAAGGCAATCTAGGATAGTATACTCATAATTTTGGTTGGAAAAAAATTTTCAGGATCCAGTTAAGCCAACTAAAGAGAAATGTCAGATAAAACTGAATTGATAAAAATGAAAAATTTAGTTCATCAAAACACAGTTAAGACAGTAAAAGGTAAGTTGGAGATAGCTGTAGTGTGTATAACAGAAAGACTAAATACTGACTAGAAAAATGGAGAGTTAGGGGCTAGAGAGGTGGATAAGAGTACTGGCTGCTCTTACAGAGGACTTGGGTTGGGTTCCCATCACCGACATGGCTGTTCACAGCCACCTGTAACTCTAGTTCCAGGAAGTTATGATGCCCTCTTCTGGCTCCTATGGGCATTGCACTCACATGGCACACATGTGAAGGGACAGAAAATAAGAATACGTAAATCTTTAAAATGGGCAAGTGGATTTTACAGGAACTTCACATAACACAAAGGCTGAAAAAGTTGAATAAACAGAGGAAAAGCTAATGTTTATAAGCCTTCAGGGAAATGTAATTCAGAAACCACATGCAATGCGCTTCCATGTCTGCCACGATGACATCAAACATTGAGTCGATGAGGACTTAGGGAAGCAAGAATCCTTATACACTGGAGGTAAGCATCACGCTGGTGCTACCGCTTAGGGAATTAATTGCTGTGAGTGAGTGATTCTGTCCTGGTACGGACTCAAAAATGAAAAGCTTGAATAGGAATCTGCCCCAAATTAAACATAGACACGGTCTTAATAGCCTAAACAGAAAATTACCCAGTGTCCATCTGAGTATAACAAAATTTGAATCTGTGCAGAAACCTTTGTGTACACTATTTTTTATGGGATAGTTACATAAATGAAAATGATATGCCAGTAAAAGTAGTCTCTTACCTGTGCAACCCACATGGGCTCAGTGTGTGAAAGAAGCCCTCTCCCATAAATATATCACTTATGTGAGTCTCAAAAACCAGACAGAGTGAAAACTACAGCCTGTAGGCAGCTTGCTTGCTTAGACTCTGAGGTCAAAGGTAAGGTAGTGTTTTGAAGGACAGGGTGCTAATTGGAAAGAGAATGTGGCCATGGTCTGGGGTGCTGGCATAGGTCTGTCTTGTCTTGGATGATGACATGGGTGTTGGTTTTGCAAGAGGCCATTAGGCTGAGCTTTTCTGTCTTGTGTGCTTTTCTTTGTGTAATCAATAGTTCACAAAGGAAACATTTTAAAAATAAAAAATAACACAACTCGAGTCTTAATCTAAAATTCTCTGTTGATTTTTCTATTTTGAGAATTTTCACCTTTCCTTCTTTTGAATTCACATTCTGTTCATAGTATGAGACAGTTTTTACTGATTGTTAATCCTATTTCATGAAACTTTTTTTTTTTAAACAAACATTATACTTTTTGGATTGTATATATATATATATATATATATATATACATATATATATACTCCTTTCCTGCCTCCCTCTCTCCCTCTCCCCTCTCTCTTCCCTTTTGCTCTCTCCTTTCCCTCTCCCCCTCCCACTCTCCTTTACTCCCTCTCCCCTTGTCTTCCAGATTTCCCCATGCCTTCAGATTGACTCTCTGTCCAGTTTTGGTTTTGTCCAGCTATATCATATATCAGATCATGTATAACTGCCTGCTTCTCCAGCAATGATTAGGGCTGGCTCCGTTATCATTCTGTTTCAGCAAAGCTTTTATGAAGGGATTTTTTTTTCAACTTTCTCTTATGTTTTTCCTGTTTATTGGACCGCCATTTCTTTTTCTGTCAGCTGGCTGCTTTTGGTGGCACACAACTACTTTTAGTTTTCTAAGAGCTCTGGTTTGGAAATGGTTTGCTCCACAGAGGGTCACATGCTGGAAAGTTGGTCCCCAATATGAACAGCAATTGAGGTGGGCAAATCTTTACCAGGCCTAGTAGGATATGACTAGATTATGTGACACTGCCAGTAATTAGTGTCAATGCTCAAGGAGTGTATTAGGTGTCACCAAGAGTGGACTGGTATGAAGCAAGGCCCTTACGTATGCTTGGTCTCTCCTGCACCTGGCCTGTTCCGTTCTGTTTCTGTTTCTCTGCCATGTTACCCTCTAGCCAGACAGCTCTTGCTAGAAAGCCAGCCCCATTGTTGTTTGGCCCTCTCAGCCATTAAAACCATGAGCCAAAGGCGCCTCTTTACAAAATGTACAGTCTCAAGTCATTCTGCTATATTATAGCATGAAACAGACCATGAGCTTAATCTTAGGAGCTGATGTTTCCAAGAACCTAATCTCTGAAGATATCTTTAATCTCTGTAATAGTTAACTTCCCTGTTATTGTGATACAATACCATGCCCAAGAGCAAGTTAAGGAAGAGGTTTTTTTGGCTTACAGTTCCAGGGGATAGAGTCCATCATGATGGGAAAAGCATGGGGTGACAGCAGAAGCCGGAAGCTGGCTGATCACATTTTTACCGTCACCCCACCCCACCACCACAGTATGCAGAGAGTGAGCAGGAAGTACCATAATACTACAAACTTCAAAGCTCCACCCAGTGACATACTTCTTTTGACATGGCTCCACCTCTTAAAGGTTCCATGACCTCCCACAGTGCCACAAACTGAGGACCAAGTGTTCACATAAATGAGTCTTTGGGAGACATTTCTCATTCTAACCACCATAGTGTCTTTTCATATATCACTATGGTTCGAACATCATTTGGACATGCTGTGTCTGAAGTGGCCCATGAGTTGACTGGAAATGGTGTATAGCAGGCAGCTGTAAATACAGACATTCTGAAAGCATGACTGGAAATAATGGCTTATTTCTACAACATCTCTCACAGAAAGACAACTTTTGGAGTTGTGAGAATTATGAATACTCAGAACATGGAAAATATATGCCACGACACTTGATGGGCATGTTAGTATCTCTAGTCTCATGGCTCAAAACACCCAGAAGAATTTTGTTTTCTTTCTCTTGTCCCAAGACAAGGGCAGGATGCTTGTGTTCATGCCTCAGAGAGTTCTTGTGGTTTCCTTGTGACCTGGAGCTGAATTCCAGCTTCCAGTTACCTAGAAGTCTACCCTACTCAGAATTTGTTAGGAAACTGTATGATAGTTGAGGCTGTGAGATGTTAGGAACTGAATATACAAAATGACTTGGTATTAATTATGGGAGGTTGAGAAAGTGTCCTAGGTTTTTTGCTTTGTTTTGTTTTTCAACTTGGCACAAGCTACAGTTCTCTGGAAAAGGGGAACATCAATTAAGAAAATGCCTCTATTAGATTGCCGGTAGGCAAGTTTGTAGGCCATTTGGGAGATTGCTGATTGACAAGAGGAGGGCCCAGGCCTGTGGAGAGTTATATGAAGTCCTGAGTGAGTGGGCATATGGGCACAGCCATGCCCAGTGTTTCAGATCCCTGGGAATGGTAGGGCCTTCTCCTGGTCTGAGGACTGATGTTGAGAGTGTGCAGAAATTGTCAGCCTCAGCTTCCTCCTCCCGAGACTGCTTCCCTCAGATACTCCTGCCCAGATTAGCAATAACCTGCCTCCTCCTTCAGCTGTATATAGTAAACCCACCACCTTCTCCTTCAGCTGTATATAGTAAACAAACAGTTTCTGGGCTGCTAGCATGTGTCCATCAAAGCATGTCCCACCCAACCCCAGCTTTTCTGTATATTTGTCTATTGTTTCTTCATTCCCTGTCACTCCGGTCAGTTCAGTCCCAAAGCCATGCAGGTTGTGGCACAGCCTGCTGAGGATGGTGCCACCTCTAGGCAGATGGTCCTGCATAGTATAAGAAAACAAGCTGAGCAAGCCACGGGAGGCAAGCCAGTAAGCAGCTTCCCTTCATGGTTTCTGCTTCAGTTCCTGCCTCCAGGTTCCTGCCTTGAGTTTTGGCATTAACTACTCTTAGTGATGGGCCATACCTGGAAGTAAGATGAAATATACTTTTTTCTCCCCAAGTTGTTTTTGGTCATGGTCTTTTGTTTGTTTGTTTTTGTTTTTTGAGACACAGTTTCTCTGTTAAACAGCCTGGCTGTCCTGGACTTGATTTGTAGACCAGGCTGGCCTCAAACTCACAGAGATCCACTTGTCTCTGCCTCTTGAGTGCTGGGATTAAAGGGATGCACCACCACGCCCAGCTTGGTCATGATCTTTATCACAGCAGCAGAAATGTAGCTAATACAGAGGCATTGTTGGTCATCATTGTGTCTGAGAGAGGAAAATGGGAATTTAGAGGGGTCTAAATGGAATGACAGAAACAGTGCAACTGTCCTGTGTCTGTCATATACTCACATGCCCTAGAGGTCCTGGAGGGACTTAGCCTCAAGAACCGTGGCCCTGGAAGACACAGCCAAGGACTCCAGTGGCCCATAAAACAGCTTAGGAGCTAAGGACCCCACAATACTCCCGAATATGGATTCTATTTGGAGCAAGTTTAGGAAAGGATGGGAAGGAGTTTCTTGTTCTTTGAGAACCATGTAAGCCCCAATATTTTCCTGTGGCCCTGCAAAGATGGGAGGTCCCTAGGCAATAATTTAAAGGACATTTCCATTAAGTGAGGCCTGGGAACCCAGATTGAATTTTAGAAGGGATGAAGTTGTGTCTCTTGCTGTCAACTTTGACAGGTTCTGGGGCAACCAACTTACCAATAGAAGTAAGTCCAGAGCAGGATCCACATGGAGCACATACTTAGGGAAGAGCTGTCTTGATTCTGGAGAGTGGTCCAGATGTTGAAATAGAATCATACTGTTGGGGTTTAAGTAATGGACAACCGTCTAGAATCACCTGTTTCTTTCTCTTGCCTAAATTGAGATTGACATCTCTCTTGGGAGGCTTAAGAAAGTAGAATCCATATTCGGGAGTATTGTGGGGTCCTTAGCTCCTAAGCTGTTTTATGGGCCCATTTAGTTTGATTGAGATTGCTGCACTGTGGTTTCCCTTGGGCACAAAAGCAAATTGGTTTAGAGATAGTTAGCACATAGTCTTGTGAAAGTTTACAATATACTAGGTAGTGGGCAAAAAATCATTTCTCTTTGGCCTCTCTGTTACAGACTCATTTGTTCACCCATGATTCGACTGAGGATGTTGTGGTTAAAGAAGACATTCTGAGCCTAATAGAAGTCCTGGGAAGCTTGTTTCTGGGGGAAAAAATATTAAGAGTAGATTTCCTCCTCCTGATTTATTTTTCTAGACTCCTCTGGAAAAACACCCATTTGGTGTTTGGAGAGATGGTGTCTGAACTACCTGATTTAGGGTTCAAATTCTGGCTTTGCTTTCACATTCCCTCACTCCTTGAATCCTCAGTTTTTCTTAATAGAGATAACATATCTCAGGTTAGGAAAATAATCAAAAGAAAATACATTTATTTCTATATGCTTATTGAGTTAAATATTGTTGGGTATGTACTCTGTAGCAATGAAAACTAGTCAGGGTACCTGCTACAGTGAGCTTGAGGAGATAAGGAAACAATGAAGAGCTAAATAAGTCAATATGCAAGTTTTATTCATTTTAACCATGATAACATACAAGGCACTTCCAAGGATACAGTAGCCAATGAAATGATAGTAAGACCACAGTGGCTAAAACCAAAGAAGGGTCCTCCTCAGGGCCCAGCTGGAGACCATGGGATATGCAAAGGGATTGGTTGGTGGTGCTAAGGGCTCTGTGTGGCACAGCCTATCCTTGAGACACCCTTTGCGCATGGCAAGAGGACAGCTGTGTGTTTCCTCCCAGGGCTTGGATGGAGAGTCATGGAATTTGAAAGTCATCACTCATCAGTGGTGTCTACAGCTATAAAATTGTGTGAGATCATCCAGAAAGATGGAGTAGAGGAGAGAGAAGGGCCTCCGATGCCTGGTGCACCTAATATTTACAAGACTGGACCAAGCACAGACAGGCAAAAATAAAGAAGTTCTCACTGAAGTCCAAAGAGATTTGGGCTCGGAATATAATCCACCTGATAAGAAGAATCACATTAACCAGCCAGTGCTGTGTGCAGAGTAGATACTCAATAAGTATTAATTAGCCTCTCCTTTAATGGAAATAACATCATTCATTCCTTGTAGGGCTTTTGAACTTTTCATCCCTGTGTAAATTCAGTGTGTACTGACACCCCTCCCCATTATGTCTTTCAAGATTGAAATATAGAGCCCTTGAAGAGTGGGGTGGGTCTCCCTTCTGTGAAGGCTACCATCACCAGCTGGTAAGTCCACCTGGAAAGATTTCTCTTTTTCCTGTGTAAGTTCATGTGATTTAATTTGCCTGAGTAACCCGCTGTCAGGTTTTTGTAGCACCCTGACGTCTAACTGAGTAATGAATGCTTTAGGCTTTTAGGAACATTTCAGGGTTTTATTAATCACCGTTGTGATTGCATATGAATTATGAAAGAGTTATTTTGGTAGTTGGATTTCCCTCTTAAATTTTTTAAAAAATTTTGTATTTGTTCAACATGAGCTGAGAGCCTAAAGAAGAGGAAAATGGAAGCTGTTCTCCAGTCTTTGGAAAACATTCCAAGATGATCTGAGTGGTGTTCTCTTTCCAATTTCCATGAGGGTGAATGTTTGAACTTAGTGAAATTTTTTTTTTTTTTACTCCTTACAATTTAACTAGAAGTTACCCAGGCTCCTCACCTCTGATATGAATTAATGGGAACTGCTTAAGGTGAGTGACCTTCCAAAGGAATCTGTGGGTGTTTGATTCCTGCCCAACCCCCACCCCGTGATTCCCACCACAGGTGACATCATTCCTAGAATGACTTCCTGGTTAGAGGTGTTGGCCTTCTGAAGCTGAAGTATCTCAACACCTGAAAAAAATAGAAACTTACCCATAAATGTCTCTGAAAAGAAAATGTGAGGGACTAACAAAATTGTAGGATCGTTGGAGATCAGCGTCCAGAACAAAATGTGAAATGTGCTGCTTGCAGTCTGGTCCTCAAGAGCCCATCCTCAAACATGAAAATCAAACACATTGTCTTGTTAGCAGTTCCTCTCCAGCAGTCTTCCACGGACCCCTCAGATAGTCAGGGGTTCTCTGCATAAAATGTTGGAGGCCCTGCTTTGCCATTTCTATGGGGCTGGAGGTAGATGTAGATTTCTTTTGCATTACAGGAGTTTTCCTCTGAGCTTTTCAATCTGACAAGAGACTTGCTATGTCATCCACTGCCCCCAGCATTCTGCGTCAAGATAGGTGTGATTCTCCATGATTCTGCCACGCTTGGGGAAGGTTTCCAAGACTGGAAATAAAAATCAAAGTTCTTAATATCAGCATAGGAATGGAGGTAGCCAATCCACTAGGGTTCAGTGCCTTGACTGTTGAGTGAAAATACCTATTATTGACCTCCCAGTCATTGTTAGTCTTCCTGAATGGCTGGGGGCTGGTTCCAGGAGAAAAGGAGGGGGTGGTTGGTTAGGAGGAGGTCCATTTGCAAAATGGAGACCTGAAGGCTTCATGGTGAGCAGGCTTCATGGTGAGCGGATACCTGAGCTCACCTTTGTGTGATAAGGAGTAGGCGGGCTCAGTACCCAGCAGATGGGCCACCCTTCTAATTTGCAGTCTCTCCCTGCAACAGACTTCTAATCTGATGGTATTTTCATTTAAATTTACTTGCAACCTGGTTTTCTTCTTCGTATTACAGCATTCCCAACAAAGGTGATAAAATGGCTGAAGCTTAACATTCAGATCCCCTTTTTGAGTGAGTGTTATATAATTATATATACATTTGGGCTCAAAGGTCCCAGTCTAAAAAATTCCCTTTGCAGGAGTACCATTTGAGGGCCCATTCTCTCATTAATTTTATTTGACATTTATGTCAACATTGCATTCCTAGCCTAAAAAGAGAAATCACATGAGTATGTAGGGGTGTGCTCTAAAGTGGAGTATTTAGTTTGGCACTGAAAGGCAGCCAGTTCAGCCTGCTGGAGCAAACTGTTCTAAATTAGTCAATAGAAAGCGGTCTAAATGCACTCAAGTTAAATTGTTCAACAAAGCGCTAAATGGTGGAGCATGTGACTGTTTTGATATTTCTAAGATTTCCTCTCTCCTGTCCCCCCATCCCTCCTCCCTGCCAAGCCATGGATCCCAATCTGGCTCCGTAGCATTGACTAAAATGGGTGTCTGGGAAATTAGCTTAGAAGCCATCAGAGGCGTAAGAAACAGGCTGAAAAAAAAAAAAAGAGTCTTAAGATATCTGGGGTTGAATGGCTTCAGTGAGACCTGAGACAGATATGAAAGCTCCGATTCCCCTGTCTGACTTCAGAGACTGGGTTCTATAGAATGAAGAATTTTCCACAGAAAAGGGGCGAGGCAGTTTCCAGCCCCATCCACACATTCAAATTGATGTGGTTTCTCTATTTGATCCTATGTCAGATATCACCTAGGACTTCCACAAGTAGACAGAGGCAGGGATTGCGTGGGCTTATTAACGTGATGTAAGAAATTGTCACCAGTTAACATTGGTATTCTTCATGTCAGTTAAGTCAGAAAGTGCCAGGAGAGAGCCATGGAGCTGTTTCTGAGCCAAGCACAGCCATTCCTCTCAGTGTTGAAGTGCTGACTATCGCATAGCTTGTGGTCGGTGGCTCCGGAGCTGTGTGTGTTGTTTGGCTCCATCATGAGCGGCAGGCTAGATATTTGCCCTGCAGAGAATTCACCAGTGCTGGCAAGGACCTGCGTCGGACAAACATGGGGAATGGACCCTCTTGCCCTATTCTCTATCTTGTCTTTATTCCACAGTTTTTGTATCTGCTTCCTAAGACTCCCCTTCCCTCCACTCCAGCCCCCCACCTCTAGCTTGGGCCAGACAGAACCTCGAGTCCTCTTGATGTGTCCTTCCTTCATTGAGAGGCTAAAAGGTCACATGACTGATCACCAGCTGACCTATGAGCCCCTCCAGATGGCAAGGTCCCTCAGCGTCTCCACTGGAGTGATTTTTAACAACGGCCTTCTGGAGTCGGTATCTCTTGGGACCCCTCTGTGGGCTGGTGGAGGGGGGAAGGTTTTATCTGAGATGACAGAGAGGGAAGGGCAATATGTTTCATGAAGAAGAAACCGAGTCTGGCTTAGCCTTTTTCCAGGATGGCTTGGACACCCATGTCAGCACCCCCTTTGGTCTTTGAGGCTGCGCTCTTCTTGCCTTACCTAGGCTGCCCTTGCTTCTTGGGACTGTATGTTTCATCTGATCTGGCTGTCCAAGCTTCTGGCTATGCTTGTTTGTGATGTTGCGTATAGATGCTGGTGGTGGGAGGGTGTCTTGTTCATGGATACTCTTCCTGCAGGGAAGAGGCAAGGCTGGTTTTCCTGAGGAAGGAAGCTGGGAGAGCCTAGGACTACCTGGCATAGAGTAGTCCTACATAGACTACATAGAGTAGAGACTACATAGAGTAGTCCAAGAGGGTAATAATCGGGCCTCCCAACATGGACTGATTGGAGAAGCTTCCTGTGGAGATGTGAGGGAAAACATGGCAGAGATAGGAAACCTCTCTGCTGAGAGCTGAAAGCAGGCGGGCACCAGTCCTGTTGAGCAGAAGGGTCCTCACAAACAGTGGACTCCACTCCTGGGGCTGGGGCTTGGGTTGACAGAGTCGGAACTGGCAACAGCCTTTCTCCAGCCTCTAGTTCCTTGTGGTAGAAGATGATTGGAGCCACCCGGAGTTCTCTCCTTCTCACATCCACCAGACACGCTCCCATCAGGCACTTTTTATCTCAGGAGCAGCCACAAAGCTTTATGGCAAAGTGTTAACTGTTGACTGTGCTACTGCTCTGTCCACCTCAGCTGTGAACTCCGCCCAGTGAATGACCGTTCCCTTGAAGACACTCAGCCACTGATGCTGGCTGCCCAGCAGGGGTGGGGGATGGGTGGATAGACACCTGTCTCAGCCAGGAGGTGGTGAGGGACTGCTTTTTGAAAGCAGATGGATGTTTGCAAGATCAACCAAGACCAACAATATTTGCAGTGATCATGGACCTTGTCCATCACCTTTTATTCCTTTATGAAATGACTTCTTTATGACCAGAGACCTTGATCAACTCCGTGCTCCCTTTCTCATTCAGCCCTGTGGCCCAGCATACACAGGCAGATGGGGCTCTCAATTCTTTCTTCATACGTATTGCATCTATATGTGTGGTGTGTGTGTGTGCACATATGAGTGTGCATGCCAGAGGAAACCAGAGGACGTCATGGGTGTCCTCCTCTATCACTCTCTTGTCTTCGTCCCTTGAGACGAAACCTTTCACTACACCTGGAGGTAGGCTGGTGGCAGACAAGTCCCAGTGATCCTCCTGTGTCTGTTCCCCAACAGTGCTGGGGTTAAAGGGCCATGCAGCCATTCCCAGCTTTTTATGTGGGTGCTAGGGATTCAAGCTTAGGTCCTTATGCTTTCCCACAGAGCACTCTTACTACTCAATGAGGCATTTCCCTAGCTCCTGGGATTCCTAATTCTTGTCTTGGTCCTCACACCTGTGGCATCTGGCATGTTGTCCAGCCTGAGAATGGGAGCTCAGGTCACATCTGTGTGCATGCTTTCTTTTCCAGGACAATTTAGAAATTGCTAGTGGACTAGCTTGAGGGGCCAAGGGTCCAGTCCCTGCTTTAAGGGACCACTGGGATAGCCACCAGCACAGTGGGCCTCCTGAACAAGCTTTGCTGGCATCTGGCCTCTTGCAATATGTTTCTAATATACCATGCATGCTGTATCTGTGTAAATCAGTAAGTATGTTTTGAAACTAAATATTTGCTAAGGGCCAGGCTCTTCTGGTGTTAAATTATTGATAACAAACTTCACACTGTATGAAACTTGATATATGATTTTTGAGTGACCTGCCGTTTATTAGACTTTATCTACCCATGAAATCCATTTCCAATTCTGACCCTATCTACTCTGGGATTGCTTGCCAGAAGCCTATTCCAACGTGTCTCCTTATTTCTCTGAAATATCTCAGGCTCAGCACCTTTCTCAGGGCGCCTAATCTAATCAGCCCCCATCGCTTATCGCTGCTCATTTCCTTTGGCAGGACTGTCAAACTGTGGGTGCATCTCAGGGACACGCAGAAGCACATGGAACTTCCTTCTCCCCCTACCTACATGGTAGGAGGTGGGGAGAAGTGACATCCCAATGACACAGCCCTTGTCTAGGGCCAGTAAGCAGAAGCAGGAGCATCCCAGAGCAAAAGAGAAAGTGCCCTCTGTCTGTCTTCCCTCCCACTGCCAGGGGTTATGTGGGCATCTCCCCACTTGACCTCTACACAGTGACCCCTCAGAATTAGAACCCGTTTTCATGGCCTCTGAGCTAAGTCTCGGGGGTCTCTGCAGCTACTCCTTCTTCCCTGGCTTTTCTGCAGACAGGTCCCTCCTCTGGCTTCTGCAAGGGCCAGCTGGCAGGAGGACTCTGACTTGTCATTACAGAAATCAAAATCATCACCTCTGTGTTCCAACCTCTGTTCTTTCATGTTTAAGAAGCACTCAAATCTTTATAAACATGTCAGCATTTCTATTTTTATTACCTAATTAATTCAGAAAAGGCGCAGGAGACACTAATGAAAGGAAAGAAAGGGGAGAGGAAGGGTGGAGGGCGCCTTTGTGTTTTAGTTGGAGAAGGCAAGTGAGAAGATAGGGAATGCTAAGAATTGGAGCAAGGATCTGACGCCCTCCAGTGGTTGGGGATTCTTTGTTTTGTCTTGTGGGTTTTCTAAAATTCTTTAAGTACATCAAAGACCTTAACATAAGGCCGGACACACTAAATCTACTAGAAGAGAAAGTGGGGAAAACCCTTGAACTCATTGGCACAGGTGACAACTTCCTGAACAGAACACCAACAGCTCAGGATCTAAGACCAACAATCAATAAATGGGACCTCATGAAACTGAAAAGCTTCTGTAAGGCAAAAGACACTGTCATTCGAACAAAGCAGCAGCCTACAGATTGGGAAAAAAATCTTCACCAGCCCCACATCTGATAGAGGGCTAATATCCAAAATTTATAAAGAACTCAAGAAATTAAATGCCAAGAAACCAAATAATCCAATCAAAAAATAGGGACCAGAGCTAAACAGAGAATTCACAAAGGAGGAATCCCTAATGTCTGAGAGACACTTGAAGAAATGCTCAGCATCCTTAATCATCAGAGAAATGCAACTCAAGATGACTCTGAGATTCCCTCTCATACCTGTCAGAATGGCTAAGACCAAAAGCTCAAATGACAGCACATGCTGGCGAGGGTGTGGAGAAAGGGAAACCCTCCTCCATTGCTAGTGGGAGTGCAGACTTATGCAACCACTATGGAGGTCAGTGTGGCGATATCTTAGAAAACTTGGAATATCTCTACCTCAAGTCCAACCATAGCACTTCTGGGTATACATCCAAATGATTCCTCACCAAACCACAAGGACGTTTTCTCATCTATGTTCATAGCAGCCTTATTTGTAGTAGGTAGAAACTGGAAACAACCCAGATGTTCCTCAACTGAGGAATGGATTAAAAAACTGTGGTACATCTACACAATGGAATATTACTCAGCCAGCAGAAACAACGAAATCATGCAATTTTCAGCCAAATGGATGGAACTAGGGAAGTTCATCCTGAGTGAACTAACCCAGACTTAGAAGGATGCACATGACATCTATTCACTTATAATCGGATTTTAGCCATATAGTACAGGATAACTATACTACAACCAATGCACCAAAGGGAACAGGAACATAGACTTTGTTACCTGCCAATGAGACACTTTGCCCTAGTGGGGCTGCCTGGTAGGCCCCCAGTATATGAGGAAGCTCTTGGCCCTCATATGACTGCTGAACTGGGGTGGAAGACTGATATGTAGGGACACTCCACTCTGGAGGAATAGGATGGAAGGGATAGGGGTAGAGGGTGGGAGGGGTGGAAAGAGGGTATTGTGATGGAGATGTAACCTGAAGTAATAAATATATAAAATAGGGTTGGTTAAGAGCACTGACTGCTCTTGCAGAAGACCCTGGTTCAGTTCCCAGACACCTACATCTCACAAACACTTGTAACTTCAGCTCCCAGGGATCCACATGCATGAATGTATGTACACCATTATGTGTAACAGGGATTCACCCTGCAGCTGACATGGAACCCGCTATGTAGCTCAGGCTAGCCTAGAACTTGCAGATATCCTCCTGTTTCAGCCTCTCACGGGCTAGGATTGTAGGTGTATACATACCACCATGTCAGCTTCTTAGCTAACTTGAAGCTGGTCAGAATTTATGAATATACCTAAACTTACCACCAATTGTGACAAGTTTGTGTTTCTGTCCTAATGGACAGTGTTACCTTATTTTCGTACCCATGGTAGAGAATATGACTCTCCTTAGGTTGGTGACATCTCAGCAAGTAAGGGAGCTTGCTGTGAAGCCTGATGACCTGAGTTTGATCCTTGGGGCCCATATGGTAGAAAGAGAGAACTTGTAGGAAAAAAAATAGCTAATTAAACTATTTACCCAGTATTTATATTATCTTTAATTGGTCTGCAGTGTTAATCCTTAACCCGCCATTATAAAAGAATACCCATAGACACCATGTGGATTTTAACAAGCCCAGGCCTGATTTGTACAATCCAGCCCATCTAAGCTAACTCATAACTCTATTACCCAAATATGACCCCATATATACACACGTCCCTTTGGACTATTATTCTCCACACTAAGCTGATGTTCCAGGCCATGTGGAAAGATCTTCTTTAATCTACCCCATGGCGTGTCTTCCTTGTTTACTCCTGGCTTCTTCTCCAGCCTTCTTCTTCCAAGAAGCTCCCTGTCTCTCAAAAAGCCGTGCACCTTAGTCCTGCCTACCTCTGTCTTTGCCCAATCTCCAGGCCTCAGCATTTATTTAAGCAATCAGAGACAAAGTAAGTAACAGACAGAAACAGGACCAATCAACATTTAGAATGCTTAACACCACCCCATCAAGAACTGATCTTTGTGACTTGCCCTCTGACCTCCACACATGTTCTTTGGCATGTGTATCCCACTTCCATGCAAAATAAAATAAATGTAAAAAAAATTAAGGAATTTCCATATACATTAATTTTACATTATATTATGAGTAGATTAAAAATAATTTCATCTTTGACATGATAATTCAAAAATCATCTTTACAAACATTCAGAATGGTGTACTTTAGGGAGTTCAGGAAGCTTAGCAAATCTCAAGTGTGTAGTGTTGTAATCAAATGAGCTCTTCTTTCCTCTTGTTACAGAAAGGGCTAAAATGACAGACATGGAAAGAGTCAGGACCCTAGTTCTGGTTGTCTAGTTGTCGTCGGTTGTGTGATCTTTAGCATCCCTCCTGAAGCTCTCTGAGATTTCATTTCTTCACCTATGAGAATGAGGATGTCTGTAATCCATGAGGAAGAAGATGGGCCGTGAGGTCGCTGTGATTACTTAAAACTCAAAAATTGGCTGGGCGGTGGTGGAGCACGCCTTTAATCCCAGCACTTGGGAGGTAGAGGCAGGCAGAGCTCTGTGAGTTCGAGGCCAGCCTGGTCTACAAAGCAAGTCCAGGACAGCCAGAGCTGTTATACAGAGAAACCCTGTCTCGAAAAACCAAAAAAAAAAAAAAAACTCAAAAATTGTTTTAAACAAACAAACAAACATACAGGGTTGGGACTGGGGTTAAGAGCACTGACTGCTCTTGCAGAGGACCCTGGTTCAGTTCCCAGACTCCTACATCTCACAAACACTTGTAACTTCAGCTCCCAGGGATCCGATGCCCTTTCTAGTCTCCAAGGAACCTGTACAGTCTTATGCAAACACACTGATACAGACACACATATAGAATTTAAATACTGAGGAAAAAAGAGAAATATTATTTAATATTTATCTTTAGAGAAGGAGTTTGGTGATCTGTACTTTCCCCTTCTATTCTCAGTTTTATCACTTTTAATTGTAGCTGCTCTCCCTCCTAAATCTACTTTGACTTGCAACATCTACTTATCCAGAAAAGAAAACAAACAAATAAACAGGGGCATGAAGTCTATTTGGAATTATGCTAGGACAGCGTGGAGTGGACAATTTAAGGGTTTGGAGTTGAGTACGTGATCCCTTAGAAATTTCCAGGTCCTCGTTGTTTGAATCTCGGAGTTGTTGGAATCATACCATGTTTTGGAATTTCTAGAAGCAGCTGTTTGACTTTGCTGGGAGGAAGGGCTGGTTATGAGTTTGCTGTGACACCTGTCCTCACATGTGCTCCCTTCATGCTAATGAACTGAAGGTGGCGTCAGCAGACCCAGGCTTAGCCCTTAGAGGCCCTCGGTGACCTTCGCCTTCCAGGGACTTTCTCATCCTTAAAGCTGGAGGTGTCTGGTTTGCTCTTAGAGTTGCAAGTGCTTTGGCTGCACCCCCAGCAACACACCATAGAGCTGTTGAGAGTGTGTTCCAAACAGGCCACAGTGGGTAAAATTGACTCCTGGGCATTCTCCCTTCACTGTGGTTAGGTAAGGAAGCCTTGTCGGAGCTTGGCCTTTGTCTGGTTTTGAGGTAGAGTCTCACACAGCCTTGGCTGGCCTCAGAGTGACTCACTGCTATGTAGCTGAAGCTGACCTTGAACTTCTGATCTTCCTGCTCTACCTGGGCGTATGGATTTGTGCCACCACCTCATTTGTATAGAGTTGGAGATGGAACCCAGGGTTTCATGTGCACTAGGCAGGTACTCCACCACCTGAGATCCAGCCAGCAGTCAGGGCAGAGGAGGATGGCAAGATGTGAGTGTTCACAGGCCCCTTTTTGGAACTACACTATTCTCAATTCCTGTCAATTGTGGGCGATAGTGCCATGGAGTAGGTGTGGATTTAAGGCATCTGCATAGACAGTCTCTAATTGCCTGTGAGGCAGGGACGAGTGTTAAATTTAACTATTACTCGCTGATGGCTGGACCTGGGTTTAGCAGATTCAACAGATATGTTCTGAGTTAATTTGTCATGACTAAGGTTTTCTGGTGACATCAGGGTTCCTTTGAGGTCGGGTGTCTGTGTTAACTGAGTGTTGAGTTAAGCACCTCCTTCACTTGTGGTACTCAGCACAGAGATGCAGCCCACAGAGGTAGCTGTGCTCCCCAGAGAGATGAGAGCAGAGGGTGGCTGGGCTGAGTGGGACTGTCACCACAGAGGAAGACTGTCACAGCGACTGTGCACCGAAGACAACCTTGACTTCCATCACCTACACCATCTCCTGATTTGAGCACAGGCCCCCAGCCCTCACGTCCAGTCCTCTGTCCTTTTACCCTCAGTAAGTAGTCCAGGTTATAGTGGGAGTATGTGTGTGTGTTGGGGGGGGGGGAAGGGTATGGCAAAACAAGAGATAATGTCTTTCAGATAGTGTGCAGCTCACTTTGTAAGTTGTTTAGGAAACAGCCAGGTCTGCTTGTTGATCTGGCTTGTCCCCAGGTGTTTATGTCTTAGAAGCTTGATCTTCAACATGACAGTGTCCAGAGATGGTGAATCTTTAGGAAATGAGTCCTAGTGAGAGGTCTTCAGATCCTTGCCCTAGGAGGCCCATGTGACTAGGATCCACACTAGATGTGGTGCCATGCTCTTTTCACTTCCAAGCTACCAAAATCATGAGGC
Organism: Lophiomys imhausi; assembly: GCA_907164525.1. Taxonomy (NCBI): domain Eukaryota; kingdom Metazoa; phylum Chordata; class Mammalia; order Rodentia; family Muridae; genus Lophiomys; species Lophiomys imhausi. The sequence goes on along the minus strand of CAJQZJ010001511.1, from coordinate 5,133,263 downwards.
GAGCTCTTTAAGTTATAACTTACTCAGTCTCAAAAACAGACTTAAGAAACCCATGATTAGCCGGGCAGTGGTGGCGCACGCCTTTAATCCCAGCACTTGGGAGGCAGAGGCAGGCGGATCTTTGCGAGTTCGAGGCCAGCCTGGTCTACAAAGTGAGTCCAGGACAGCCAGGGCTACACAGAGAAACCCTGTCTCAAAAAACCAAAAAAAAAAAAAAAAGAAAGAAACCCATGATTACACTATGTGTAAATGCCATATAGTAGGGGTTTTTTGGTTTTTTTTTTTTTTTGGTTTTTCGAGACAGGGTTTCTCTGAATATCTCTGGCTGTCCTGGACTCGCTTTGTAGACCAGGCTGACCTCGAACTCACAAAGATCCGCCTGCCTCTGCCTCCCAAGTGCTGGGATTAAAGGCGTGCGCCACCACCGCCCGGCTGGTTTTTTGTTTTTTGTTTTCTTTGTTACATGTGGTTCTTTGGGCAATGAATAACAAAACATTCTTTTTTTTTTTTTTAAGTTGAAATTTCTCAAATGGTGCCAGACATTGTGCTAGTTGTTGGGGGGTCACAACAGTTAAAAGGAGTGAAGGGACCTTGTCAGTAAGGAGATTCTGTGTAATTAGTAAATAAACAAGCAGAAGGAGTATGGATTGCCGTAGGAAGCAGCAATGAAGGATGCAAATGTTGGTGACCAACTCTGAAGACACAACATTTGCAGCTTAACACATTCAGGAACTCCTTTTACAGGTGATAGAGGCATTTCTGTGGGGAGAGCACAGCAAGGTCAAAGGCCACAGCCCAAGGCACTGGGAGGGGCTTAGCTTGTTTATGGAAATGAGTGGCACAAAGAATGGGTATGAGAATGGGAGGAGGCCCCAGAGGTGATCAGGTGGGCTGGTGTTGGGGGAGTTTGGATTTGTTCTGGCGCCTATGGAGGCCATTGGCCAATTACGGGAATGGGGATGTCCTGGTCAGGCACCTTGGTTCAGAACATCCCTTGGCTGGCTTGTGCAGAATGGCTCAGAAGGAGGCTAGACTGTAGTCATGGAGGCCAGGGGAGCGATGTTTCTAGACTAAGTGTTAGGTGAGCATCTGAAGTGGGGAATATAAAGAGAGCCTTCTAGTAGGTTGAAAGGGGAAACAGCCCTGAAGTGCTGACATTTAGAGGGCAAATGTTCAGTGAGATGGAAGGAATGAAGACAGGAAGCACTGGGAGGGCACTGGGGAGGGGGTGAAGTCTCAAGTTCTCTTTAAAGTCAAGCATGCTGATGGCCAGCAGTCAGGGACCACTCCCATCATCATGTCCTGCCACCCCAGAATCACTCCATGTCCTGAGAAGTGATTAGCTTTCTGCCTACATAGACATTATCTCTTGGGTACCACTCTGTGTCCAGATTTGTATGGAATGGGACCCTCTTGTAATAGCTGCTGAAAATTCAACAGCTGCTACTTACCTATATCCAGTGTCCCCAGCTTAGCAAAGAACAGAACTCTGTATCAAGGAAGAAGGGCACGTGGAGTCCTGAGAATTTCCAGGCAAAGTGGTAATGCACATTTGTAGTCCTAGAATTTGGAGACAGATCCAGGAGGATCAAGAGTTCAAGATTAGCCTGGGCTACATGAAATCCTGTCTCAACAAAACAAAACACAAAGCAGAGAAAGAGAGTTGAGGTTTTCTTTTCTTGTATCATTGATGAAGTGGCATTTTTGTAAAAGAAAAGAAGTTCAATTATAAGAAAAGAATTAAAGATGAAAGGGGACCTGGAGAGATGGTTCAGCAGTTAAGAGCCTTACCACACTGACAGAGGGCCTGAGTTTAGTTCCCAGCACCCACATCAGGCATTTACACACATGTGCACACATACCTTCTCCCATATATGTAATATGATAAAACATATGTTTGATGATGAAAGATAAACTGATTTTAGAGAACATAGCCAGATACCTAGACTTTTGGCTGCCATATTACCCACTGTACTCATATGTGGGTCACTGTTGACGTCAGTCACATATACATACCTACCTCCTCTTTCCATCCCCCCTCTTTCCTAGTGGAGGGAACTTGGCATGTTTGTGGAAAGTGAGGATGAGGATGAAGAGGAGAGTAGAGCCATCGGGTTCATTCAGAAGTCCTGGGGAGCAGGACTTTGGGAAAGGTGATTCTTGTCACAGACGTGAATGGGTCCTAAATAATGTCATTTCCCCATGCTAGCACACTGAATCGAATTTTCATGTCATGGTTTCAATGCTGCAAGATTCGAGCCAGTACCCCCCTGTGACATGTCCATGTCCTGGAACAGCCATTTTTGACAAAGCAGAATACAAAAGGCATTGTCTTGTAAGGCTAACAGCTAAGCATTTGTTGCCTTTTTTTTTTTTAATTTAAGTTATTTCTTCTCTGTAGTAAAGTAAAGAAATGGTGCTAAAATAATAATTAAATGCTGACAGGGCTACGTTTCTCCCCAGCGTGAGCTAGCAGCAGTTTCCTACCACAACATTAGGTCATTTGAACAACAAAAAAAAATCTGATTAAATACTTTTGTAGGCTTTCCTGATTAGCCACTCTTAAATGAACCAGTGACAGAAATGAAAGGGTGTAATTTGACAGCCACAATGTACTTGGGGGGGTGGGAGGTAAAATGGTAGTGTGTATGTCTTGGCTTCCTGTTGCTATTTGCTGGTGGGATTTGTTTACTAGTCATGAGTGTCTGGACACTCTAGCAGCCACCAGCCAGGAGTTGTGTGAGTGGGTGTCCCTGGGCTGAGGCTGGGAGCTGCATTTCAAGGCCAGCCTTTTCTTTCTTCTTTTTCTTTTTCTCCCACCACCCCCCCTTTCTCTATGCAGCCAGTTTCACATTTCTGGAGTTCAATGACCTTGACTGGAACAGGTTTAGGAAAGGGAAATGTCCTTGCATGAAACCCTTCTGCACCCCCCAGCAGTCATTTTCTGCATCTGGCGGCTCCCTGCGTCTCTTTGTATTAACTCGCTGTGGCATGAAGGCTGCAGGCCAGATTTGACGTGAAGATGGAGCTGTTATGTGGCATATGGTAAACGAAGCCAGCATTGCTAATGATGCTTTCTTGTGCTTTCTCCTTCAATTCTGCGACTTGACCGTGGGTTACTGGAGTTTGAACCCTGTGTTCTACTTCTTTTCGGCCTTGAGATAGTCTCATCTTCGTGGATATTGGAATGAGTTTCAACTTCAGGGTTTATGCAACCCCAATCCTTTGTTTCCAGGATCGGGACACTGGGTCTCAGAGACTATTTTGGGAGGGACTTGCAGGCTAGAGATCAAAGCTCAACTCCCCCAATCATCAGGTGAGCCCAGATTCATCCTTTAGTGTTGTACCTTGCACAGGTGTGTACTAATTCATTTCCTAGTGCTGCCAGGACAAGGCATTCAGACCGACAGGTGTCAACCATCCTGAAGGCTGAGAAGTCCAAAGCCAAGATGCTGACAGGATTGCGCAGGTGACTGCTGGGTCATGTGGAGAATGTTCTGTGTCTCTCGCATGTGGAGAATGTTCCGTGTCTCTCGGCTTCTGTTTTTGTCAGCAACCCTAGTTTACTGGGACCCAAATCGACAAGAGAACAAATTAATGAATGGAAGGCTTCTTTTGACTCACAGTTTCTGAGGGTTTGTTTCATGATCTCTTGACCCTGGGTGCTTGGATGGAGCATTGTGGTGCTGGGAGTGAGTGGCAGAGGCTGTTCTTCCCTTATTGGTGGATGGGAAGGAGAGAGCAAGACAGGAGCCCAGGCTAACTATAAGCTCCGATGCTTGCCTATGACCTACTTCCTGCAACTGTGTCCTCCCTAGAATTTCCACATCTGCCCCAGGTGGACCAACTACTTAAGGACAGGATACTGTGGGGGGGGCTCATCACACTCAAACTGTAACACCTCGGCATCCCCAGTCCCTCCCTTAGCATCTCATGCCCTTCTCCCCGTGTGGCTTTCTTTCCGTAGATACTAACCATGCAACAGCCAGAGCACACCGTACTGCGTGTGATCTCACATAAGCACATCTGCAAGAGCCTGTTTCTGGAGTGAGCTCTCATGCTAAAGCTTCGACAGATGCTCTGGGCAAGAGAGAACTCACTGCATAAGAGTTGAGATGGGGTGAGTCTTTCCATTGGGGGATTTTGGAGACATTTAACCGCAGTGAATCGTTATCATCTTCAATCGTTCTTTGAGAACGTGTTCTTTCTCTCTATGCTTTTCCTGTCAACTGAGGAACCTGAGTCCTTCCGTTTATTATTAATGACCATGATAGGTAGCTTTCCCTTTTAGCACTGAGGGAGGGTGTGTGAGTCAGTCTAGAATTAGTCATTAAAAGAGAGAAAGCTAGACACAACTCAGAGACCAGATTTACACTGAACATTTACTGGTAGAAATTCCCTGGGTCCTTAGAGAAACATTAAAGCTCTTCAATTTGGAGAGTTCTTTATCTTCATTTTTATATTTATTCTACAGTTGTTTAGAAGTTATAATAGTTTAGGCTATAGAATAATATATTCTATATTATGTATTCTATAATAACTTATTCAGCAATTAGTCAAATCTTACTTTTCTCCTAAACCATTTTTTCCTTTCACTCTCTTTTCATGCAGAATTCCTACTATGCTCAGAATCCATCGGACCACCCGTGCTTGCCATTATTGTCTCAAACTGTTCTGTTTCCTAATCCTTCCCGCATCTAGTGCTTATCTTCTGTCACCCTTTGTGCCACTGACTCTTACTGTCCTCAGAAATGATGTCCCCTTCATATCTACATAAGGCCTTACATCTGCATGTACCCAAGGCCAGGCTTGCATCTAGCACCCTTCCTTCATGGCTTTCCAACAACCCACACAGGAAGCCAGCACTTCTGTGGTAGCGACCATCCTTAAATGCCTGTCTCCCATCCCCCAATCAAAGCAAGTGGAGCTGCCTGGTACTCAGGGTTCTTCCATGGCCATCTTGTGTGGGATCTTGCCTGTCTCTTGTGGTTCTGAGAGTCAGATGGGATTGGATATCAGAATTATTCAAAACTTGTCTATGAGAAGTACTGTTCATATGTTTATCACTTCATGTGCCTCCATTTGCCTACCTGTAAAATGGACATATTAATCATAGTATCTGGTAAGGATGAATTGAGTCCCATAGGTCAGTATGTGGCTAATAGTGAAACATCACTAATGGGTAGCCTTTTTATTGCAGTATCTTCACCACCAACATCTTTGTAGATAGGCCTGTAAGGCCGTGGAGGACTGGGGCTGTGCTTTTGAGTGTCCTCCACACAGACTGGAGACATGGCTCAGCCATTCAAGGATAGGCTCACAACTGAAAATATAAGAGTCTCCTCCACAGGGGGAACCTGATACTCTCTGTTCTGTGTAGGACTTGCTGGAGACTTCCCTGATTTTATTCTTGTGTTTTCTATGTGTCTGTGTCTGTCTGTCTCTCTTTCCTCCCTCTTTTTTTTTTTTTTTTTTTCTGAAGACATTCAGATCCCTGCTGATTACCCTAGCCTGGAATTCCTTAAATGACTAGCAGCAAGCTTTCTGACAGGAGTGTTGATTTTGATGCTCTACTTAAACGAATGTGATAAACAAATCTCTGTGGCAATGCAAATGTCATCATTCAAAAGTGGTCCAAACTCATTTTACTTCAATGCCTCCTCATTAGGATGGAACATTGTTTTCAAACAGAGTATCTTCTTCTGTGCTCCTTCCTTGAACCTCGTTTTGATAGCTTCAAAGTTTATGTAGTGTCCTTGTATGTAGTGTAGTGTCAGATAACTGCATGCTTTGTGTGGTAGAAGATTTCTGTACTAGCTTTTCATCCCTCCATCCTGTGGAGGGGAGCTGGGTAAGGGGAAGCAGTAGGTAAGTAAGAAGAGACAGAGCAGCCCTGCCTGTGACAACCTGGAAGTCTAGCTTCATCACGTGACCGTAAGTAATGAAAAGGGAGGAGAAAGCTGTGCCTGGTTGTGTAACCCTGTAATCCAAACTATTTAGGATGCTGAGTCAGGACAATCACAATTTCAGGACTTGCCTGGACTTCAGAGTGAGTTCAGGGCCAGCCTGGGCAACTTAGTAAGACCTTACTCAAAAGCAGTTTCATTTTTGAGACAAAGGTCTCAACTATGTAGTCCTAGCTGTCCTGGAACTCACTTATGTAGACCAGGCTAGCCTCAGACTCACATTGACTCTGCTTCCCAAGCACTGGGATTAAAGGTGTGAGCCACCATGCCTGGCTAAAATCAGCTTTTAAAGAACTGGAAAGATAGCTCAGTCTTCAAAGTGCTTACAGATCTGAGTTCCATCCTCACCCTGTGTGGAAATAAAACAATAAAAATAAAAATGCCAGTGTCGTGGTGCATGTTTGTAATGCCAGTGCTGTCGATCTGAAAGGAGGCATGTCCTTGATGCTCACTGGCCAGCCAACCTTGCCTGCTTGGTGAGTTCCAGACCAGTGAAGGGATCCAGTCTAAAAAAAATGAACAGCACCCGAGGACTGACATCAGGCTGTTCTCTGGCCTCTGCACAGAAGTGAATACACACACTGTTTTTTCACACTGAGCCCAGCTCAGTGGTAGAGCACTTGCCCAGGATGTGTGAGGTCCTACACTGAATTCCCCTGGACTTGAAGCAAAGACAAGGAGTTAGAAACTCTTAAGCTATGAAGAGCAATTGATAGAAAAAGATGAGAAATCTCTTCTTAGACATGAGAAGATGCTTGCTCTTGCTACTCATAAGAGAGCTAACAGACATCTCTGCCCAGCACATTGATGAAGTCCAAATACTTGATAGTACTCTGTTGACTGAGACAGAAATCAGAGTCAGGTCTTACTGATGTGTACAGTGGCCACAGTCTCTCTGCACACCAACCGACAATGTTAGATGAAGTAGAAACGCATGTGTCTTTGGCCAAGCCATTCAATTATGAGAGTTTACCCTGAAGATGTGTTTACACTTGTGGTTTTCTTTTACATGTATTTGTTTGTTTGTGTATGTGTGTATGCAGGTGTACACGTGCGTCCCAAGAGTCAGTTCTTTCTTTCTACCTTGTGGGTGCCTGGAATGAAATTCAGGCCATCAGGCTTGGTGACAGACTTTTCCTTTTCTGTTTGAGCCATTTCACTGTGCCCCTTCCCCAGAACATTTTTTTTTTTAACAAATAAGAAATGCTTGTGTTAGCCTGGATACATCTGAAAGGTACAGTGTTTTTAAATACTATTTTAGGAAGTCTTTTCTGCTTCCTCCCTCCTTCTTTCCTCTGTTCTTTCTCCTCTCCGTTCTTTCTCTGATGTTATTTGTTGTTTCTTGTCTAGTCTTTGTGTGTGTTGAGAAGTGAACACTAGTGACAGGCTTACTTACTTTGTACACCTTTTTGAACTTTTCAAACTAGAGTACAAAATAAGGATTTTTGTACTCTATGGACTTTAATTTGAAACAAAACAAATATTTATAGAAGTAAAGAGAACAACAAAAATACTGACAAAGCTCCAATTCTCCTTTCCTCTCACTAAATTAAGAGAAAGTAAAATGAGGGACTGGGGTTATAACTCAGTATATAAAGTACCTGTCATGTAAGCATGAGGACCTGAATTTGATCCCATAACCCACATTAAAAACTGCTGTGAGGCAAAGGCAGGCGGACCTCTGAGTTGGAGGCCAGCCTGTTATACAGACAAACTCCAGGGCAGCAAGGACTACATGGAGAAACCTTGTCTCAAAAAACCAAAAAAACCCAAAGTACCATGGAGGTCGATCTCTGAATTTGGGGCCAGACATGTCTACATCAGTTCTAGGCAAGCCATGGCTATGTATGTACTGAGAATCTGATCAATAGACAAACAACAAAACCACAAAGGAAAGGGCTGTGGAGGCAGAGGTAGTGACAGGTGGATCATGTCTCCCTAACAAGCCAGTGAAAGGCCTGTCTCCAAAAACAAAGTGTGTGGTATCCTAAGAACTACACCTGAGGTTGTCCCCCAGTTTCAAAATGCCTCCACACTTGCACACATGTGCATGAGTATGTGCAAGGTTGCCCACACATGCATGCAGACACATGTGTGCGCGCACACACACACACACACACACACACACACACACATACACACACGACAAAGGTCTATTAAAAGAGAACTCTTCTCTCCTTTCTCTCCACTTTCTAGACCATGTGACTTCCATTGGCCTTTTTTGTTTGCTCAAGTTTTTCTTTTTCCATTTGGGCTTGGGAAACATGTTAAGTTGATTCCTTATAACTGCAAAAAGTGATTTTGCTACCATCCTAATGAACCAAGTAGTCCTGCCTGCGTTTGTCCTGGTCTGCCAAGTCTTGATTTCTGAGATCTGAGTAGCTCCTTGAAAAGCCATGAGCATAGAGCTTAAAAGAGATGTTCATGTTTTCTGACTTCCCAGTGCCTGAGGAGCTAACTGGAAAGGTGCTCCAGGCCTACTGCCCAGGGATGAACCTCTCAGTAACTGGGTGGCATACGGAGGCCAAGGTGCCCAAGTGACTATGCTCTACCTTCTTACTCTACTAGAAACAAGAGCTTAGTGTTTGCTCATTCACCTCCTGAGTTTCGCTTCCTAAATTTGTTTCACTTACGTTTGTACTTTCCTATTATTTAAGCAAAGGGCCATTTTAATTATGTTTGTCTTTTAGCTCAACTCACAAGCACCACTCGATAGTTCTCTTTTCCAAATTGTCCCTTTTGGGGATCTGTGCGGCCTTCTTGGTATGAAGATCAAATGTAGGCCACCCCGCCACCCCCAGACTAGTATGGCTTCCCAGAGATTTTCACATGCAGGGGTCCTCTGAGAAGATGGCGAATGGGCTATTTGAAAGCACCCCTTCACGGTGGTTCAGCATTGCCATGCATTAAGAGAACTTAGCCTGGCTCCTGCAGAAATGCCCTCCAGATCACAGCAAAGAGCTCGCTGTGTTATGTGGGTATATGGAATCTGGAGTGAAAGGCCAAGTTAAATCAAGGTGTGTGTGTGTGTGTGTGTGTTTGTTGTGAAGTAACATCCTTTGTTTGAATGGGGTTCGGCTTGTTTATTTATTATTCATGCCTGTAAGTCAGAAAGAGTACATACCCCTGTGCCACACGTGAACACACGGGCTTGTATTTGCTGGTTGCGACTTGAGTTTAACTACTTTTCCACAGACATTTTTCTGTGGAAAAATTACACAAACAAATACTTATATCGTTCACAAAATAACCAAGCACACGTTCGACAAGTGCTTTCAGCTCTTTTTGTGAGGTGCTGGGTGGGGATCAAAGCCAGGGCCTTGTACATGTCGGCAAGCATATACATCTGAGTGGCCGCCCCAGTGCAGTGGCTTTTCAGATGGACTTCACAGTGACTGGCCTGAGACTGGGTCTAACATCATGTATTGCAGAAGCAGCAGTTGAGCTGGTTTTTGATGGAGAATGGTAAGTCTCAAGGCCACAGATTTCATTCTATTTTTCATTCAAGTGGCTGGTTACAACTCAGTAATTAATTTTACAGAGATGATTACATTATGATAATGACTATGAAGAACAATCCTTCCTTTTCTTAGGTGACTGCTACTGGGCCTCCAGTGTCTGGATTCCCAGCTCTTCAAGGGGGTATGGTATAATTTTTGCCATGGTATAAGGTTACAATGGAAGCAAATACACTGAAGAACTCTTCAGAGAGGGCTTTAATGTCTGGGACTGAGCATCATTTGGGATTCTAAAAGGAGTGGACCTCTGGATGCACTCTTTTTAGAATTAGTAGGGAGGTTGGAGACACAGGATTACCACAGGAATACACATGAGTAAGATGGCCTAGAGAACTGAATGGAAGCAATGGCTGGCACAACATCCCTTCGTTTCCCTTCCTGTGGGAAATGATACCAGCATTGTGGGGTCCTGCTTGAAGCACAACAGTACAAGGGACCAAGTATGGTGTTCTTTGTGGAACATGTAAGGTAAGCTGTAGAGAAATCATGGTGAAGGTAGGAAGGATGGGTGTTAGTAAGGACAAGTGTGGATAGGAGAGATGTATGGACAGATGTTGGTTCAACAAAATTTAGAAGGACACATAGATAGACAAATGTTGGTAGGAGAGACAGTTGTTGGTAAGAAGGCCAGGTGTTGGTAGGAAGGACAGCTGTTGGTAGGAAAGACAGATGTTGTTAGAAAAAAATATGTGTTATTAGGAAGGACACATGTTGGTAGAAGGACAGGTGTCATTGGTAGGGAGGGACAGGTGTTGGTAAGAAGGACAGGTGTTGTTGGTAAGAAGGACAGGTATTGTAGGAAGAGAGGTATCATTCATAGGAAGGACAAGTGTTGTTGATAAGAAGGACAGGTGTCATTTGTAGGATGGACAGGTGTTGGTAAGAAGGACAGGTGTTGTAGAAAAGACAGGTGTCATTGGTAGGAAGGACAGGTGTTGTAGGAAAGACAGGTGTCATTGGTAGGAAGGGCAGGTGTTGTTGGTAGGAAGAAGGACACATGCTGGCAGGAAGGACAAGGATTGGCATAACAGGTTGGGTGGAGAAGAGTTAGAGGAGGGTGAGGGCACCTGAACTGAAGGTGCATAGAACCAAAAGAAATGGAATTAGACCCAGAAAGTTGGACTTATTCTTCCATCTCCCTTGTCATAGAGGGTGTCCTGTGCATAGAATGCTCTCCAACCTGACCATTGTATCATTTGCCATTAAAAAAAAATCAGCTCATCTGCCTTGTGCTATAGGAAAAAAAATTATATTTCTACAGTTCTTGGTAAGTAAATGGAGTCTTCAAGCTTAAACCTGTGCCCTGGGCAAGGAACCAAAGGATGTCATTGTGTATAACTTCAAAGACTGAGTGATGTTTAAGGTATCTGCTTTCTGAAGGATTTCTTTTAAGGCCCTCTAGAAACATTTGTGTGTATGTGTGTCCCACCGTTGTCCCAAGGAGCAGCAGAAGGCTGTGGCTGCACCTTGCACACCCCCTCCCCTCAGAATCTGTTCTCTCTGTCTGCCTTACAGTGACTGTTTAGTGTTTTAGATATGGTCGGCTTGTAATGATATGAAAACAATACCAGGGCTGGGGTAGTTCAGTGGTATGGCTCTTGCCTGACATGCAAGAGATCCGAGGCTCAGTCCCCAGCTACACACACACACACACACACACACACACACACACACACACACACACA